>VWZP01000982.1:1096233-1256221 GCA_013396995.1 Dicaeum eximium | reverse complement strand
CGGGGAGAACAGCGAGGGGTGGCCGGAGTGTGGGAAGGAGCAGAAGCAGCCTCAGGGCAGGGGCCTGGCGCTGCCCCCGCCGCAGCAGCTGCTGCCCTCGGGGGCGGTGGCGGCTCTGCTCCGCCCCGCCGCCCCCGGCTGCCGCTCCCCCGCTGCGGCGGCGCGGACAGGGCGCCCGACCCCTTCGCACGCCGCGGGGGCGGGGGCCTAAAGGCTGCGGGCTGCAGGCTGGGCGCTGCAGGCGGGGGGCTACAGGCAGCGGGCGCCGGCCCTGACACGGAAGTGATCGCGCCGAGCGCTGCCTGAACCGCCGGCCCCGCCACCGGGCATGGGGCGCCGGCTCCGCGGCCCCGCAGTGTCCGCCGAGCCCCGCGGAAGGCGGGGAGCCGGGCGGGGAGCCGGGCGTGTCCCGCGGATCCCCCTCGCAGCGGCCGGAGCGCGGCGCGCCCCCCGGAGCTGTCCCTTCAGCACCCCGGGAAGCTCCCGGGCCGCGTGGTGCTTGCCTGACTTGGCCTCGGCAGCAAGAGACAAAACGGCGAGGGCTTCGTTTCACTGTGAGGGATCCAAGTTCCCAAAACCAAGGGCAGGAGGAGTGGAGAGTGTGCTCCCTCAGCTCTCCGCACAGAGAGAGAGAGAGAGAGAGCTCTCCGCTCAGAAAGTCCATCTTTACAGCCCTGCCTTACAATCATCCTGAGATTTGGTGCCTGAGATCATCCACCAAATCCACAAGTCCTTGGNTCACTCGCTGCTGCGTGGCTTCGGGGCTGGAATAAAAGGGAGGAGAAAAGAAAAAGGAAAAAAAAAGAGAAAAGCTCCGAACCTCCCCAGCCCCCCCGGGCGAGCCGGAGGGAGTTTCTCCCACTTTGCTCACTCACATTGCCCCCGCCCCCCTCCGCGGGAGAGGCTGCGGCGGTGCCNTGCCTGAACCGCCGGCCCCGCCACCGGGCACGGGGCGCCGGCTCCGCGGCCCCGCAGTGTCCGCCGAGCCCCGCGGAAGGCGGGGAGCCGGGCGGGGAGCCGGGCGTGTCCCGCGGATCCCCCTCGCAGCGGCCGGAGCGCGGCGCGCCCCCCGGAGCTGTCCCTTCAGCACCCCGGGAAGCTCCCGGGCCGCGTGGTGCTTGCCTGACTTGGCCTCGGCAGCAAGAGACAAAACGGCGAGGGCTTCGTTTCACTGTGAGGGATCCAAGTTCCCAAAACCAAGGGCAGGAGGAGTGGAGAGTGTGCTCCCTCAGCTCTCCGCACAGAGAGAGAGAGAGAGAGAGCTCTCCGCTCAGAAAGTCCATCTTTACAGCCCTGCCTTACAATCATCCTGAGATTTGGTGCCTGAGATCATCCACCAAATCCACAAGTCCTTGGACACTCCTCTCCTGCACACGCAAACAATCTCTGGCAATTGTCACAGGCTTTGACTACGCCAGTAGTTACATAAGGGAGATTTTCTGTCGCTCTGAAATAATATATTGTAACAAACTGGTCTGAGATGGATTATGTGACTAAGCAAATTTGAAGCAGGGGATCCATCACAAGGCTGTTTACTGCTCATGTACAAAGTGCTGTTTGAATACAAGCCCAGCCACACCGCACTGTTGTCTTTGGTCCACAGGCGTACCTGGTGGTCCCAACATGAGAAAAATTGCAAGTTACTAACTGTAAATCAGGTAAAGTGGGAAGTTAGAGAGAGAGGTCTCTGGGATTTCATCAGAAATGAGTCCAGATAACCATCTTTCTCATTAACCTATGGACCCAAACCATGTGAAAAAGCAGTGATGTGAAATACCTGAGCAATGCCAAAATACATCCAAGGGAAACATCTTTATTTTCTGCATTTATAATCCAGTGGGACCTGCTGTCTTAAATCCTGTGTGTGCATCCAACACTATAAGTGTTGTTCACATGAAGGAAGTTAGTAAGATAGTCAAAATTTCATTTGTTATTGGTTATCAGCCCACTGGTTTTAGTCAACTGACATTTCTGAGTATATATCACCCAGGATTCTACTGCTCACTTAATAAACTGTATTTCCACATAAACACGTTGATATTGTATGGAGGTTTCACTGGTGCATGTGAAAAAAAAAATATAGCTTGTAGGACATTGCTTCATTGCTTCCTTAAAGTCTTCTCTTGTATGGGTAAATATTGATTTTTTGTTCCTGATGGTAATATTGAGATTTATTGATCATGTTGGGGAAAAAAAGTCAATTTTTTCCTACTCAGGACACCAAACCCTGTCAGTTAGTAAAATATGCAGGTGGTACATGGAGTGTGATGTGTGACTTACCTGTCTTTGCAAGTATTGGAAGAATATTCATTGTACGAGTTATTTCTTTCCAATCAAGAGATAATTTGAATTTCCAAAATAAAAACTTCTGAAGATCCCATAGTAGGTCTGGTATGTTGCATAGTGCATACATCTGCTAAAAGAGCATCTTTTATTTATCATCCATCAAGCTAAGAAAGATGGACTTTCTAGTTAGATAACACTGTTCAGGTTTCCAGAGCACTCAGGGTTTTTTAAATTAAAAAAAAAAAAAAGCTATTTTTTAAGTATTAAGCCAGGAGATTCATATTAATTCTGATACATAAGGAGATCACAAGACTCAGAGAACATGTCCAATCAATGCTTTAGAAAACAGCATTAAACTTTCTAGTTAGAAATAAGCATAAAATAATATGAGAGTCTGTCTTTGCTTTTAAATGTTTCGGGAATTTTTCATACCATAGCCCTTACTTTACTGAAAACTATTCTTAGTCACTAGATGCATACTGTTCCTTTGTTAAGTTAGAGATCAAATTGCAGTTTTAGTTGCTACAGAAGCAGACTCAGTTGCATCCTGATACCCTGGCATCCTGAGAGTTTCCCTAGAAGCAAGCATGCAACTTTGGAGAAATTTATTGCTTTGGTATATTCTCTTGCAGACAGTGCATCTCATCCTGTTTTGACATTGCTTGATTAAAAGAGGACTGAACTTGACTGGAAGTGCACCAACTTACTATAGGGCCTTCATTCCAAATAGACTAGATAACTGATAGTGATTTTCTAGCAGAAAACCTAGATGCATACTTGCTTCACACAACAAAACCTACAAAGTCTTTCTGGATAAAAGCCCAGCAAGAAGGGTGTCACATACCTTGGCTTCGTTTGTAGCTGAGCTCTTCTTCCAACAGCGTGAACATCATGAGCTAGAACAGGACTTCCTGGTGCAGGGCCTTAGAGAATGTGCAATGTACCTTTTGCACCTATTTTTTGCAGTTGTGCATTTTACAACAGAATCTTAAGACCAAAAAAAGGCACGAACGGTCCAAAGGGAACGCACGAGAGAGACATGAGTTCTCCTTGTTCCAGAAGAGTGACTGGGGTTGCCAAGTCACTGAGCACTGAGTCAGTGTCCCTGTCTGCTCTGTGGGACTGCTGTACCTCTGCCAGCAGTGTCCTCCTCCCCCCACAAAACCCCATCCCATGGATTGGTGATTTGAACTGTCTCCTGACATACAGGAACTGTGAATTCAAAACACAGCTAAAAGCTGGGGATGGCTCAGGTTACCCACTTCATGAGCAGTGATACATCCCATAGTATTCTGCCAACTCATATTAATTCCACTAGCTCAGCAGAAGCTGAATGGCAGCTCCTCCACCAAGAGGAACAAGAGCTCAGGTGTAACAATTTCCTTACCCTGCTGAAAGATCAGGTTGCCCCTTCCTCAAAACTGAGACTTCCTGGGTTGCTATCCATGGATACAGTTGTATATAAAACTGTATTTCAGAAGCTCTGTCACAATTTTAAAGTTAAAATATAATATAATATAAAATATAATAAAATTATAATGTTTTTATTTTAAAATATGCATACATTTAATATACAAAATTATACAAATTATACATTTAGCTAACATAGAAAAATACATCTTGTTAACAAGATAAAATGTCAACATATCTTACAGGATTTGTGAGAGTTACAAATCTGTGATCATCAAGTAGACTTTGTGACTTCATTACAATTCTGTACCCTCCTAGTTACACTGAATATTAATACATATGTACAGTTGATATCAATGGCAAATGTCTTACAGTGGAAATCTTTGCTGAAGAGTTATCCAGAAGGTTTTAATGAAACAGTTAAAATATGAGTGGCCTCTTTTATACTATTGAAGCTTCTCACATAGCCGAAACTAATGTGACACCCAGTGACAGGGTGGTCATGGGTCAGAGTTCAAACTTTTGCATTTATTTACAAACACCCCTTCCTCCCCAGCCTAGCTGCTACACCTGCTTAATAAGTATCACACCATAAATCCCAGGGTCTTTGTGCATTCTTTGGTACCTCTTCAAATGGATCCAAATTTGTGGCCCTAACAACTGTTCTTCATGACTTCTGGTTACCACTCCTCTGTTGGCTGTGCAGAAGTGTTAAACAGCTGTACAGCACTAGAGCTCAAAAGAGAAGATCTCTGTACATTATTCATCCCAGGTTAGTCATAAATACCTCAGGAGGTGGGGAAATATTTTTGTTTCAGTCAACAAATGTGTGCAGTAAGTCTTCACTCCTTATTTAATCTACATGGTTTTCTTTTCCAAGTTCCAAACAAAAGACAGAAGTGTAATTTATAAATAAGCTATAAAAATCTGTTCCATGCTGGGCCTTGTCTTACACACTGTGAGCTACGTAATGATTTTCTTTTAACTATTTACAAATTCTTTAAAACTTGCTTGTCATCACAGGGAGCAAAACAGAAGACCATTCACCAGTCTGATTTTCAGGCCTTCATTTTTTTCTTTTTCTTTTCTTTTTTTTAAAATTTAGCTCTGTATCAACAAATTGTTCTTAATTCCCACAAAACAAATTCACTCATGAGTTAAAAGCTTATTCAGCTTTTCCTAAGAGCTGCTTAGGACCATCAGTGAGTGATACATGAACTGCCTCATGCAGGCTTGTTTGGCACTGGAGTGGTTTTCATCTGTTAGTTACGTTTTCCCTCTTTTTGACAAAGACTACAGTTCAGAGAGCAGAGAAATGTGGTTGTTTGGCATTGGTTAGTGCACACTGCGCAGTAACCTCTCACATTGGAATTTACATTTGCATATTCATACTCCCAAAGCAAGAGTCTACGTTACACAGAGAAGCAATAGTGAACAGAGATTTATACCACAGATCCCAGCAGCTCCAAATCAAGGCAGGTCTCCAAAACTGCTAATCTCTCTTTTCCTCTCCTACAACATTAAAGAGAACATGATACCCACATATCTACCACATCTGAGAATTTCTTAAGCCAAGTAAAAGCAAGCATGAAATCTTGGTCCCAAGAAAGCCTGTGGAAATTTGCCAGTCACTTCAATAATACAAGCATTTAATCCAGTATATTTCAACTTTCTCCTTTCTTTCCTTTTTTTTTTTTCTGCCTTTAACTGCAACTTGCAACTTTCCTAGTATTGATCCCAATGGTAGAATTTAAGTTAGCTATATATTTATATGATATCCTATACAAGAAATAGTATACTCTCTTTCCTAGCATTTCTACAGGGGCAAAAATTCCTGTCCATAAACCCATGGCTACTGATTTTTAATGCAAATGTATTTAGAGCCAAAGGCACAATATATTTTAAAGGAATTCTTCTAAAGCAGGAAAGAGGTTTGAACAAGTTTCTGTGATCCTAGGGCCTGTTACCCCTCTGCCTCCTTAAGGCACTAAAGGATTTCCAAAAGATTAGTGGCAAAACCCAGCATGCACATGGCCCTCCCTCCACCCCATAACCACAGTAAATTCAAATATTAAAAACCTTCATCTGCAAGTAAGAAATACAGGTAGATTTATGAAACACAAAAATCAGAGTTTCCACTTTTCAAAAGGCCACAAGGACAAACATCAGCCATGCTTTAGCAGGCAGCTTATCCTGGGAACTCTGCTGTGTATGTGACACATTTCCCAGCAACTGCATTATTCTGAATATAACGTGATTATCACGCCACAGTCAATCATTGTACTTGCAGCATTTGCCAACCATAGCAGTGTGAAGAACAGAATTTGGGATTTAAAGGTTGCTTAAGGAGCAACCTGTAAACTGTATTTTCAATATCCTCCAGTGCTCTATATAGTGAAGTACACATAAATAAGTGAACTGCCAAAGAAACCATATTTTCCATGTAACACTGCCCATCTTGTCTAATTAGGGTGACAGAAGGAGATTGCATTTACTTACAGAACTTAGCAGCATCTTAATTTTGATTAAAGCATTTGGCCAAAACAGTGTTGTGCATGTAAAGCAATCAGAACAAAGCGCCCAATTTTTCATTCTCTGAAAGTTTACCATGAAATGACAATACATGTAAAGCATGTCCTGGCAACTTTACCATAGGTAGCACATTAAACAAGTTAACTTTTGCTTAGGGAAAGAAACTCAGACTGTCTAACAAATAGACAACACTTTTCACCGTAAGGCAACTAGAAAATAAGAGCTAAGCTCTCTGTCTTAGCTAGCAATCTCACATTAAAAGTTTACTGCTTTCTTCCAGTTGTTTGAGGTAAAGTTGGGGTTTTACTTCCCAGTCCTCAGCCACATGAAACACATCCACTGTTCTACCAATGTAATTAATAAGCAGACTTTTCCAATATTGGTTGGATAATTTTCATATGAGGAGGTGGTAGAATTTCAAGGAAATCAATGTGGTACAAACCACAAAGAATGAAGAGTGCTCTACATTCCTTACACTAATTGTCCTAAAATGAAACCAAAAGGCAGAAAGCTTAAGATGTTACAAAATGGATGGCTTCATTATCAACATTTATAATTTATGGTAGGAGATTTTGCATAAAGAGGCCTGATATTTTAGTTCAACACTTAATTCAGAAGAAAGAAGTAGGGTTTAATTGCCTGAGTGTTGTAGAAATTATGTATGTTTTCATGTGGGTAGTATGCAAATGCATAGAAACCTACACATATGTCATTGCTTTATTTTAGGAACTTGTAGTTAAGCTTCACATGTTACCATGACAACGTGTCATCCTGTTACTAATTGTAATCTAGAAATGCACATTACATTAATCTGATTTGGGATTCCACGGTTTATTCTTCTGCTTCCTTTCAAAGGGTATCTGTAATTACTGGGCGACTACGCATTGTAAAGACAGCACATCCTAGCAGTTGGCTCAATGTTAAAAAAGGAAAAGGGAAATACAAGTCATAAAACAGTTATCAAAACTGAAAGGGCATCACAATGTAAGAGTCTGAGAGCAGCTGCTGCCACTCAGGTCAGCACGAGTATTGCCAGTGACTCAATAGTGCTCTGTGCCTTTAGAGAGTGGATGGAGGCACCCATGGCACTCCCTAGGTACAGCTCTGGTGCCTGCATTCCCACCTCCCTGCCTTCCCAAAGGGAGCTCAGAGGCGAAGAGCAGGGGCTGTGGTGTGTAATTTGTATTGTGCAGCATGGTTCCAAAATGTGTTTGTGTCATGTGCTGCTACCAACCAGAGTGCACAAAGGCTCCTGTTTCAGGAGAAGCCTGTGTCCCTGCAAGTGCTTTATCTGAAAGTTAAATTCTGTGTGGCCTGTTCATGTGGTTGAAATACTCAGAGTATAGGACAGAGCACTTTGATGTTCCAAGTGCCTCTTAGCACACATGAAGATCATTCCCAATTCCAACTCACCCTTGTAAAAATGCCATTCTGTCTCATTTGCTAAACAGTTTGTACCCTCAAGTATCACATCCTCAGATATACCAAACATCCCAACCCAGATCAAAGGCTCTTTCAGGAATGCTCAAAGCCAAAGGTATGCTTCAGCTCAAAGGCTGAAGATACCACATATCCACATAAGCAGACCCATGAAGATGGAGATTTTGCTTAACTTGGTAATTGCTTTAAAATGCAAATGCTGAGATCCCAAGAAAACAAAACAAAACTCAGACTCAAACCACACATTGGGCTGGTGTACATGGCCAGCTTCCACTACAGCAGGTGGCTAAAATGGTGCAGATGGAAACTTAGGGCAACTTCTCACTTTTTCCCATAATGGAGCAGCTGCAGTCACCTTCAGGCCAAACCACATTTCATCTGTCCTTCAGAGCTCTACTGCTTCTTCTGTGTGACTGATACATTCTTCCCTGGACAAGAGGAAGGAGGAGGGAAAAAAAAAAAAAAAAAGGAAGGGAAGAAAAAGACAAAAGCATAAGGTAAGTATCTGGATTTTCACAGCTTAAGGAATTGTGTGTTATTCATCCAAGGTCAAAATAAAGCATTTGGGAAGCAGTGTGCCCAGGTGCTTCCATACAAACATAGCATAATGGCAGCACATTGTAGAAACTGAACTGTCCAAAACTTGTTGAGATATTCTCCCATGATTTACTGATTTAGGTGAAAAGCACATTCCATGCTTTTCCCTTTTGCTAGTTCTACTTATACACAAGACAAACTTCCATTCATTAATATGGAAATAAACATTCTCTGCCATCTTCCCAACACCATTCCATAACCCACTTGGCAGGGATCTACAGAAGTCTCATGGATGAAGTTCAACTCATGGGATGACAGCCATCACAAATCCAACTTTCCAAGTAAGTCCTATTTCTATGACTCTTCTCTTCTATGACTGTACCTAAGAGTTTCAGCATGGGTATTTCTGATGCTCAGAAATTTGCTGGCCTCCCATTCTTTGGTAGGACTAAAGCACGTGGCTGAGCAACGGTGCAGAGGCTGGGCTTGTGCTCCTTCACATCACAAGCAAAATCAATTTTAGTCACCAACACAAAAAAACTGCTAATGTAGAAGGTCATTAAACAAAACTAATTTCTCTGTGACATTGGAACCTCAAAGGAAACCTTGAAACATAAAAGTGATGACTGTGCACTGCTCTCTAAGCCAAGACCAAATAATTTCCAGCATAACAAAGATCAGTGATCCATATTCATGCACTCACTTGATGTTCTCCAATCTCTTACCACCTCTGTGAGCCTCCAGCATTTCTTTGTTCTAGCTGCTCCCAATCCATCACATCTGTACTTGTTCATCCTGTGCCTAAGTATCAGGAAATTGTAAGACCACAGGAAAGAACCTCAGAAGGTCATTTAGATCAACCTATTCAGAGCAGTTTGCTCAGGGTTCACCTGACCAAAGCTTGAAAAACTCCTGGGATGGGGAATGCACAGCCTTCCTGGGCAGCCTGTCCCACTGCTGGGGTGTCCTCATGAGGGAAATGCTTTTCCTATATCCAGTCTGAACTTCTCTTGTTTCATCTTATGCCCACTGTGTCTCACCCTCTCACCGTGCACCCCTGTGAAGGGCCTGCCTCTCTCTGCTCTGTAGTTCTGTGTTTCTCAGCTGCTTCCTCACAGTTTCAGGAAGGCTCTTGTGAGGTGCTCCCAATGCTGGCTCTTCCCCAGGGTGAACCAGGCTAAACTTTTTGGCCTCTTCTCACAGGACAAGAGGTGTGCTCCCTCAAGTATCTAAACTGCCATTTTTAAGGAAGCTCAGAGAGCTCATACTGGTGGAAAAAAACTAGTGCTGACCACCTCCTAAAGACAGCTGTCCTGCTGGACTCCTCCACTCCAGTCAGCTCCCTGGAGAGCAGACTGTGCCCGCTGCCAGGGTCCATGGTCTCCATCCCCTGCAGAGCACACAGTGGATGGAAGTCATCTTCCTCCCATTAAGAAGGTACAGCAGTAAAAGCTTTGCTAAAACTTTCAGAGTGTGCACCAAAGTTGGAAGGAACAAGCCAACATGAGACTTTAAAGACAAACAACATCTTTAAGGAAGAAAACGAAGAGCTGCAGGACTATACACACAATCCTAAAATCTCTGTGGCATCTCAGGGAGTGCCTGTGCTCATTTAGATTGGAAAAGACTTTTCAGATCATTGAGCCCACTGGTAATGAATGCACACAAAGGATTTGAGTTAAATAGTTCCTTCCATTTGGAAGACAGAGAGAATAAAAGGAGGATGTTGTTTTATTTTGGTCATCTGAAAGAAGACATGAAACATGGTGATACAACTGTAAAAACATATTTAAATAATGTCTGATATCTGAAGTGGGTTTGAGTGGTGGACCATCATGCACTTCCAACTGGTCAAGTGTGACTCCAGAATATCAGTCAATGTATATTGGGGACATTTCCCCAGTGTGTAACCCAGCATTAAAGATCTCATGTCAGCAGTACACAGTGGCTGCTCAGCACCTCAGCCCTGATGTGCAGGGCCAGAAACACCATATTTCCATTAGTTTGTAGCACTAGAGGTATTTAAAGTGAAGAAACTGCAAAATTCAATGAGTTAATAAAATTTCTTTATACCCAGAAAAAAATTGCATATTTTTTCTATTCATGATAAATATTTGAAGAAGATCCTATGCAACACCTTAAAAGAGTTTCTGCTGTAAATATAAAAGAAGTACTCTGCTGTGCCTCTGCCCTTATCAAGGGTCACAAATTATCCTATCTTCAGAACTACTGAAGCACCACTGGTTTCTATCGCTGTGCAGGAGCTACAGTAGCACAAATGAGAGAAATGCCAAGCAAGAGGGCTTGTGCTATTCTTTAATATTTTAAAATAAAATTACAGATATTTTACTTGGTCTAACGTATATAGTCATGAGCATACAGTCACTTTATCATTTCTATTAATTACAGAAAATCAACGTGTCTGTGGCAAGCACACACTTCAACAGAAAATTATCTACCATAAATTGTTTAATATGTGTTTTATAGTACCTTGTTTTAAAATATAAACCTCTTCATTTAGAAAAAATTCGATTACTTGCAGATAGAAAAACTGGAAAAAAAGAAAGTGATTACAAGAAAGAAAAGGTTGGAAAGCTGCATTTTGCCATAATACACATGGGATCCCTCAGCTGTTTGGTAAAGAAATGCTATATAACTAAGAGCATGATCTTTGCCAAAACATTTGATTTCTGTGCTTGGTAAAAAAAAAAGATCAAATAGTATTCTATGTAGTCTTCTCATTCACAAATTGCTGCTTCTAAAATACGTTTCTACTTGATGGATTCACATTGCAGCTCAAGAGGTGTGAATCTCATTAAACTATCAATGAAGACATATTGATCCCAATTATAACCAATGGCCAACAGAGCTTGCCTGTATCTCAAAGGAAAGTAATTGCATCCAAGGGGAAAAAACCCCCAAAACCAACTAACCAACCATGAATGCTGAAAACCACAAATAAATTATGTTCTCTTCTGCTAGAAAATGATATTATGTATTTCTACATTCTTGTGCTTAATAAAGGTATTAAATACTAGAAAAGGTTACATATATAGATCTCATTCACCATCATTTCTCTGGCTTTATGTCCATTTCTTTCTTATGAAACTAATGGTGTAATTCTGGAAAAATGAATTCATGAATGATTAATGAGCCTTGTTTTACTCAACTCTATGGAAAATACATTATTTTCATTAACAGTAGAATATGGGCAATATACAACAATACAAGCAGTTCTGCTATTTAATGCTACAGAGCTCTTCATAAAAATGTCACACACAGACACTCCTTTTCACACTGCTTGGAGAAGAACTTAGGAGTCTTAATTAAGCTTTGGTAACTACAGTGAAGAGGACTTGCAAATGTGAATCTTTGAAATGTTCATGGACAGTTGAACTCACTGTTGTACTGAACGTGATTCTGGGAGTTAATTTCTTCTGTCAATGGCCTATCAATATATGTATAATATATTTACTTTCAAAAAATGTCTTCTAGAACAATATCCCTGCAACCCTTTGCAGCTCTCAGATGCAAATGCTTACAGAGGATCCCCAATGTCTAACCTTCAGCTCATCAAATATTCCACAACTTTGCGGGCAGGCAGCAGTAACATACGTACAGACTTCTGAGATCAACTGCTAACCCAAAATCCCCAGCATGCAGCCAAGGATAGCTAGCTTGCCAAGAGGCTTAGGGTGAAACGTGCTGATATGAGGCAGTACAGCAATTTAAAATGACAAACTAGGAAACCTTGAAGACTGATCACAGATTGTTGGAACACACACATAAAAAAGGAAAAACCAGCTGGATTTTTTTTTTAAGATAGTGTTCACCCAGTACTAGTCCTTATTAAAGAGTGGCCTTATTCCAATTTAAAGTAAGAAACAATTAAAACACTTTTGTATTCAAAGGAACTTCCACAGGACTCCATTTACTTTGCTGATTTGATTTTCCTATAATGGCACTGCCTCATTTATACAGCTCCAAGCCTTTATTAGCCTTGAAAACCTAACAGCATTTATTAAACACAGGCACTTTTTTTGTGGCAAATTATGCACATGAACTTAATGTTATTTACATTTCTCCCATTAAGACAATCATAACGTATTTAAAGGCTAATGTAAATGAGTTAACATCATTTAACATCAGATGCATCAACAGCATGACATGTCTAAATACAATGGCAGAGTGGTACCTTCTGTGTATCAGGCACATTGCTTTTGAGAAGTGTCTCACATCAATAATGCAACCCAGTACAATGAAAAAGCAAATTCCAGAAGGATTATCTTGTCAAGTCAAAAATTAAGAATACCTCCATCACGTGCATGTTTTGCTGAGGTTAAAGAAGTGAGCATTATCAAGAAATTACCTACAGTAACAGAGAGTAGGAACAACCCACAACAAATACTTCATGTTTAATATAATTTACTGTGTGCTTTAGTACTATAATTCATCCAGTTACAACTGGGACACACGGTGCTCCTTCCAGTGCTGAAAATGTAACAGACAGATTGACCCACAAGAGTCCCACAGTTTCCCTCCCCTGAAAAAAAAAAAAAAGAAAAAAAAAATCCTTCCCTTTCTCAGGGAGGCACCCTTAACATAGAAATCACTATGATTAGATTCTGCTGCCAATGTGTAATATCATGCTCACAGAGCAGCTGTAGAACACCACTGGAACAGATATATTTGCAATAGGCAGCAGCCATGAACCTTCTAAGTACAGCCATGATAATGTGAAAGACCTGCTGGGATTGAAGAGCACAAAGTATGAGCAGGACAAAATAAGGCCCTTGGAAGTGGAGGCTTTTGGGCCCTTCAGTCTCTGGAACATGTTATCTCCTTCCTAGATAACCCTGCCAGGCACTTCCATTCACATCTGCATGGTAACAGCTGCACACAGGACCGTGGGCTGTGTTCATCTAAGGCACAGCACACTTTGGGCCAGAGGGGCTTTGTCCTGGGGACACCAGTGACACCTGCAAATGCAGATCTCCCCACTGTCCTTAAGGAATTGTAATAATCTAAAAAGCACTGCAAATATCCTACAGAAAACCATTAATTTAAATTATTTGACTTAGGGGAAGTCACAGGCTTTTTTTTTTTTTTTTAGTCAAGGTCATTAAGAATAGCTCACTCAATATGAGACAAGATTTTATGACTCACAGGAGACTGGAAAAATCAGCAGCAACACTGCATATTTAGAGTATAATGTTTAGTCATCAAAGACACTTTCAGAGTTATTGCCTCCTCCTTAGACACATTTTTTTTAATTGCTACAACAGAGCTGCAGCAGTAACAAAGAAATATCTTCCTCTAAAATGCACAGTCATAGGAGTAACTGATCAGCAGGTCTGCCTTGCTGCTATCAGCCTAAGAAAAACAGGCAAGTGAATTCACATTTCAGCAAAGCATTTTTTATCTCACAGCCTCTCCAACCATGCAGGGAATAATGATGTATATGCATCCAGAGCAGATTAAGCAGCATCTGAAGAAGAGGATTTCTAGATGTTCTGCACCCCATAGTAAAACCTTAGGAAGAGACAAATATTTGAACATAACTGTTTTCCTTGCCTGATCTTTATAAAGTCTCGACAAATGCCAGAATAGCTGCTAGAGTATGTCAGATTTTTTTTTCTTAAGTAGTAATCAGAGCAGTATCATTACAAGTCTGTGAGCAAATCATAGGCTTTCTGTTCCCAGAGGAACCCACTGCAGATCTGTGTACCAGCCTGCACAGCCCTGTCAGACAGACAGAGGATGCACAGCCATGGTTCCAGCATCAGGAGGGTGATGGTACTTTTGAACACCCCGTGGCAGAGCCAGACACACCACTTGTCACTTCCAAAGCCTCCAGACCAACAGTGAATCTTGCCCAGCCACAAAAATCTAAAAGACTGCAGAGTTTAATAACTGCAACACATTGCAGTTAAGTTGCAGTTACTGCAACGGATTTTAATGTACAACCAACAGTAAAATCCTAGATGGTTTTATCACAAATTAAACTCCTTAGAAATTATTCAGTAAAAGAAAAACATCTGCTACTCCCATTGATATTTCCAGATGCAAATCAAGTTTCCCTGGTCCAGCTTTATCCCTGTGATGGAGGATTCAGCACGCAGCATATGACCTACATAGGAATTCGAACTTTGTTATAATGCTGTCCCCCTGAGCACTGAAAAATTTGGAAATCAGACAAGATGAACACACTGGCCCAGATTCTCTCTGTCATTTGGGCAATTTTGCATTGCATCATTAATCCTAATTCACCCTGCAGGTGCCACAGTCATGACAGTGAGCCACAAGGCCCATCATCCTCCAGCACTGTCTAGGAAAAGCAAGAGCATGCTCACCTTGCAGGGCTCCCCAGCTGCTAAGACATCACTCTGTAGCTGTAGCTTATAAATATAAATTACAGAAACCTTTAGGATGCTACTCACATTGGCAATATCCACTGAATTTTGAGTGCATGCTTGGGGCCCATGTGTGCCCAGAAAATTCTCCTATGTCAGATGTTTGGAGCAGTACCTCTACTCAGACACAGACCTCAGGGTCAATCCTAAAGCAAGCATGGGAAGAAGGGAAAAAACACAGGGTGCCAACATGTATTTAATCTATTTTGCCAGCAGCATCATCCTAGCCACTATGTCAGTCAAGAGCCTTCCTGGACTAATCACATCTCCCAATACCTTCAGGAGAGCTGGGGTTTGCAGGCCATCTGACTACAGGCAGGCTAGTGCTGTGTGAAGAGCTGCAGGTGACCCACATCCCAACTTCAAAGATACTGGAAAGGTGTAAATATTTCTTTGTCCTCTCTTCTGCCTCACTGAGCTTTGTACCCACGATATCATCAGCAAAGGGATGCAGGACCTCCAGGATCAGGTGCTGACATGGTAGGATTTCTGTGTGGGGTTACTAAAAGTGGTCAGAAACATTTTTAATAGCACATTTGACTTTGATGACACTGCAGAAATCACACCCAATTTCCTGCCAGGTCCTCTTCCCTCTTCTTCAAGTACTCCTGACAAGTTGACAGGGAGTGGGAGTTAGAAAGAAGTTATTGCTCCAGGATTATCTCAGAGATTGCAGAGCTCCTAAGCTGCTGGCTCCTCTACAGATCTCATTAGGCAGGATGCCAAGAAACTCAGAGCAGACTATCTCTGCCCATCAACTCCAAGGCTGCCAGCTCTCTGTTAGCTCACCAGGCAGAAAGAAAAGAAGCAAGAGCCTGGAAGCTCTGGAAATGTGCAATTCCTTGGCACCCTAGGCAGCCAGAGGATCCAGACAGAATTCCTCAAGCTGGTGACCCCAGAGCCTAATGAATCTAGTGCTAGATATCACTACCTTCAGACTAGATGATTGCCATAGGTCCCTTCCAACTGAAAATATTCTATTCTATTAACTAAAAATGGAAAAAATACTAATTTTCATTTCAAATCAGAATACAATCAAATTAAACAAATCCATCAAAATCCTCTGCAAATTGGCATGAACATTTTTCATGCTGCACCACTTGAGTAATAGGCTGTTATGGCTGGTGTACAACACATCCTGTGGTCCCATTCCCAGATATACAGACTGCAGCATTAGTCAGCAGACTGATCTTGCAGCATATTAACTGCCTCCTCTCCCATCCTCTTTGTCCCAAGTATGTGAGCCCTCCCAATTTAAATTTGAAAACCAAGCCCCTTAGGGAATAACATGTTTTGTGGAGTTTCCCATTGTAAACATACCTGGATTTTCTATCTTCATGTAAGCTAAATTGAACGGGATTTATTTTTCTGAAACTTCTATTACCACACAGCTCTACATGCAGGTCAGCAGGCTTATGTAACAGTGCTGCATCTGGCTCTCTGTCCCACATAAGTAAGACAGAATATGCTGTGACTGCTACCTAACCTTGTCGACTGTTCATCAAGGGCTCATACCCTTTTTTTTTTCCTGTTAAGGGAGACCCACTGAAACCTCAGTGTTCCAAAGACCAACTTTTCCAAATACCTGTAATTGTTACACGTTCCCCACAGGGTGCTTCCAAACAGATACACTGGATCGTCTTCATGAGGGTTTTTTTGGGGGTATTTGGGGTTTTTTTTGTTGGTTTTTTTTTTGGGGGGAGGGGGTTGGTTTTGTTTTGTTTTGTTTTGTTTTTTAATTCACTAGTGCTCATCCATTTAAGTTAGTTTTGTTTCTGGAAAGAAGATATTTTGATTTAGTTCATATTAGTTGTATTTTTGTATTTTAATACAATCTTTTAAACTTAGTTGTTACCTTGTGAGCTCACACCAGCACATATTTTTGCAGCTGCTTCTTCTCTGCATTTTCCTTTGACCTTTTTGAGCTTTTCCATCTTGTCACATATCCACCAGTCACGCCAGTGAAATGCTCATGGACGTGGTCAGGGATTCATACATGTATGCCCACAGGGCACAGCATGGAATTGTCTGTCCAGTCTCAGATGTTGTAAAAATGTTCTCTCCATTAAAACTAGTTCAAGGTATCTTGCAGGGATACCACAACACAGCAAGTGCCCATCTCTCATGCTGAGAGGAAGCATGCACAGGTCCATGACACACCCATACATGCTTGAGAACAGCAAATTTGGTCTAGTGCAGCAGGCACAGTGATGTGCTTTATTCAGCTACCAAATACATGTAGACATCTATGCATATCCCAATTCTAGATCAAGCACATAACTCTAACTTGTAACTCTAGCCTCCAGATAGTGTGGAAATGAAATCACTGACTTTCTATAAAGATGCAAATATGGTTACAATGCAAGGTGATCTACAAGGAACAAGGAGCGCAGCCCACGCCTGCAGAATGGTGGATGTATCCAGAATGGCCCTAAAGAAAGACCAGAGGCTGTTCTAACAGACAAGTCAGCACATCTAACAAGCACAAACCAGAAAGACCAAGCAGGATTTGGCACATAAACCAGCAGGCTGATTGACAGAAAAGCCTTTGACACCTCTCAGGGGCACCAATGCTGAGGAGCATATGTGAAGGAGGATTTCCCTCCCATTACTCCCAAGTCTGAGACTTCAGAATAAATGGTCTATTCTGCAGATATGACTTTACTTTTTTTTTTTTTTTTAATTCCATTTTTACAAATAAAATATTGACACTAGGCCAAGACAATAATTCAATACCAAGTTTTCTCTGCAGAAGTATAACTCCAAAACTCCCTAATTTCACATCTGTAATAACATCCAGTGCATGGCCTGTTTAGTTCATGCACAGAGCAGGCTCATCCACTGAACAATCTGATGCTTAGTTAATATATGCAGTGCTATACTAAGCCCAGTTAATCAACACCGTCTATTATAAAAGCAGAAAAAATATTCTGCATGTCTATCACACTCCATCAGCTTTCCCCACTCACTTTAAGCAATTAGTTTCAAAGACTTCCTGACTAAATTTACATAAAATGCATCCTTCCCTCCTCCACTTTGTTAAAGCATTAGGCTATAATTTTATAAAGGGTTCTTGGAGATCAACAGTGGCAGACAAGCACCAGAGGTTACACTATGCCTCGAGCACAGACACAGGGATTTATGAGAGCAGCAATTTCCTGGATCACCTCATCACCTTCAATCGATTTAAATACTTGTAGGGCAAGAATGTTATTTATTGTCAGAGATTTTCTGGGTCTGTCTGCAGAGAAATGGCTGTGGTTGCAGATGGAATAGGCAGCTTTATGTCAGTGGACATAAAGCTGGAGTTGAAAGGTCAGCAAGACTCAGTGGAAAACTTCTGAAAGAGCAAACTTCAGTCATTTGCAAGGGGAGAAGTTGGAGTGACCTATCTGGGTTTGAGGTCCAGGCTTCGGATGATCAAAATGTTTGGTTACCAGGGTTTTGGTTTTTTTAAGCCAGGACTCCAGCTGGCGTAACTTCATGAGCTAGCTCAGTTCTAGACTGATGAATTAAGCAGGTGGTGATGTATTTGTGGCTTTCAGTTAATGACTTGGTCTTGCAAAACCTCCTCACATGGATCTGTTCAAAGTGTTGTAATGGGAACAGCATATTCAGGAGACTTACAAGATGAAGCCCAAAGTACTAGGACACAACAGTTGTGTTGGCAACAAGCTACTGCAAACAGTTGCATAAGCTGAAGAGAAGCAAGAGCAATAGTTCCAAGTGTCTGCTTTTAGCATTATATTTACAGCTTCTCCCTGACTGTGCATATATTAAGCAGATTGCAAACTTGTAGTGAGTGGAGGGAACAATCTGGGTATTTAGAAGGCAGTTAACCTTTGTCAATGGTCTTTGTATTAACATTAAACAGGTCTGCTTCACTTTCAGAGGACCAGGGTTTTCATCATTTGGAAAAATGAGAAAATATCTCATAGCTACCTGTGAAGATGGCCAGAAAGATTTTATCCTTGCACTGTGAAAGAGCTTGGCTGATAGAGACTACATGAAGTCAATGCAAACCTGGAACAGCAATGAAGCACAGACATTGCAGAGAGCAGCGACTCCAGAACATGCACCAGGCTGAGGGAGACTTTTCACCATGTAATATTCCCATTGACCTTCTTCTCATCAAAAGGAATATGCCACACCTATCTTTGTTCAGAAGCCACCTGCCAGTATCAACTATCAGCTGGACTCCTCAGCCACATAATTTATCCAGTATTATGATGGAACCAAAGAAACCGAAACAACAATGGCTGGCACGACACTTATTTTTCTGACCTAACTTCAGTGTTTTCTTGTTTCTAGGGCAACTCACAAAACCCATGTAAGAAAATCCCTGTCATGATTGGAAAATAAGATATTATTTTTAGATTT
Source organism: Dicaeum eximium (assembly GCA_013396995.1). Classification (NCBI taxonomy): domain Eukaryota; kingdom Metazoa; phylum Chordata; class Aves; order Passeriformes; family Dicaeidae; genus Dicaeum; species Dicaeum eximium. The sequence goes on along the minus strand of VWZP01000982.1, from coordinate 1,237,223 downwards.
GGGTAAACCCATCCATTAAGAAGAGGAAACGGAATGAAATTGAGAGCTGCAGTAACACTGCCATAGGATAAACACAATGTTGTCATTGACTACATCTGTGGAAACAATTAACTGAAAGTACAACACACTGCTGTTTACAGAGGTCCAGGGCTGATTTACTTGGGTTATTTCCATCTTAGCAAGCCATTTCATAGAAAAACTTCAAATATACTGTGCATACTGTACTCCTGAGATGTGTACTTTAATTTTATTGGCCGATTCAAAATTTTGTTTCTGATAAAGGAGCACAGAAGCTATAACCTGCCTTCCACCCATCTTCAAATACACAAAACCAGCAAAGCAACTTTTGGTTTTCTCCAGGGAGAATTTACGATGGTTTATAATTGCATGTTAATACCATGAATTATTCAAAATCACAGCAGGTAAGAACAAACATTCTGTTAAGCGTAATGATACAGCTAAACATGAAAAACCATACAAGGAGTATAATTAACAGCTAGAAAAGCAGAGTTCAATTAAATAGCAAATCCCACTGTTGCTTATGCACTTCATTGGTGGATGGTTAATGCCACTAACTTCAGAAGTGCCAAGCTGCTGTAGCCCCAGGAGACACAAGGCTTCAAAGATTCCCTCTTGCTCCAAGGCAAGACTGACCAGGAGGTTTACAAGGACACCCACTACAACCAGTCCCACTTCACTTCAGCAGGAGAGAGAAGTCCCCATCTGCTTTCAGTTTGCTATTCTCATTAGGAATAATTTGAGGGGAATTTGAGGCAAGCCAACTCCTCTTCATCCAGCACATTTATCCAGTAAATCTTGCCCCAGACGATCAGAATTCACTACTTTATTCACTGTTACCATCAGTAATACCAGCCCTGTTTTCAAAATGTTAAAAATGGGGCTCAGGTTTAAGAAACGTCCTCTGCCATTCAGCAAAGCACAAGGGGGACCTTGTGGGACCAGGTAGTACCTCTTCTACACTGCTGACCGACTCAGTGTAATTTAAGGTGAGTTGTAATGATGTATCTAGAAGAAAAGAAAAAATCAATTCCAATCCAGGAACACAAAAATGAGGCTTAATATTTTCATGGTTTGAATGGTTCAGATAATAATTGTACAAAGTGAGATTTTTTTAGAAAAAGAAAGCAAAGGGAAAAATCTCACATTTCAAGTAGTGAAGATCAGTCATTCAGCAAAGTACAGATCCCCTGCATCCTCTGTCTCATAAACTACAACAAAAGAATATAATTTAGGCAATCTGAGAAGTCATGGCACATGCTTCCTCAGAAGAGTGTTGCAGTGGTTATGAGGAGAAAATTCAACTCAAAAAAGAGGAAATGTTAAAATATAAGTACCTGCTGCAGTGCTCTTTAACAATTACAGATGACCTTCTCTTTCGACTGAAGGTCTTGGGTTGGAGATAATGCATCTAACATATTACCAGCTATACCTCATTCATTTTCAACTTACATTTCCTAGCTCCCCAAGCAATCATTATTTAGTGATACAGAAAAGACAATTCCAATCTTCCTTACACCCAGAAGTAATTTTATTCTAAGTGATATGAATTAAGGGATGTTGGCAAGCTCACAGGGAAAACCAGAACTTCACTGAATGCATGAACTAATTTTTAAATAAAATGGTTTGTTCACACTTTATTTCTTCCCACCCTTCCTCACTCCATTATAAATAGATTTTTATGTGATGTCTTTTGAAGATTCAGCAGCAGGCCTGGGATGAACCAGTCCAACTGGTATGTTCCTCTGATGGAAAGCAGCTCCTCAGACCACAGCCTCTTCCATTTCTCACATCTGGGCACAGGCTGCAATGAGGAACAGAATGACTGTGCTTTCTCTCCAGTCATCCCCAAGCCAGTATTTAACTTGCAGTATTGGACACCAGGTTCAAAGGTCAGCTCTCTGAGTCTTTTTTAGCAAAAAAAACCAGAAGTAGATTGTCCCAACTAACTCTGCAGACATTCTGTATCCCATACCTTTCCTTGAACATACCAAGTCATTGGGAATATGTGGCTGATTATCCTGCAAATTCGATAGACCTGAGACTGAGAAAGGGCACTTTGAATGAATGACACTGGGCAACTTCTAGGTACCCTCACTTCACTAACATTTTGTATGGAGGCATTACACATTCTGTCTTCACTTCAAATCACCCACTTTTGCAGAAGCAAAAGGAAATAAACTCTTTCAAGATGCCTCTATCATTGCCCAAGGGATTTAAGCACAGAGTTGGACATTCAGTTACCCATCAGATTTAGTGCCCAACTGCCTTGGATATAGGGGTCATATCTATCCCTCTTATGGCTGGAACCTAAACCCTGAAATGTGCTCAGCAGTGCTTTGTGCAAGGCTACACTTTTGTAAGAATAATACACAAAAAATTCCATAGTCTCTGACAGGAAAAAAAACAATGTGAATACTTCCTTAATCCTGCAAATCCTTAGTTACACAAGAAACAAGCAACAAGAGTAAGATCTTTTCAGGGGCAGAACCTATTATCAGCAGAGATTGATACACTATACACTGTATGGGTGTACACCAGGGTGTAAACCAGTGAGAACTATTGGGAGAATTTTTATTTCCATGAGTCTACCATTATTCAGTGTACTGAATACCCAAGTCTACTTCTTGAGAAGCCTAAGTGGGTGTCAGCTGCAAGGGAAGTGCTTTTCTTCTCTCCCACTTTTGGCAGCACCAAATACTCAGAATTGAAAAAAATACCAACGTGAGCAAATATACAAATATTCCCTGTGTCCCACCAACAAGGGGGAAGCACTTTTTTTTTCAAGTTTTCTCCAATCTAATTATATCACAGAATAAAAATAAAATATTCCAGCTTATCATATTACTTCTTCAAGGATTCAAACCAGCAACTGCTGTCTCATGAGCTGCCCTGCAGCCATGTGAATTAACAGAACAACCAGCTAATGCAACAGCCACCTCTACTCATGACCTGGAGGAGGGAGTGGGTACAAGTTTGTGCCTTAAGCTGTATGCTACAGGTTCCACCCCTTCCCCTTTCTCCAGAGGAGAGCTCATTTCGTGGCCAAACTTTTTAGTTGGTTCTTGAGCACAAACAAAACCACCTTTGTGCTGGGAAGGAGGCAAGGAAAGCAATACAAGTGGAATTTCTGATGCAGACTCTTTCTTCCCCTTGTTCCCCCTGCAGAAAGCTGCCTGGCCAGCAGCAGCCTCTCGGCAGGAGCGGGCTGACATTCTCAATAAAGCAAGCAGCAAAACTGATCTGCCTTTTCAGGGCCAGACAAAAAGGAAAATGAGTTAGGACCCTTCTAAAGCAATGAGAGGTTTCCTTTGTAGGACTGAAGGCTGAACAAAGGCTCACAGGAGACTAGAATTTTAACTCTTCCCTTATTTCACTGGTTTAGGCTCAAATGGTATTTTAGAGGCTTTGCCAGCAAATTCAATTGGTAGCACAAATGAACTGTGGCTACAGGAGTATTTTTAGGTTTCCAATGAAAATGGAGTAATGATCATTACTCCATGATGTCTACACTCACTGTTGCCTCTATTTTAATGCAATCCTGCATTACTTTTGAACCCAGTGGCCATACTTAACCAAAACCAAAAAAACAAAGCCTCAAACTTCCTACAAGAGTTTCCTTCAAGAAGGAAGTGCTTTCTGAAAACTCAGAGGCATGGTAAAAGCCAACAACTCTCACAGGAAGCTTCCTCACTGTACGAAAGAAGTACACAAGTTAGGATTTTCCTGCCTGTAGAGTTCACATGGGTTCTCTACATACCATATATACTGCAAAGCTTTTCTGGGGGCTCAAGCCCATGGAGTAACTATCAGAAATATTTAATTCACAGGAGAATCTGATTCAGAATTTTGTTGCTTCTCACTTGAAAATTCTCATTCCTTTGCCATCAAGACAGGTCCCCATGAGAGACCAGCACTAGCATTTAATGATGCCTGTAACAAACCACTCTGTAATTTGGTTTTTTCTCCTTTAAGACAAAGTGTGTAATCCCCATGAGCTGTTGTGCCTTCAACAACTACATTCAACAACATGGGCTTACCTCAGCTTCACAGAAAACACCTTTTCTTGGTTTTCAAAGCATCTAAACAACATCTGCATCTAGAGAGCAGGTTCCACACACAGGATCCACAGCAGTCTGTCTTTTGGCAGTGTTATTGACTACTGGAACAAATGAACATCATCTGTGATACAAATCGTGGGCCTTCCCAGTGAAGAGCATCTCTCTAATTACTAACCTGTTTCACAGGAAATTGGCTCCAAGTGCCAGCCTTTCTCACATTCCTCAAGTCGAGGCCCTAATCCACACAGGACCACGTGCTCATTCAATGGATCTAAGCATTACATTAAGCAAAATGCTGTTGCAAGCACCCTCAATTATTTTATTTATCTAGATAGCCAGATCCTTCACTGTCTTTGCATTGGTAATGCAAGGTTACTATAGCAACATCTGTGACCTGCATGATCAAGACAGCAGAGCAGAGCTGATGCCTGGATTAATGTATTTGTAGGCTTAAATGGGAACTCTAAAGATTAAAGATTAATAGTCTATGAAATTCATATGTACTCTTCTCATGATGTTACACTTATCCCATTTCCTCTCCTTTTCCAAAAACACTTAGCTCTAAATATTAGAGTATGTCATACAATATATTATGGCAACACTATTTAAACTTGCTGTTTATTTTCTGTTTTCAGTTTAGCACACAATTAAACTTCTTCATGAAGTCCTAAGACTAATGTATATTTTATACTATGATTGCCCAATTTATAAGCATTTTGTAGAAACTAGAGTTCTTGACCAGATTTGCAGATTATTTAGATCTCCACAATATTTCAAAAAGAACATTTGGACAAGTTATCCAGCTAAGGCAACATTAAACACAGAGACATCTTAAATTTGCTTTTTTTTTTCCTGTACTTAATAGGTTCTTTTTAAGAGTCAATGACTTTCAGTCCACTAGAGATTTGCTTGCCAGCAGTCTGCCACAAGTTCACAACAGACCAACACACATTCAGATGTTTCCTTGACAGCTCTTCTGCAGACAAGAGAAGGCATTGCTCCTGAACCCAAGGCTGGATGAAAGCTGCTCACACAACCAGGATGGTGACATTCAGGAGGTTAGACATGGAGGGAAGTACTGGGGTACTGAGGTAATTTTTTTCTTTTCTTTTTCTGGTTTCTCATTAAAGTACAGGCTTAGCTCCTGTAAGAATTTCAGCCAGAAAACATAGTTTTACTCTGTGTTTCCTCCATTAATGCTCACAAACTGCCTGAGTGGGCACACATGATCACAGATCAGAAAAATATGAGTAGTTCTATCCAGTTTTAACTGCTTCAGGTGCTGGACAGGCAAAAAATTCTCAATTCTCATTCTAAGTAATCATTCAAGCAAAAGAGACAAAACAGTGGGGCTTCAAGTGAGACTTCTGCAGCATACAAATCATATGGTGATCTTTCACAGAGTCACAAAATATCTCCATGAGACAGCAAATGAGTGCTCATTGTTTCCTCTCAAGCAAGTATCTTTTTTACTTTTATATTTTTTAATATTTCATGCTAATATAATTCTTTTCTGAGCCAACTTCTCCCAAAGGCAGTGGGATTACTATTCTATTTTCAGGAAGGAGGAGGACTGAGCTTCAAAGTATGGTGCCTCAAAGCCATGCACTATAAGAACCTCCACCAGTATCAGTGGAAGAACTGATGGGGATGAACTAAATCCACTGTGTGAACATTCCATCACTGCACACTTGACACAAAATGCAGAATCTGTTTTGCCCTTGGAGTCTCATAGAGCAGACAGCTTAAGGGATTCTTGGACTGAAAAGCTCTATCATTATATGGTCAGTTGCATTTGGGGTTTTTTTGTTTCTTCATTGGTTTTTTAGCTTTGATTTCTTACTGTTGGTGATTTAGCTAACAAAGAGCTTTTGTATCTCCTGCATTTGGCCTTTTCTTTCTCATTGTTTCAATTGCAGTCTGTAGACAGAATAGGAAAGATAGGCCCTCACAAATCCAGCAAAAGATTTTGTTAGTCCACAGCCATTTTCCAACAAAAACACTTATTTCAAAGATATCCAGTTGAGACTGCAGAGGGAAGAAGCTGATTACATTGGGTCCATCCACCTGGTTTCCCAGTATTCCTAGAGTTATTCATAATTCCAATCAACCTCCATAATTGATACCAACCCTAGAATCATTGCACCATATGTCAACTTCACACTTCTAACTTTCAGACTTACTTCCCTTTGATATTTTAAGGCTTTTGGCTAAGATTTTTAAAATTCACCTTCCCTAGCCTCCCAGCTATAATTAAATGGCCTGGTTTTATAAAAGTGCTGAGTGTGTCACACCGTCACAGAGGCCTGAATGGTACTTAGTGTTTCTTGGTTTCAGTCTCACACGTCACAAGTTAATCTTCAGAAAGCCTTAACTGCATTTTCTTGCAACACCCACATCAACCATCAAGAAAAATCTTCCTATGCTCCCAGCACAACAGGAAGATGAGAGGAGGTTTTTATTGTCCCATCATCACTGCATTCCCTTGTGTCTTTGCAAATGAATATTACACTCTCCAGCTAATATGACCATACATCATTTCTTCTCACCTCTTTGCACCCTCCTGTGTTCTAAGCCTTTTATTTTAATTGACTTAAGGAAAGGTTTTATCAAATAGGACAGCACACTGGCTAGCAATTAAAATCTATCAGCATCATTTCTGCAACCTCCCTTAAAATCCTAGCCTGTCTGTCTCATCTTTTGAAGAAAAGGGTCAAATATTCTCTAAAACCAACACAAAGACAAGGAAAAATATACATAGATGTATCAAAGTGATGACTGAAAATTTTAAAATTTATTTTGGTGAACTGTCTTCTGCTATTGAAGTTCATGAAATTTCCCTAAACATACACTTCAGCAGTTTTGCTGATATGGCACTGTAGTGTACAGAGCATTCCCATCTCTATGCTGATGTTAAAAATATCTCAAGCTATATAATAATGTATATTTTATACTCATGAACCAAGTCAATATTTTCTTTCTTAAATCCTAGGCAATCATGTTCTGCTTTTGTTAAAGAACCCATGTGGCTCTGTGTGCCCAAATTGAAGCCATTAATCTCTCCTGTTTGTCACCTCCAGATTAAAGCAGTTTTGCAACCAGAGAGGGTGTAGTGTGCTCCTGATACTGGAACAAAGCTCTCTCTCAGGAGCCTCTACTTATGTACAAAAGGTGAAAATTGAATGTTTCATGTAGAGCATCACAAGTAAGAAGGAAACTGTGTATTCCTTCAGGCTTTGATCCTGTCTAACTGAACTGTATTTCACTATTGACTTTAACAGGAGCTATTCTGTGCTACTAAAAGCATGCAAGTAAGTATTTAATATACTGTTAGCATCAAAAACTTATTTGTCTTAAGTTACACCAGCTTTTTCAAGATCGTATGATTATCGCAACAAAGACCGTATGTTTGCAACTGTCTAAGAAGTATCTTACTATGAAATTCTGGTTTGTTTTGTTTTGTTTTGTATTCTTTAGCAAATGTCTGCTTCTAAAGGCATTTTCTATTTTGTGAAAAATATTTGGGAGAAAGGAAATTTTTTTCTTTGGCAATTTTAAAATATTTTGGTAGAGAGTGTGGAAAAAAAGTTTCTCATCATATAGCCTGACCTACTGAGGTGTTTGAAGTTACCTTTAGTGACTGCAAAACCAGCTAAAACGCAGTAAAAATGTAAAATTACCATTAATATGTTGTGCTTTTTTCTAACAGCAATTACTGAAATGCAATAGGAGGACAGAGAACAGAAAGCTGGTATTAAAGATTCAGTAGACACACTGGACAAGTTTGATTTTGGAATAGCTTTAGTCTGATCTGATGAACTGAAAGCCATCAACATCTGGAAAGCATTTTTCAGTATAGAGTCACTTAGAAGAAATTAGTTTTGCCTACTGCACTATTTTATTTATACTGCAGCAGAGGGAATGAGCAGGGGATTAATTTCAAAAGTGTAAACTAAACACTCAGGCCCACACATGCAATCTGAGTGCAATTTAGGGATTAGAATGTGAGTCAAACTTATTAAAAAAAAAAAAAATAAGCAGTGTCCATCAGCACTCAGAATTTTTGATTTTACCCAGTACAACTAGTTTTCTTCATCATTAGCTTTCTCTTCTATTCACTACAGTATGGTATTTGCCAAGGAAGTTTTCTATTTTACCTGAGGTAGATCAAAAGATACCTCTGTTAGAAAAGGTAGGTTGTTAAATTATATAAATGTTCTAAAAAAATTAAATCTGCTTCTGTTGAATAAGCTATCTAATATAATCAGAGACTAAAGGTTTTGTGTGAAAAATTTCAATTTAAGCTTTACAGGCATTAATTAAAAATAAACCAGCAAACATGCAGAATATACTGTATGACAATAAACACATAAGAATCACTTCTTTGTCATTCAGATTAGCAAAATTATTTTGCCTTGACTAACATACAACATAAGCAAGAAAGACTCTCTTATTAGTCTGGATAATGTCCTTTTACTTTTTAATATCTGTCATCAAGCCTAATCCTTCCAGAAATTGTGTGAAATCGAGATTTTAAAATTTTTATTTCAAAGGTAAAAAAAAGAATCCCAAATCCTACGAAGTTCTGTCTCAAATGAGTAAATTTGTGTTGTCCTTGTCATCCAAAAGGAGTGACTGTGTTTTTGTGGACAGCCCAGCCTCTGCCCTCCCTTGGACAAGTACTGTGCAGGGACATGTGCTGTGGGAGGCACATCCTGGGGTAATAAACTGGTGGATCTCCACCCTGGAAACACAATAGCAAAAAGGCAACATTACCAAGCATGTTCACACATGAACATTTGTCACTCTGATCTGGGTAAAAAAAGCCACCTTTAGGCCTAAGTGCTTATGTTACAATATCATATTTATTATTTTAAGATGAGGAACCTGCCACAGCTCCTGTGCTTCGTGGTTTGGCAAAACCACTACAAAGAATTTCCAAAACTGAACCAGTAATAGCATTTAAACAACTATAATTTCTTACTGAGGTCAGCCTGTGCATGCAGGGGCCCGAAACAGCAGGAATTTATTATTTCCACTTGCATTCTAGGATGTGTATAACACAGAACTGCTCCTGTCAGGGAAATCTTTGGGTAGCCAGCCCTGTATGATGCCTCACCCAGCCAAACCCAAACTCAGCTGTCACACCTTGCAGCACAGGCATTCTTGGTGAGAAACTCTTTTCCTTCATGCAGTGCAGGAACCTGCCTTTAAAGGTATTTAGATTACCATAGAAAGACCTAATTAAAATCTTTTTATTAGAGACCCTCTCTACCAGGCCAGCATTTTTCTTCACTCTTCAGCAAGACATGTCTGCCTCTCACTTTCTTCAGAAAGAGGAGTTGTAACTTTCTTAAACAAGCTTCAGAAGATCCTCCAAACTTTGAACTCCCTGTATTTCTAACCCATAAGTCCTTACATACTAGTTTTATTAAATCCTCAAAGCAAACTTTGCCATAGCTGAATACTCTTTCACTGTGTCCTTACTAACACTTTTTCACATTACAGTGAATAAAATCAGGTCCTAATCAGGTGATATGAGGTTGCTCTTTATCTCCCAGATACAATCATCTCCTTATCAACCTGTATCAAATCCAAATATCTCAGAGTTAACTAGGGAAGGAAATTGATTCTTTAAATTGAAACAAAACACCCTCAGCTCTCACTTCCCTTAACAATTAATCCCAGCTCCTACTCCATCTGCTGTCACTTGGAATTTGGTTTTAATGAGACACTGAAACTCTGTTCTACTCCAATACATGATACCTACTGAGGAATCACAAAGAGATACTTCAGTTAAAAAAAAAAGCACCAAAGTACTTTGTGCATTTCTGCTGAAAAACCAATAAATGAATGTAGTACTGACCCTTTACGGGTTCTTTAGTGTAAAATTGTCTCTGTATTAGAACGTGTCTATATTTAAATTGAAAAGGCTTTTGCCACAATGACAACAGCATGGACTCAGCACAGAGATGTTGTGGGGATGAACATTGGCATTAACTTTCCCATGAAGAGCACAACTGCTACCTGACAAGAGCTGGCGACAGGCCAGTGCTTTTCAGAGCAAAACTGAACTTCAAATCATGGGGCTGCCCTCCTGCAACTGCTCTGGACATTTGTCTTCTCAGACAGCAAGCCAGAAACACCAGCAGTCTGAACACTGATTTGAAATGGACACAGAGAGACTGAGTTTCTAAAACAGCCTGGAAAGAGAAGAAATATTAATGGCAAAATAAATGAGTTTTGTACAGCCTTTTTAGCAATACTACTCACTGCACAAATCTTTCTGATACAATGCTAGACCAAGCTAGTAAATGAGTACTGATCCTTTGCCTTGAAAGGAGTTTTACTTGCTTGCAGCAGCAGAGATTGCAGTACTTTGTGTGCTATGTAGTGTATATATATGTAATATGTGGTATACAAAATGAGAAAGGAATAGCACTGAATTTTCTTCTAATCTATAACACAAGAGTGTCAGAACACTTGTGAGTAGTGCAGGTTTTCTTAAATATTTACCACTTATAGATTTTATCATCTTTAGAAATTTTTGAAATATATTTTTGGCAGATACACTTTGGCATCTGGACTTCTGCTCACTAAAAGTGAATAAATTGTTTATAAATCAGATTAGTTATTTCATGCTAAACCTTATTATGGTTTCAAGCATATGATTTCAATGTTTTAGAGAAATAAGTGTTAATGGCATTGAAAAAAAGTTCTCTTTCTCCTGTGGGAGAGAATACTATAATATCCTTGACATAAAAATGCTTGTATTTAACAGCCCCTGAGAGAATCCTACTCCCTTCACAGCACCTACAAGGGAGTGATTAGTATCTGTGAGAATTTGACATGACACAGAAAGCAGTGATCTTGCCTGTTGTAATTTTTATTGGCAGCTCCTAGGTCACTGGTGTGGGGTGCTGGAAGAGACCCCTGCAGCAGAGATCAGATGGACTGGGGGCAAAGGGACAAGGTAAACCAATTTGCCACACAGCTATTTTCCTTTTTTCTCTCATATCACCCACATATACAGTTGACAGAGAAAGAAACCAGCATCTGCAGTGGAAGAAGACATGCTACTGAATTTCCAAGGACAGATGCAGGGTGCTGACATGAGAAACAAAGGTCAAATGAGCATTTTTAGATCACAGACTGAATCAAATAATTCCAGATGATTAAGACATCTGGGAAAAAGGACACACAGGCAAAGCAGCACAGATAATGACTTCACAGAATTTGTTTCAAATAATATTCAGAGTCACCTCTAGCTCAGAGAAGTGAACCTTATCTTGGTATACTTAGAGTAATAACTGCAAATGATGCTCTCAAAGAGCTGCCCTAACAGACTCAGAAGCTGCCTCAGCATTCAGAGCCCACAAAAGATGGATAAGGCTGAGCAGGAGCAATGCTACCAAGGGCAAACCCACTGAGTCTCATCCCACTGCTTAGGATGAGTAACTTGATGTCTGCAGGGGCTCACTGGGGGAGGACCACAGGTCCCAGCAGAAGCTAAAGTGTGCCTGAGAAGGCACATCCCATACTGAGTGCTGGGAACCCACCTCAGTGCACCAGGAGAGCCCCTGAGCAGCCAACCAGCTCTGAGACACTGATGGGCCCCCAGAGGAACTTCAGAAAAACAGACAGGAAAATTTATGTGCAATACCCAGCACTCTTGGCTTGTTTCACACCTTTTTTCCACAATTCAGTACTTGGTGTTTATTTGTTTACATTTCTTCTAAGAAATGAAGAAAGCATGAGAACATTAGAGGTGTTCAGGGAGCTGCTTACTCATCTCTATCAAATTATGCAGGTCAGTGGTTGCTCCAGATTAAACATTAATAGAATAAAGAATGTCTTTCAGCAAAACTTGGGTTACCTCAGTACTTGCTGAACTCATGGCAGACTTCCCCAGTTCCTCATCTGGGTATAACCATGGCAGAAATAATAACAAAAATAGTTAAAAAGTGGATTTGGAAAGCACATATGTGTATGATTTAATATAGGATAGATAACCACCTTTGGTGGTCATGAGGTTGTAGCTGGTTATTAAAGGGTGATCTATGTTTCATAGCATTTACTTTATAATGATCTGATTAGATGGACTCAAGGGAAAGTAGATCTTCTGTCAGACTTGGAGACAAACATAAAAGCCTCTCTGACCCTAGCACAGCTGTGGTATTCACATGGCTGACTAGAAATGGTCCTATTAAAGCTTTCCAATATCTGCTTTCAGGCTTATCCTCTGATTCACATCCACCCATTACTGCAGAAAGGCTACGAAGTAAGTAATATATATGTAAACAAAGACAGTAATATATATGTAAAAATTAAAAAACCCAGGCTAAGTATATTAGGCCAAATCCTACAGTCATTATTCTTCTTCCTCTCCTCCCCACATACATATTTAGGTAACTGACTTGCTTAAGCATCTTTAAATAATTAAACAGCTTTAGCATTCAGGCAACTCTTAGGCTAATTTCAAACAAAAGATAAATTTCCAGGCTTTCACTACTAGCTTGGTCTGCCTGTACCTGTGCTACAGAAAGCCACAGGAATCTCTCCAGCTTGACCCAGTGTTTGCTGCATAAATGAAGTGCCACATACTCATGCCAGCTCCCCCCTGCTTGGGGCTGTGCAGATATACCCAAATTCTCTTTTAAGTTGGTGTGTACATCTCCAGTCCATACAGCTAACTTGGATAATTTGGATTTAATTTCAGCTTTGCAGGGCAAAGTGCAACTTAATCAACAGGAAGAAGTGGATGTCCAAAGGACTGCTCAAAGAATCAGCTCTGAGTTGATGCTGAGCAAGGGCTTCAGACATGAAACTGAAATTGCTGTTTGCAAAAAAATTCTCCTGAGTGCCACAGTATAAAAACTGACCAAAAAAACTGGACACAAACATACAGCAACTGCGAGCAAAAAAATTCTTCAACTACTGTCTTAGTCTGATGGTACATAAACAATTTAAACAGCCTAAAGATTTGTTCCTAAATGAGCGTGTCTATACTGACATCTTAACCCATGAATTATGGCATGAATACCACATATTATTGTATGAATAATAAAGAAAATGGGACTCCTATTATCATTAATAAGGCAGGACTGAGGCCTTGATAAGAAGATGGAAACAACATCCCTTTGAAAGTTTGTAAATCGTTTCAGATAACATTTGCATAAATCCAAATTAGAGGATGACTAGGATTAGTGATGTTACACTCATGGGGACTGTGCTTAGAGTAATGCTAAGGGCAGCAAAGACACATTTAAAATTAACGTGCACAGGAAGATGGTGAAGAATTGCAAAGAGTACATAATTTTAGACTGGAGATAATAGTAGCTCAACACCCTGTGTACCCTTAATATTGCATCTACACCAAAATAGTATCAAGAAGAGAATGTACTAAATTTATATATTAATAATAGGATGCATTTTCAATAATTAATCAGAAAGTTATTTCAATTTTCACAACAAAAAGAGAGTCAAGTGATCCTGAGTAAGTCAGTACAGATGTGTTGGTTAAAATGAGCACAAACCTGGACCCAAGTGAGCTGCAGCAACCACTATCTCCTGTCCAGCCAGTTGCCAGGAGCTGTGAGAAATGGTTAACAGCATTGCAGGTCTCCAGAGGGACTGAAATGTGGAAGGGGCATAATGGGGCAGACAGAGGAAACACTGAAAGAGAGGAAACTCTGATTTGTGAAAGGGGAAGATGGAGCAGCAGGTAGGTACTTGGAATCTCATAAGGAATCCAGTAACATGTTTGCTCCATGAATAGTGATCTGAGCATTCAGGCAACCAAAGGATCCAACTACAGACTGTGAACTCCCATTTCTGTAGAAAAGTATCCATTTCACGTCCACACAAGCTTTCAGTAGCTAGATCAATGCAAATGATTATATCTATTAATGAATACAGGACTCCTGCATGTCCCAGGTAATCAGTATGGCACCTGTCAGAAGCACTAAATCTATTCAGAATCACAGAATTGTTTAGGTCGGAAAAGACCTTTAAGATCATGAAGTTCTAACCCAGTACTGCCAAGTCCACCAGCAAACAAACCATGCTCCTAAGTGTCACATCTACACATCTGTAGAATACCTTCATACTCCACCACTTCCCTGAGCAGCATGTCCTTGACAACCCTTTCCAGTAGAAATTTTTCCTAATATCCAATATAAACCTCCTGTGGTGCAACTTTGAGGCCATTCCTCTCCTCCTGTCACTTGTTACCCAGGAGAAGAGGCCATCTCCCACCTGGCCACAACCTCCTTTCAGGTATTTGCAGAGAGTGATAGGGTCTCCCCAGGTCGCCTTTCTCCAGACCACTTAATACCTAAATCAAGCTCCCATTAAAATTACATGTCGGCTTTTAACAAAGCAAGCATTACATGGCTCAGAGAGGCAGGTAAATAGTTTATACAGATTTAGTTTATACAAACTAAACACAAACAAATAGTTTATACAAACTGGCTGACTCAACAACCCAGGTCCTAACCAAGTCCAAGTGATGGACCAGAGCCAATGAGAGCAAGAAGCCCAGCCTTCTAAAGTGAAAAAGAAATATAAATAAACCTGGTATTTCAGCTACAAATATAGTAATGACATTAAGACTAATTTTAAATAGTTTATCTTAAAATTATAATTACGTCCTCCTTTCAGGTATTTGCGCTTGTTTTTTTTTTGGGTTTTTTTTTTGGTTTTTTTGGTTTTTTTTATTTTTTTTGGTAAGGCAAGAGAATAGATTGTATGTCAGTGACCACTGTGCAAAAAATGACAGATGTGCATTTGTCACCAGAAATGGTTCTATTGACTTTATTGAGTGTTTCAAGATCAATGTGCTGTATTTGAAATTTAACACTCCTAAAAATTAGCATAGAGAGTTTTCTCTGTCTAAATGAAACCAGAAAAAAAAAACTGCATAAAATTTAAATAAAACTTATTTACTGTTGAGATAAAACTTTAAATGTTAACTTTTATTGAACCTACCTTGCATTCTGCATTTTAAGTTATTGCAACATCCTAGTTCATCCTCATCTCTGAACTGAACATCAGGATGCCTTTCTCCACTGTTAAATAATACAGACTGAACCAACTGGTAAACTCATCCCTGGAGAGAAAACAAAAACCATACAGCAAGAAGAATGTTTTCATTAGCTTTTTCAATCACTGACATAGTGTAAAAGGAGGCACTGGAGCTTTTGTTTCAGTGAGGAAAGTCAATTCAAGAGTGTCCCCAGTTCACCACGACATTTCATCTGAGTTTGTACTATTAAGTGTCAATTGTTACCCCCCTGGCCAATACTACATTCCAGTTACAGTGCAGTTTCAGATAATGCTTTAAATGCTTTGATTCAACAGGAACAGATTTCTAGTATCAACCACTCCCGATCAACACTGTGATTTTTCCCTATTAATTCTACATTTTGGAGATCAGCAAAACATTACTCATCTCAGTCACTATCTTCAGCATTAGTGAGGCAGCCTAATAAAATCTGCATTAAAATATGTGGTGGTACAATTACTTGAATAAAAGTGGACTTAACAGACAAAATAGTGAATGAAAAGAAGCAGGTGTAATAGAATAGGATGGAATAAAAAGACAATATCTGAAATAAATAGCTGCTAAATTCATAAGGCAGGACTGTGAGAAACACAACACGTCAAGCAGAAAAGGCTGACTGTCTTTCTTACTATTCAATAGTAGAAAAAGTGAGAATTTGGGGTAGAAATGTGAATTAATGACATTAAGACTTTGGCTCTAGAAGTTCTATCAAAATGGGTAGCAACTGAAAAGGCAAGAGGATGCCTGGAGATGTTAATTGTGCGCACACAGCTTAAAAGGGTTGACAAGAAAATATTCTCATTCTGTTTTTCCTATTTACAGCTCCATTTACAATAAAAACTGTAATTTTGGAGGAGAGAGGTTTTAGGACTTTTCAAAAATGTTTACCTTATATATGACATGAAATGGCTTTGGAAATTTGATTCCAAAAGCTAAGAGCAGACTGAGATGTTGTTTGCTAGATAGATTCTTGTGCAAACTTTATAGTGAAGATGGAATCTTGGGTAAGACTATATGTAAGTGGAGAGGGAAACCAGGAATGACAAGATCCAGGATGCATTGAATGGTAACAACTTCCTAACAAAGTAGTTCTTAACATGTAACTAAGTGGTGGGACTCCTTTCCATGGAATACTCCTAAGAGAAAAAGTTTATATGGGTTCAAGAGGACCTTGACAACTTAAAATCCATCAAGGTTCACTGAATGAATAGAAACCAACACTGCTTCAGGAAATCCTTGAGCAGAAAATGATGAAAGCCCTGGAGAGAAGCAGTCTGCCCCCATCTCTCCCCAAAGTATCTGCTTTCAGCTGCTGGCTCATTCTTTATGGATCTTCCTTTTCTGACAATAAGCATATTTCTATCCTATTCATAAACAAGTTTCCTTTCTCTAAGCATAGGAAACAACACAACAATCTGGCTGTTTGACTTCACTAGCTGTGCTCTAGTATATGCCTGCAAAATACTTGAGGAGGTAACTTTGCAAGTAAGGATGACACCAATTTTTAGGACATTATGCCTTACAGTAATTTGAATGCTATAACTTATTTGCTCACAGAATGTCTATGCCACAGTTTCAGCATGTGTGGGGGTGCCACACAGGCACAAAGTGCACAAGCCCTGTCCTGCCACGACTCAGCAACAGTAAAACCACTTTTGGCAGCAGTAGCCACTGTTGTCTCATAACTAAAAGGTCTGGAAAAGGCCTAAAATAAATTTTTAATGATGCTGCCCACTTTAATAACTCACTAAGGACAGAGATATTAGCCAGATCCAACTGTCACACATCACCAGGACTGAAAAAGCCATGATCTGCCTGGATAAAATCTTAGAGTGCACAAAGAGAGCTCTAAGTGCTCTGGCAAAGGAAGGAAATTCCAGCTGGCTGTTTAACTTGTGTTAGCTAACCAGACACTACTTCTGTCTTGTTTAAAGGTACTTCCAGAAGAAGCTAAAAAGGAAATCCACAACTGCAACTGGGAAGGGACAGGGAAGGTAACCAACATCAGCTCTCTCTATGGGAAACCAGGCATTGCATTTGTCACAGCTGATCTTACGACAAGGCTCTCAGCTGAAAACACGTTGTCATAGGGATTCTGCAGGGGACCAAACAAACTTAATGGGCATTCCAGCCTAGACAACATCTGTTTCTTCATTCTGACCCACTCCCTCCCTCCCCAAGAAGTCCTTCAGCACCTGGGCTCAGCCAGGCACACGTGCTCTCCCATCTCAGTTAACCCACCTAAAGATTTCTAATTCTGGCCGTTTGCTGCGGAGGGACAAACGCCTCCAGCATGGTGAGACTGAACTTCATATGAAAAATGTTTACATTGACTGTCTCAGCCATGAATTCTTGAAACTCTAGGGAACAGAAGGAGGTTCCACTCTTCCTCCTTTTCCCTCCATTTTGAAGAATAGCCTAGTGCATCACATGACATTTTCTTCCTCAAATGGCTAAGAAATCTAATAAAAATGTGGTTTTTTCCCTTTTAATTACTACGTGAGCAACATATACACAAGACCAGGACAATATACACAAATCCAGAACCAGGACCCTGAATATTATCTCATGTATTTTGCTGAAAATTCTTCATGCAAAAACCAGTTTGGAGAAAGACAAGCAATTACAGTACTTAAATTTTTTTTCTGATATAGTTCATTTAGCAGTATATAAAGCCTTCCACTCCTGAAGGAAGCTGTTCATATCCTCACCACAAATCATAATGTTTCTGGCTTTAACTATGCTTTACTGAAGAATTAAATGTGTGCTAAGGAATTAAATAGATATACGATTTATAAAACAAAATCATCAGAATTGAGAAACAAGGATTCACATGTAAATTTTGTCCTTCCTAACACACATATGCCTGTTTTTCTCTTGTTGCTTCTGCCTCAACACAACTTCATCTGTTTTTCCACCAGCCTCCGCTTCTGTTCCTGGATAAATTCTTCCCTTAAATGGTTTCGTTTCTTCTCTTAAATGTTTTTCCTCTCCCTCCTCACCTCGTTTAAAATGAGCAGGAAAGAAATTTCTACCCAGCTCAGCCCACTAGCCTTAAATCCTTCATGATTTCACTGTGGCTTGTGGACTACATGAATAATGAAACTGCCTGTCACCGGAAACATGACCAATTCTCTTTTTCATCACCTCCTGTCACACGACAGGTACGAGCACTCCTGAAGGAGACAGACAGCCCAGCCAGCATGGAATCCTTTTTTCCAGCTAAATCCTTTGTTTCCAACCACAAGAAATCTCAATACTTCTCAGCAGAGAGAAGATTTGTATTACCTTAGTGGGAAAACCTTGTGTTTGGGGCACTGGTGGGTGAGGTCTGGCGGGGCCCCCCTTCCCACATCAGATGCAGACTGTGAAAGAGGCAAGCTCCTTCCCACCAGCTGCCTGTGACATGGCTCTGCTCACTGGTGCAGATTGCTAAAGGTCAGAACATGGAAAGGATCCAATTTTCTGGAAGCTAGGAATTGTCTTTTGGATTGCATATCCCAAACATGAGTGTTATGGCCTGGACTCACTTCAAGTCCATCATAAAAGCAGGCAGAGCTTGCTCTCTCTCAGGTTACCAGCAAGTAGACAAGACAAGGGAAATTAAAAAAAAAAAGGCATTGAAATCCAAAAGCCATAACTTACCAACTAAATATGTGACTGACAAGGCACTGCAATCCTCTGAGGACAGACCCTAACTGAGCTTTAACTGAATCAGGGTAAGCCTCTGTTGAAATTCGAGTGTAATCATCCTCAAACTTCTTTAGATCACAAGTACCTGCAAGCTGGAGGTCTCAATTTACAGCTGTTAGATAAATATGAAAATTAGTAAAAATTCCAGGTGCAGAATGCTAAGGAGCAATTGCTGCTAAAATCACAGCTCTGGTACTGAATTAGTGCATTTGGAAGCCATCTGTGCTCTTACAGATCTGATTACAGGTGGCAATTTTGCTGATAGTGGCATATGATTATCAGTGGCAGCAAAAAAAGTTAAAACAGCAAAAAAAGGCTGTATTAATTTTGAACTGTTCTGTGGATGAATTTGCAATCAAGCTTTCTGGGCACAGCCACAGCAGACCAAAAAAAGAGAGAACAAACAATATCCATGGCCTACTAGTAAGAAGAGGATGAGGGAGGTGTGGCCCTAAAACACCAGGCACTGATTTATACCCTTTTCCTAAGTTTTGCACCATTCCTCGGCTCCAGGCAGTCACACAATATCCCATTTCTGCAGGATTCCATCACATGGGTTTGGCAAAGGAAAAAAATTTCCACGTTTGTTTTTCATTAAGAAAAGAGGTTGTCCTCTTAAACGACAACTGTTCCTTCCTGCTTTTATGTGCAGGGATATTGGAAAGAGATTTCTACACTTTTCCAAAGGTTTTAGACACAAGCACTTCCAAAACAAAATATGATGCAGAGAACAGAATCATTTTTCAAATAAAAGTATTCCAAGGAAAAAAGCATCAATTCTTATGTGCTTACTGCACTTGGGTACCTCATGACATTTTGGGAGGGAGGAATTCCTGCTGGAATGACTGTGCTTAGTGAGGGGAGCAGGGTACAGACCTGTCTGCCTGCCCAGGGTGCCAAAGTGAAGCAGCTCTGATACACAAGTCTATCAAAAGCCACTGAAAATTTATACAAATGCACAAGATCCGGTAGTCCCACGGCAGTGGCAAAACCAGAGCATTAACCATTGTCACCCCATTGTACTGAGAAAACAGTTTTCTCTTTGGTTAGCCAAGATGACATTATGATTATAATGATCCTCTTAATGTTTAGAGTACTTCCCTGTTGCAGAGGGAGAATCCTGAGGTGGAACTCGCTGAATTTATGACAGAAACTGCATGACTTGGATCCCACAAAAGCCTGGAGTCACACTTCAGACTTCCATTCCTCCAGCATGGTCAGGCCCAGAGGAACAAGGATAATTCCAGTCTCATTACAGCTAACTTGCTTTCTGCTCCAACAAGCAAGGGTTTTTTTGGTTTAGTAAATTAACTAGTACCTATCTATACAGAATAATGGGAGTCTTTCCCCTCTCTTACTGATTTCTGGGAAAAAAAAGCCAAAACAAAACAAGAATATTTGACCCACATCCCAACCCACCTAGGAATCAAGGCTTCTTAGAGGATCTAAAAAAAAAGAAAGATGAACAAAATGTTTGTAAATGTAATAATATATGTCCATATGGAAGGAAAAGCTAAACTGTCCTTTTCTGTGAAAGAAACTCGATAAATTGCATAGAAATAGGCAGCTCCTATTCCCCTTACTGAGGGAAGGAAATGCCATCCAGATGGAAATTATCAAATGGATCAAGCAGCTACATTTTATTCCCAAATGATCTTTGTTCTACTTATCACTCATTATACCAGAAAAATTATTTTTCCTGTAGCCCAAATATAGTAAAAAGATTATTATTTATCATATGCCCATTCAAAATACTCTGTATGGAAGGTTCCCCTGGTGAGATATCGATCTTGACACACAAAAAGGGTGAGAAGAAAAGCATCCTTCCTAATGAGAACATTCCTTTAAGATCTGTGGAATCTGTGAATTCCCATTAAGCCCACGCTGTCCTGGCAGCAGTTGGATCTGCAGCCACTTTGTGATGCCCAGGGTGATGAAACACCCCTTCAGCAGCCCTATCACTGGCCAGGTTTTAAAAGGGGGAATGCTACCAAGTCCCAAGGAAACCCCACTGAGGCTCTTCATTTAGCTAGTTTCATTTATACTGTCCAAAGGCTAAATACTTCAACTGTAAATTTGCATTGAATAAAACCCAAACTTAAAAATCACAAAGAATCCTTTTCTTTGGCCATAAGTGATTATGTATGGCATGTATAATCAAATTCAATATCTTAGGGGGCATTTTCAAGGACATAAGAGGCATTTGTTACCACCTAAAAGAAAGGCAATGAAATCTGAACTCTTAATTTTTTCTTCTGACTTTGAAAAAATTCTGTAGCATTTTATGTGGTAAAAATAATATTTGTTTAAGCATGTCCTCCTATAAATTTATGATTACATATATGGATAATTACCCTATTCTCTTATTTATATAAGCTCTAGCAATTTAATTATAATATGATCTTCTTTTAGCCTGAAAACTGACAGCAGCACAAGTACAGTCCTATATGAGGACATAAAATGTTTAACAGCTGTGGCTGACTGACAGGACTACATCAAGATCATCTAATCTAACTGGGCCATGTAACACTACCTTTTATTTCACATTAATCATTGAACACGAGTTCAACTGTGTCATAGCTCAATCAAGTGGGTCTATAAATTAGGCAATAAATTAGAAGTTGATTTCTTAATGGTGTGGTCACTGACAGATAACACTGGGTTCAGGTGCAGCAATCCAAAAATACAAAGGATCCCACAGCTCCATGAGTACTGATAATCAGGGAGGACTTCAACAAGCAGTGTCAGATATTTTGTACAACTCTGTGACTTGGTAATTAGTCCCAAAACAGTCATTCTGAAGGGGGAAGAAGCCCACAGTATTAAGCTCCCAGAGTATGAGACAGCTGAGACATGCAAAACAGTGTTTTGCTACAACCTCTGTTCAACTGAGAGCTCAAAAGTAGTAATTCATAGTAAGTTGTATATCGTGACATTTCTCATAAAACTTACAGACAGGGCAACCTCTTCTAAGGGAAAAGCTAGGCTGGAATAATAAAATATGAATGTTTTTACATTTTAAAAGGGTCAGATTTATCCACAACAGAAGTTACTACTCCTAATAATACTGCTAAGGCAATTGTCTCATTCATAACCTATAAAATTTACAGTGCAGCCCAGTACAGCAGAAGATAGTTTATTTCAAAACAGACAAGGAGTGTTTGCTTTCATGCTAGAGTTGAGAATTTTTTTTCCCCCAAGGACCACTATTGAATCAAAGCAAAGCCTTATTTTCAAAATAGTTTATTAAAATGAAAGATGTGTCTTGACAATCACATTATTCTTTCTTCAGTATCCAGTTTGCCAGTGCAGAGAGCAGCACTCATTCTTAGCTGACATGTCATCTTCCATAGACTCACAGGAATCTGAGCAATTGCTTTTAATTTAGGAGCAGCAGAAACCACTTCCCTCCTGTATACTCTGCAAAGCTCCCAAGGAAGCATTCCAACAAGGAATAGTTTTAGTATCACCTTACTTAGGACACAGAAATTAAGAAGAAGAACACAAAAGAGGTCAGAAGCCCTCTAAAGGAAACACTTGTGCTTAGGTGATTTCCCAGGAGAACAGCAGTGCTGCAGCCACTAATCCACTGCAGAAAACTCCCCACAGCTCAGGCTGAATCCGTGTTTGAACACACTATTTTAGAAGCTGCTGATGTCTATTCTGCACTGTCCTCTTTTACAGTATTCAAGAGGAAGCATGCACAAGTGAAGTGCACAGTTCACAAATAAAGAACAATGAATCTGGCTTATTACCATGCAAAAGCTCCTGAGTATTAGCACTACCCCTGGCATATGCTCAATACCTCACTTGAGGAATGCTGCCTCTGATCTCCTGGGGCCTTGGAGAATCTGTCAGGTCAACAAGGCTTCATGCTCATTTTATTTCCCATTTAATCTGTTTATAAACTGGTACCTAAACATTTTACAGTGAATCCAGAGTTTGTGACTGTAAATTAATACAAAACTATATGGTTAATCCAAGCTCTAAGTACAGAGGAAAGTGCTCAGGCAGAACATTAAATAAAAAACCAAACCCATAATAGAACAACACAAAAGAGAGGTTCCCAAGTATTAATGTCCCTTTTCTCTTCTACAAAGACTATTCTGGTGTTCAGAGCAGTCCCTTAGGACTTAGGAGGAAGACTGCAAGGCTTTGTCCTGCTAAGCACAACCAGGTCACCACAACCAAGCACAATGTGACCTTGGTCACTTCACTATTAAAGTACTTCAGGCAGGAATCACCTCCCCTTTTTCCTGCAGTGTAGACTTGACACCTGAGGTAGTTCCATTCCACTCACCTTTATAGCCAGTGAGTTGAAAAGGTACCTCTAGAGTGCAGATCATCTTGCCTATTTTAGACCTACATTATGATGAGATGAATCCTGTCCTGTAGATCAAGGGATGATTTCTCCTCATGATGGCAGGGACACCAGGAGACTAACTCAGACTTATACATGTCCCAAGGAATCCCACTCCTTGGAGCATGACTTCAGCTTAGTTCTTAAACACATGGTAACCAACTCCCTGCCAGGGAGACAGACACCTGACAATCACTGCTTGAAGGTCTGCAGTGTTGGCTGAGCTGTAAGCAATAAAGAGCTTAATTCTGTAGTCTAATAAAGACATCTTGTCACCAGAAAACTGGGAAATGTTGTATCAATTGTCTGTCCACATGAAAAAGTCAGTAAAAATGGGAGTCTCAGAGTTATTTCTAAAGCAGGCAACAGGAACTGCTGTTCTGGGAAAGATGCAGATGTCAGACGTAACAGAATCAAAGAATATGATTTAGAGGAATCTCTTAGTTCCTCAAAGAGCAATTTATTAGCCTGGTTAGCCAGTCTATAGCAGAGTCCCATGATGATATCCACATTATTTGACAGCAAGAAGTGTTTTTTCCTGGCTCTCCTGAGCTCCATTACACAAGGTACTTTCTATATGAACCCAATATTCAGTCCATGTAACAGACCATGGTTCTTGTGCACACCAGCTGCAGCTTTGTTCCTTAGGTTTCAAAACCCTGCAGAGGTTGTTGCCTTCAGCATGCTCTCCAGCACTCCCTCAGGGCCAGCCACCTGCTACCCACCACTGATTCTCCAGAATTACTGCACAGCTCCTTCTGTGGTCATCTGCTCTTGAGCAGGTTCATTGTGACAGAAATGGTTTCTGGTTATGCTCACATAGGATACAGGCAGTATCCCTCTGCCTTGCAAAATGATGAGACATCAGGTGATCCAGGACCCATATAAAGTAGATTTATTATTTATTTCTGCCAAGGTCAGGTACTTCAACTGAGCCTCTCTGCTCCTTCATAAACAGTCATTTGCAAAAGATCTACCACCCACAAAAGGTCTCTAATTAACTGTTAATTCAGTGGCCACATCATATTGGTGATTATAACCAGCACAGAAAAGGCACACAAAATTAGGGTGGCAGGGATGAGCAGAGCCCAGTTTTTTGCTATCCACAGAGCACCTACATTGTGGAGTACACCTCCTCCTACAAATCAGCTCCTCTAAGAGACAAGAACTGCCTTGTGTCCCCAAGCAAAGCTCTCTGTGCAAATAGTCACAAATTATCAATACTTTTCACCTAGGCCACCTCACCACTAGATTTTAAAGCCCATTTACCAGAAGGGACTGTCTGCAGCCAGCTGGAAATAGAGATGTGGCTGCTGAGAGACAGAGTCCCCAGCCCACAGATGGAAAGCAGGGAGGCAGCACTCAGCAGATGGTGGGGGCAAGGGACAGCCACGTCCTCCCTTTTTAGCTGCAGCTTTCGGGGAGTGTGAGAAAGAATCACTCACAATTTTCAGCCTTGGAGCCACATTATAAAAATCAGCAATGTGCTCCAGGTGCTTCCCTTAAAGGAGGTTTTGCCAGCCAGCCATATGCTGACAAGCCACAGCACTTCAAATTCAAAATTGTCCAAATACAATTAATACAAGTCCAACCAAAACAAGCTCCCAGCAATTCTTTACTGAAATTCCCCTCTGCTCCACGTTCTCACACCATAATCAAAAGCACAGTGACTAGGCAGAAGAGGTAGCATCTTAATTTCTGATTAATCACTGATTAAATACTCCCAGGAACCCATGGAAAAAAGAACTCTCTCTCCATCCTTAGATATTTGACCTGGTTCACTAATGGCTTGAACACAGTCTCAGTGCCTGGGCAGCCAGGCTCACAGCTGCTCTGGATCACCAGCCTGAAACTGAGCTGCTCTTGCACCCTGCTGAACCTGACCCACCATCTGTAACAGGATCCTCTAGCTTCTTTCCCTTTCTTTTTCTTTTTTCTCTCTCTTTTTAAAGACCTGCTTACTTCACAAGTTATTGCTTTTTTCTCTCAAGAACTTTCTACGCTACATCAAGATTTCCAAAGGCAGATAGTTTACATTACATGAAATATGACAGTGGCCACAGTTCAAGAGCCCTTTAACAAGGGTGTGGGTCAGTCTGGCTCCCACCACAGGAGCCTGAACACTTTCCCTAGTGGTGCCTAACTCCCACTCAGAAAAGGCTCAATGGTTTATGCAGATCAAAGCAAAACTGTGCTAACAATATTTTATGCAACTGCTGATCTTTTTCCCCCACTCTTTCAGCAGCAACAGAGACAACAGGGAGCAAAACTGCTACAGGACAAAGTGTCTCCCACTGGCCTGGCCTCACTGCCATCTACATTTGGGCTGGCATGTGGGGCACAAGTGAGTGTCCTTCCCATGGAATCTAGTTTATTTGGGAAGGAGAAGACAGATTGATACATACCTGGATTTTTAATCTGCAGTGTAGTCAAGGTACAACCAGAGCTTCTACTACACAGTCTTAGCTCCCTCTTAATTTAAGGTTTAAATTCAGTCTTTAAAATAAGAATTATAGAAATCAGTCTCTTCTCTTGTCCTTACTTGTATTTGCAAATCCCAAGACAGAGGAAACAACAAAGCACAAAAAACCAGAATGACCTGCAAAAAAATCACTTTTCCCTATTATTTTAAACCATATTTATTTATGCCAAATCACATGCAATTATAGATATATATAGGTGTATATATATGCACATAAATATTTTATGCACATTTATATGTAAATGAACACATTATTCTATGATTCACCATTATCCTGACTGATAGGATGATCAGGGCCAGATAGGCTGCTGACAGACTGTATTCCTAGCTACATGTAATAGGCCATTCTTTCTGAAATATCTGATTTTCTGTCCCAGCCTTTGTTGTTCTCCTCATCCCCAAGAACGAGGTATTGTGAGAAGAATGGACCTAAGTCAGTGCTACAAGGTGCCTGACCTGATGAGAATACATTTGTGCAAACAGATATGTGAGGTTTTATGAGTTAATCAGGCCTTAAGAGAAAGGTCTGCACTGCAGAAATCTTTAATGCATTATCTGGTTTTAATTAGGGGCTTTAATATCCATCAGCTTATGGGCTCAATGAAAAGGCTGTTACTAAGAAGATACTAGATAGTGCTTTTACAAATCAGAACTGCTACTGAAAAAAATATAAACAGGTTTTCTTAGGGACTAGAGAAAATTTAATCATGGGCAACTTGGTTCTGTTTTCACTCCTACAAATACCAGCCCTGAGGATGAACCTGAGTGACCAAAGACTGAACATAAGACCTGATTCCCAAATTTCCTATGGGAATTAAAGCTTTTCATAGCACAAGGCAAGCAATACATGGGGAGTGGCAGGCTTCATGAGCAACCCTTCTGCATTTCCTACAAATGTTTAATATACAGGACAACCTAGGATCCTGGTGTCTTTTACCTAAAAGACACTGAGTTTTGTCTTCTTCCCTACCTTCCTGTGCCTTCCCAGCCTTCTCGAGCACATCAGTTCTCAAAGAGGAATGCAGAACATGTTCCCTCCACTGATTCTGATCAAACCATTTCTGTTGTAGACATTCATAAGATGTAATGGGCAACTTTACCTTTTTAACTTGCATGATGAATTCTTTCTAGTTGTGAGACTGCATGCACAGCTGAGTGCAGACAAAATGGCAACTGACCATTTAAAAAAAAATATTATGAATGCTAGTTTCCTGAAAAATAAGAGAAGTAGTCTAATGCAGGAATTGCAGTGACTAAAGAGAACACTTTTAAAATATGCATGATCTGTCATTGTAGGTGTTCTTTGCATTTGAACATAAAAACTGGCATTACATTCCCTGTTTATGACTTCTCTTACCAGTGAAGAGCAAAAAAAGGTAAAGCACTGCAGGAGGATTATTAGTTTTCTTTAATTTCAGGAAAATGCTCATTCAGTGTTGGAAGAAAGTGCTGGATTTTTTCTCACCCTTACAGGAGAAAGGCTATTCTTTCCAGTTGTTTTCGATCCTCAATTCCAATTCCTCCCCCATAGTGGGAACAGACTACCCTACAATGCATTTTTGGTCTCAGATACATTGTGAGTTTCCTTTTTATCTCTCACACAGCCTTTAGAAAGCATATTGCACTACTTCAGGTTACTGCTTCCATGTAATTGTATTTCTAAGTAACACTTCTGTTGAAACTAGAGACAAAAAATGTAACTTTGCTGCTAAAAAGAGATATTTTGATTTCAGTATTAGGTAGCTCAAATCTAGAGAAAAGAACTGGGCATATACTGCCTGTATATATTAATAAACATTGATTTGATACTAACCATTGATCCCAGAAAATAGTTTCCTGTGCTGTTTCAAACAATATCTTTGGGAGTGGAAGAGTCTGAATGGGGAGCAGGCTCAGTGAGCATCAATCAGTAGGCAGCATGCTTCCTTCATCCAGCTTCCTTCCAGGTATCCTGGTCAAGTACAGATAATGCCATTTGACTCATGCAGGTCCATGGATGGCAAGCTTTAGAGCACAGGTGACTCAACACAGGCCAATTCAGATGTGCTCTGCAAGGACATTGCTACTGATCCCCCTCAATGTAGAAAAAACCCAGCAAATAGTTTACAGAATAAGGGCCAAAATTAATTACCCTGTAAAACTCACTGAGCAAGCTGAGACTCCCATAGGACCTCAGCTCAGCAGGGCACCAATATAGGAACCATCTGGTCTGACACTGTACATTTTGGGTCAGGTTCCTATAAATGATCATGTTTAAATAATTTGAAGGGCCTTGTTTGATGGTGCAATGTACCTTCTCATTTTCTTGTAAATCAACTAGTCCATAATTATTTGGTATGATCTTACTATCACTTTTCATTTGTCCATTCAGTAGCAGGAGAAACAGAGTAAGACAGAGGTTTAAAAGTGGAAACCTTTAGCTGACTCACCTTTTCCAGTGCTGCTGCATGCAGCTCTCCAAACTGATTGCTGCTAATTTATTGCCATTCCTCCACTGTAGTGTCCAAACTATTGCATTTTTAATTAAGAGAAATGAAAAACAGCTGAAACAGCTGGCCAAATAATAACTGTGGTATCTGCACATCTTTAAACAATGCTTTGTAGTAGGAAGAACGGATGTCTTAAAAAATTAAAACCACAAGGGGCTACAGGATTTTAACTGAAATCTGTGACTTGTGAAGTAAAGCAATGAAGTGCCAGCACTGAATCCATTTGCTGGATGAATTGCTTGAGTCCATTTTGAATTATTGTGCTCCAATGCAGGTAATATCCCTGCAAATGTCAGTTCTTCCATCTACATCTCTGTGTCTGCAGCCCTTGCTCAGGAAATTATTAGTTCCAGCAGGAGGAAGAATGGGGCCAAATAACCTAATTAGCTTAAAAAGAAGCCTGAACACTTAAAATAAACCACACTTATCCGTGATAGAAAGGGACTGGACTGACAAAGGCTTAGTTTTATGGAAAGTCACCATAGCCCCAAACACAAGTAGATCGCTTCACTGGGATAACAAAGACTTATTATCATATTATCACAGAGTATTATTATTAATACTCTTATTATTAGCACACTTCATGCATTATGATCTGACCTCAGGCTGAACTGGCAGGCCCTGTATTTTACTGTCAGCAAGATAAAGCTCCAAAAATTCTCACAATGGCCAATTCTTAAAGCATCGTTTTGTCAATGTAACAGTCACATGTTCAATATTTACAAGTGGTTTTGCATATCAAAATATCTTAATACTTGACAAGGCAGCTGATGGCTGGATAGCAGGTCTATCTGCCTTCAGAAGTTCTGGCCAGGCATCAGGAAGAAGAGAAAGACACAAATAAAGGAAAAGGCCACGTTTTGGAATCTCACTGGTACCTCCTGCTTAGGCAGCACTCAACAACCTCACTTCCAGGACTATTTCCCTTGGCATCTGGGGTGTGCTTTCTAAAGCTGTGCTGGATGAAGAGCAACTCAGTTACTGCTGCACTGCTACCCTACTGAGCAACTGAAGGCGAGTTTCCACAATAAAGTGTGAGTGTGTGCATTAACATTTCATCAAAACCAGGCATTTTATTTCTGCCTTCCAAAAAACAAGTAGTAACATACTATGGACCAACTGGGGTAATCAATGGAGGCACAGGAAAAGCACAGCAACTGTGACTTGCATTACTGTGTGTGAATGCCCTTTTCCAATAAAAGTGATGAAAAATACAGAATAATGATAAAGATGTATGAATAATGGTTGTTTTCCAAATGTCTTAACTCTGGTGAGATCACAATACAAATCAGTATTTTGCGGAATTCACAACCATGCTCAGCTAAACTTCCCAGAGCCAACCAGCATTAGTGCACTCATGCACCTGCACAGACACGCTATTCCCTCCTCCTTTTCATAGCCAGGATCCACCCAAGGATAATTTAAAAAAAAAAAAATCCCAATAGTAAAGAAACACAGCAAAATTTCCCTCTAATTTTTGTAAAATTAATTTCTAGGAAGTCTATGACACTATATTTCCTGAAATTCCAAAGGAAACAGTCACACAAGGGAGATATTCTTTCAGAACTTGCCACTGCACACTGAAGAAACAGGTTATACATAAAAGGAAAAGTGATTTAATAGATTGTTTCACAGATTCATTTAAAAGAAAATCAAATCACCAACAAAAGGTGCAAAGAAAATGGGGAGGGGACCTGGCTAATGAAAAATCCATGTGTTTCAGTGATCTCAAATGTCCTATGAAATTCTGATCATAAAAAATAACCCAGCTCTTTTCCATATAAATTTTCTAGTCATCTCAAACTACTTGCTAGGCCATGCTAACTAGTAAAATATCTGTGATTAAAAAAAAAAAAATTATACTTTTGTATCAGTGGGAAAAAACACATTGCTAAGATGTTTACCTTGTTTTATTTCTGCAGGTTTTGCAGCTGATCTCTCCCCACAGGATATCGACCTTTATTACTTGCTGACAACACGTCTGGCAAATAGCTTTCTGCTGTGGTAGCTGAGGTTGAGCCATCTGTTTTTTCTCTAGAGAGCCATGCCTTATTCATAATGGCATTTTTGTGTTTCATTCCCTGGGCAGTAGCACCTGCATGCTGATTTCCTGTTTGACCCCAAAATGTATCACCATGTTCCGACAGCCGATCCCTCCCCTCGGTGGCGCGGGAGACGCCGCGCTCCAGGGGCAGCGCAGCATCCTTCATCCCTGACAGCAGAGCCCCAGGGGCTTCCTCCTGGACCTTGGGCAGCTTGGGACCAGCCCATGGCTTTGAGCTGGAGGGGTCAGATGAAGGTATCTGAGGAGGAAAGAAGAACAGAAGCCGTAACCTTGGATGTCCCAGTGTGTTGCTGTGTGTTTTTATGGAAACAGGACACTCCATGCATCGTGGCTGATTTCAGCTGTAGCCTCCTGTATAATTGTACAAGAGGCCCATGTCCTGCTTTCATTGGCATTTAATTAAAGCTCATATGATTTATATAAAAAAATAAGCTCTGAGTTCATGAAGATCAATCAAAGAGCTACTTGCATTCTGCTCTTCATAATAGTTTTGGGTTTTTTTACAGCCATATTTTCATTGTCTTTTTACGTGTGAGTGCGAGAGAGAAAAGGATCAGGAAACTTGATTTGAACTGTTACATATATCCGCTGGACTAAGTAACATGTTATCAGAATTCTGAGTAACCATTTAATTGCATTGTAAATTACGTAACTAAAAGGAAACCTCAGTATCCCCTGTGTTTCTTTTCATTAATGCTAAAAGCAAAAACTATGCTTTTAATTGTTTCATTGCATTTATTTTAATCCAAGATTATAAAGGAAATTTACTAGAGTAAGACTTTTAACTACTCTACCTAACTGGCTCCAGTAACTGCATATTTGACATTTGTTTCCATACAACTACGAAGAGATTATGTTGTCTCAGAGAGGCTGAAATCTCTTGCGTGTTTAGTTTAGCAGCAGACTGTCACAAATGCAATTGCAATTGATTAGCTCTGTTCTTAACAGGATTCCTGCAGTTAATGGAAATTACTATGAAGAGCTTCAGGGCATAGGAATAATTGGANAAAAAAAAAAAAAAAGAATTGGAGGGGAAAAAAGGTAGGACAAGATCAACAAAACAACTTTTTTTCAAAACAATTTGCAAAGATTATTTTACCACAGAGTACACCATGATGAAATCAAAATATTTTCATTATTTTTATAAGCCCCAAGCCCTTCTTAAACAATGGGAAAGAAAATGCATAATGAAAAACATTAAACATTTATTGTTGTCAACTTGTCTAAACTAACAATCAACTGTGCATCTCTGGAAGGAATCATTCAAACATCTGTATCTTCTGCCAAGAATAAGAGATGTCACTAAACTAAAAACAGTGATCTAAACAGTGAACAGTAAACTAAAAACTTTTACTGACCTGGCAGCTTTTGTGATGGTTTTCTCTTAGTTCTTGATGCAAGGTTATGATCCTCTCTGGGCCTGTTCCTCTGACAGAAGAGCCAGCACTCACATTTGGGGTGATGGGAGAACTGTGGGGGCCATCCATCCCCAGCTGAGACTTTGCAGATATTGACCCAGTCATCCCATTCCCTTTGGCACGTGCCACAGGATCCTCTGGCTGCCCAGTAGCCCGTGAAATGTCTCTGGAGGAAGGCAGCATCTGCAAGAGAAAATAGCATTTTAAGAAATCCAAGATAGATTAAGTTTTCCAATACTGCTCATTTTGCATTGGTGGAAGCCATTTGGATGAATTTACTAAAAGAAATATTCACAGAAATTAACTGTAAATAAACTGCATTTAGCAAAATACGTGAAAAGATAACATACCAATTATTCCAGATGTGGAGCATTCCTGCACCTCTCTAAATAAAGAATTCTGTATTCAACAAGTCATCCTCAAAACAAAACAAAAAGATCTCTAAGCTTTAACTGCAGCTGAAAAATTGCCTTGGGATATTAAGAAAACTTAGATTGAAGCTAGATAAAAATTCCTAATTTAAAAGATTATCTTAGTTCTCTTAAAGAATCTCAAAATTTCTAACAGGATTCTTTTGCACACATATTTTCTCACTCCACACTACACAACTAATTCAGGTTTGTCTACCCACAAATGCTGAAGAAAGTTAAGCTGAACAGACCCCAAAAGTGTGTTAGTTCAACTGCATGAATTCTTATGCAGACCATCCTATTCAAAACAAAAATAATATTAATTCAGTTTATCTTATTTCACCTCAAATCAACAGCAAACTATCCTTTTAGAATACCATCA
This sequence comes from Dicaeum eximium, assembly GCA_013396995.1. Taxonomy (NCBI): domain Eukaryota; kingdom Metazoa; phylum Chordata; class Aves; order Passeriformes; family Dicaeidae; genus Dicaeum; species Dicaeum eximium. The sequence continues at coordinate 1,204,780 of VWZP01000982.1, read as the reverse complement.
CTGAGCTGCAGACAATTTTGAGAGAGAAATGGCAGTTTAATGATGCACATTTTCATAACACTTGCAAGCAGGAGTAGATCTCCCTGAATACAAATGAATACTACAGGGCAGTTTTGTCATTCAAAACCAAATTTATTATAGCTACTAGATCACTGTTGCATTTTTTCTTGCGATTGCAAGCCTTTCCATTTCAGCCTTTTGGTTTTGAAGAGTGATTTACTTATTTTTAAAATTCATACACCTCGTTATGCATTAACATCTCATTGCCATTACTCCTCTTGCAAAAGCTTCAGAAATACATGCATATATATGTCAGGTCAGGAAGAATTACTTAAAAGAAAACACATTTTACTTAAAATAATATATTGTTTCTGCTCTGTGCATCTTTATTGAGTTTTAGCTACATCATCTGTGTCCATTAAAAAAAAAGAAAACTCAAAGGACTCTGAAATGCAATAGCAGTGTAAGGCTGCTCTGAAATGACCCAACAGAAAGATGAACATTTATTGACAAGCTCCTGCACCCAAATATAGTTTTATTATGACATGAAGAAGAACACACAGTGTTTTTGTTGTTGCCATTTCACCTCCTGTTCTTGGTTCCCCACCATGAGCAGAGGGAGCAGTTCTGATGAATTGTGGCCATTGGTCTCCCTAAAGCTCCCAACACAAGCCCATGTGGCCAGCTGAGACACTGCCCAGGAGCAGCTACCACCTGGATCCTTTACTTCAGTCTGGACAACAGGCCAGGAACAAGGTAGGCATGTCCAGGAATGGAAGGAGCACTCACATTGCTCAGTTTGGGGCACAGAATTTAGATTGCTGCTCTTCTGTAAGAGATTTGCTTTCTCTATGCTGATTACAGAGGGGCCTGTGATACTGTCTGGATATGGCATTTATTGAGGCAAGGTGGCATGAATATCCAGACATATCCTAGCATTGCAGGCATAGATCAGCTGGAAAGGGAAAGTATACATTTGGATGTTCCCCTCTAAACTCAGGAGCCAAGGCAGCTCCACAAGTCCTTGGTTTCTAACCAAGGTTACAAGTGCAGTATCTCTCCCCATCACTCACAAAAAATGCCAGCTGGCTTAAAGCAATGAATGGTCAGCCCTGAAATGTTTTGAGGCATGAAGATATTGGATCTAAAAATACTTGATGAGAATTTCCTCACTACAGGAAGCACAGTTAGAGGCATTTGTGGTGATAGATGAGAGTGAGCAGGAGCAGAACAAGTTCTGGAGCTCAATGACCCATGCAAAGGCAAATCACTGTCCTGCTCACAGGCAGGGGAGCTGGTAAAGCTGCCAGAAAAAAACACACCACCAAATCAAAGCTCTGACACTGGCACAAGTAATTTCTAGAAAAATAACCTCCTTGCAGGGTCACTCCTTTCCTTCAACTCTTCACCCCACAAACCTTTTTGCCTCCTGGAACTGCAAATTCTTCTGCAGCCAAAGCAGTGAAACTCAGCAGAAAGTAGGGTTAATGCAAACCCCAGTGAATGAAGATGCTACTACTCTGACAAAGATTTCACAGTACAGTCTGCACTATATTTGAAAGTTGGTATGATTCTCTCAAAAGACTCATCTCTGGTGTGCCATAAGACTAGCACTAAAGATCACATTTCCTGTAGCACTAAGGATGCAGCTAAGCAAAAAGTCTGTTTTGTCTCAATGCCCAGACATCAACTTGTTCTTTTTCAGGTTGGCTCTTTTTTATTATTATCCTTTTTTACTATATTTATTCTATTTTCCTATTCTTTTTTTGCTTTTCTCTCAATTTTCTGCAAATTATCCTACCTAGGAAGGAATGAAAATATTGTGGTATTTGACCAAACTGAGAAGAGTGTAAACTTGCATGATGCCAAGTTCTAGAAAGGATTGCTATTGAAACCAAAAATCATCAGGTTCCCCCAACACTACAAAAAAAATAAGACAGTGGTGTCAGAGAGAAGATGAAAATGTTTTAATTTATCTGCATATTTTTAATTGTACATTTTACATTAATCTAAATTCTATCCTTTATCAGAAAATAAAGGGAGGTTAGTTTTTAAACATTTTTCTTTTATTTCAGTCATGACTACTCCTGTACTGGCATGTGCTGCTCTAGAGAAACTATTGCCCATGAATTTCAGCCAAAACCACTGCTAAAATATCTGCATTATGCAGTCAGGAAATAGATCTAAATCTTGTCAATTAAACCCAATTTTACTTTCAAAGGGCACTAACCTTGAGCAAGAACCTTCTCCTCAGCCACCACAAATTCTTGGAATCCCCTTTATCCAAACAACCACTTACATAATTACTGAACAGCTTTATCAGTTATTTCACTGGAAAGGCCTGGCTGCCACTGACTTTTTAAAAACTGTATTTCATGCCTCTCAGTATTTTTAATAATTTCTCTAAAGATCAAAAAGAACATATCTCTTGGCAACTTTACCCTTCTTTAAAAAAATTACTGAATAACTAATCCCACTCCTTCATCCACTTGGAACTCCAGTGATTCAAGCCATGGTTTTTGTACTGTCAGGTTACAAAAAAGCCTCTTCATGCAAAAAAACCTTTGTCTTGAAGGATTCCTTGCTCGTGATCAGCCTTGTCCCAAAAAGACTGAAAGTCCAAAGCTAAATTCTTTCTCCCTTCTGAGGGTGGGACTCATTGAACCACTGGGTATCTCTCCCTGGCCCCCTTGACAACCACTGGAGTCCAACTTCTGTGGCTCTTCCCACCTTATCTCGGGATGGGTCAGGCTGGAAGGGACCACACTGAGTCAGCTGCTCCACCCTCCCTGCTCAAGCAGGGCCATCCCAGAGCACATGGCATGGGGCCATGTCCAGGTGGTTCTTGAAGATCTCCAGCGAGGGAGACTCCACTCCCTCTCTGGGCAGCCTGTCAGTGCCCAGCCATCTGCACTTACTTAAAGGAGGTACATAAAATGGGCAGGATAATTCCTTGGAAGTGTGTCTTTGCTTTAACTATGAAAATAAATAGATAAACTACCACAGATGACTGTGGAAGTACAGACATCAGACAGGAAATGTATCTCACACTCAGTGCCAGAAAAGCCTCTAACCTAAACAGTAATGCACAAACCATTGTAAGGAAAACATCAGAGAATTTTATTTCAGCCCTATTATCTTCAAATATGATTCCCTGAAAAGCAGTTAGTGATTTCTCGCAAAGTAATGAATAGAAATACAAAACAATAAACAAACAAAAAGCATTGTTCTACCAAAACATATCTCAGAAGAAATCCCTTGACAGAAAGAAGAATTAAGCTATGCTGTTCTGCCCATTTAATCCCTATTCTGTAAAACAATTCACTGCACTGGACACATTCCTTGCCTGGAGCTTTCCATCCATAAGGTTTAAGGTGACTGTATGAAAAGCATTAAAAAGCACTACCATTCATCCCTACACTCCTTGCACAAATTCTCTTTCAGCCCCAAGAAATGAGGGCAAACAGCCACAATGGTTTAGATTCACCATGGAAACAATATATAAAATATATCATCAAGTCAAAGTGTTCCAGCACAAGAGGAATTGGATGAGCAGCATTTTTCCATTACAGACATCCAGACAGAGGCTGTTTGCTCCATCATTTGAGGGAAAGAATTAAACATACTCCTTTTTCTCCACACCTAGCCCAAAAGAGAGAGAAAAGGCCCAAAATATTGCACAACTGTATTGGCTGGGCTGAGTCCATATGAAAGGGGAGCAAGCTCACTTGCTCCTCTGTGTAGTTCCCTGATCCATCAAAAGCAGCATGGACACTGCCTCATGTTCAAGCCAGCCAGGCTGGGTAAATCCTGGTTCTTAAACTGCAAGTAGACACCTAAACTCAGGAAAAAATCGAGCCTCCTCTTTCACATGTCCTATTACTCATCTGGAACATCTTCACTTGCTTCCTACTTTTACATTTTGTTAGGTGTTTTGTGGGCATGAACGTCCAAGATCAGTTGATGAATGCTGTCCTGTGTTCTTTTCACTGGGAAAGGCAGAAAAACAATAACTGTTAATAATGTCCATGAATTAATTCTACAAAAGCAAGAAAAGAAGGATGAGGCCAAAGTCCTTCCAATTAAAAAAAAAAAAAAATCAGCATTCAAAAGGAGGTGATTAAAATGGGACATGACAAAAGGCCAAATGTGGACACAGATTTTGTGTCTGACATTGGGCATGTGGATCCCAGCCATGGCACGGTGCCGAGGCCACGTGTACCCGCTGGAGGCAGCCCTTGTCCCAGGAATGTGTCCTCTTCAGCCACTCTTTTTATTTTCCAGACACAAAACAAGACAAGGCTTTAAAATATTTATATTGCCAAAAGTTATTATTGCTCCATTCCAATGGGCTGCAATGGTTTCTCAAGTCTTTTAAAAAGAGAATATATCACAAAGCCTTAGAAATTAACTTCTTTGTGCCTCCAAAAATTTCAAGTCCATATTAGACTTACATTGTCATTCCAATGCCTGCCCAAAAGATGACTTTTTTCAAAGCTGAGAGGCAGCATTTGTTCACCATCCTGCACAGAATTTTTGTTTTCACCAGTGGATGAAAACAGGGAAAACAGGATGAAAAATAGGCAGTGGATGAAAAGGAATTGAAATAAAACCCCTTCTGTGCAATCATATATGCTTATTATGATAAAAACCTACCAAAATTAAATTAAATGATACTAAATTACTCAATTAAGCTGAATTACAAATAAAGAGCTTCATGGTGTGCAGTTTTATCATGAGGAAAAGTAATTCAAAACCTAGTTGTCTTTACAGGGACTTATTAAGAGAAGGAAAACTGGCTTTCTTTTATGAACATATTTCTCCAGCATATCTGACCTCACTGAAGAGTGCACTGCTGGAACAAAATTATGAGATACTACATGATTCAAGCAAATTTTATTTCTCACTCACAAACATTAGAATGTAATGCTGGGCTGTGAAAATAAACAGGAGTGACAAGCCTCCAAATGTATGCTGCTCTGCTGAACTGAACTGCTAGAAGTCTTGAGTTAGTCAGCAAAATAAAGCCACAGGGGCAACAGGGATTTATCATGTCTGAGAGCAGAGTCTTGAACACTGGAAGTGAAGTCTGAAGAGAAGCTCCAAAGACAGTGGGTTTTCCATGAGACCATCTTCGTGGTTTAGCATTCTAATTGGGATGAAAATTAGGGAGTAAATGCTTCTGGCAAACAGAAAGAAAATTACCAACCATCCATTGTGTCCTGAATAAGCAAAGATCTGAAGTTTTCCTTGGTCTGTAAGCACAAGTAACTTGGTGGTGCCCATAAGTCCCCTGCTGAAGCTGGGGCATCCCAGCACCCAGCTGAAGCAGCTCCATCCCCTCCACACATAATTCCATGTACAGATGAAAAAGGAAAAAAAAAAAAAAAAAGAGTTCTTGTTCTTAATAGAATTATGAACCAATTTTTTCTCTGAGAACATGACTCAAAGTTTTTCACTGAACTACAAAAGGCCAGGCACTGAACTGAGTAGAGTCCCCTTTCCCTTCAAAAGGCTCTGGATCAGTTCTTCATGCATCACTGCAAACTTTGAGCTGAAATTCATCAGTAAGTCAAGGCACAGAGGTTTGCTGCCAATGTGTGACAGGCTTCCACTTGTTACTGGGTCAAGTAATGAATAAAGCCAATTGCAAATCTTTAATTTAAGGAAATTTATTGAAAATAAAAGCAAAAAAGAAGCAATACACCACGTTTTGTATAGTGGAATTCAAATGTTAGGAATGCTGTAGGAGTGAAACACTGAGGGGAAGGAAGGAATACACTTTCAAAGGAGTTTTATGTAAGTGGATGTTGGGCATAGCTCTGGAATCTTAGACGTAAAGTCCAGTGAGTATAAGAGTTGAAAGCAAGAAATAAAACTTCTGAGATGAAAAGTCAGTTCACTTCAACATATGTCTACAGATTTCAGGACAAGATCATTTAAACCAAAGGAATGTATCACATGAATATGAAACAGTCTCTGTCTTTTTTTTTTTCTTTTTTAAAAAATTGTAACCATATTTGTAACCATATTGTAACTACAATTGTAACCAATTCGTAGTAGTGAAACTTGGGTATTTTTTCATTGGAGTGTCTTCCATTGGAAACCTGATGCATAGAAATACACGTTTTTCATGGGAACATACAACTCTTCCTTGGTAGGAAAGTTTCCCCCTGTTATATGTGGAACTACTTATCACAGACCATAAGAGCCTTAAGCTCAGTGTCAAGACACCCAGCAAGAGCCAGTCTGTTCTCTGCATGATAAAAACCCCAGAATCCCATTTGTGCCTGGGCCTAAGTGAGACTCTGGCCACTACAGTGCTAGACACCATGGGAAGGGGCTTGGGCTGCTCTTGGTATGAACAGCTAAATATCAAAGCAGGAGATTTATGTGGGGCTCGGTGCTGCAGATAAATTCACTGGCCATCAGAATATATATTTAATCTAATTCTGTCTTGTGAAACTGCTAAATTTTGTGACAATTGAACATTTAGGGAGATAGTGTGCGTGCGAACAGTATTTTGATATTTATTGTATTGGCAAGCTTTGCTAATGCTCATCTATCACAGCAGAGCCTGAGAAGAAGTCTGAAGGCAGTGGAGCACCACTCCCCTTCTGTCAGATAAGTTCCTATTCACTGTCACAAAAAACACTCCTGTGCAGGGGGAGCTTGGGTGAGGCAGTGGTTGACCCACACATGAGGAACTCAAGGAGACACAGCCAGACACAGAGTCCTGTCCCATCCTGCAACCAGGAATCAATCCACCTTTTCCTTAACATGCAGTTAAATTGCTTTTTGCCACAAAACCAAGTATGACTGAGTGACAACTTGCAATACTTAGTAACACTGTAAGAATAAGCACTATCAACATCATACAGAATACCACTCAGTGCGTAAAAATGCAAAATCATCAGAAAAATAAGCCTGTGGATTTACTGTACTATATGCCCATTTTGAGCATCTTCTGCTGGTAAAAATGTCAAGTGTCATCAAGATAAATTATTTTTATGTATTCATTTTGCAGTGCACTGTGTTAGCTGAAGTACAATATATAGTATAAACCAATATTCTGTGTTCTGCTGTGACAAGCACACAATATTATACAACTGTGTAACACACAGTATTTCCTTCCCCTACCCCACTTTTAACCAAAAAGATTCTACTTGAGTAGATTCTACTTGAGTACTTGACACAAACATCACCAAATATTGGTTTTTACTTTTACAGGCTTTAAAATAAAATAAGAAACAGAAAATCAAAAGGAAAAAGAACTTGTTGATGGACACTGAAGTACTGCAAGGGAATTCTTGTTTCTTCAGATTGCCAGATGGAGATTCCTGTCCTTAAGAAAGTCTTCAAGTAGGTGCTACTCCAAAATTAGGAAGTTTATTCCCAGCATCCAAGATATTAATGACAATATTGAATAGAACCAGGTATGAAACAGACTGCTTCCCACTTTTGCCTTGCCAGAGAAACACAAGTGACTAACTCCCTTTTGAATACAAATGTCCACTGAGTTGACTTAAATCTTAAAATGTTCACTGTTGACCTTTTTTTCGCCGACTTCTTCACAAATCTGAAACAATGCATTGTGCAGGAAAGAAATGCAAAATTCATATTTAAAATTAAATTGGGTAATGTGCTGCATTATCCATCAGATACTTAGTCAAAATATCAGGGGAGTATTTCTTGCATGGAACATTGATGCACTTTGCCTTAAGCTCCTGAAATTTATGCCCTGCCTACAGTAAAATGGTCAACTCCACTGATTTGTCTAAAGCCATACTTATATTGATGAAATATATTTTATAATTACACATTAAGTCTCACTAAGCACTTTGAAAACCACCATTTAATTCAATAGTGTAAACATGAGGATCCTACAAGGAAGTATGAGCACTTACCTCTTGGTAACACACTGGTGTAAAAGCAACCACGTACTCTGCCAGGGTCATGTCATTCACCAAGTTCTTAATTTCTTCATCAAATGCAGAGTTAATAAATCCTTGCCTCTGGAATTCATCATGCATTCTCCTAATGAAGCTGTTCCTTTTCTGGCACTTTTGGGTGAGGCAAGCCAGCTTAGCCTGTGTGGCGTGAACACACAAACATTCCATGGTTCTGTCATTTTACTCCCTCCCGAGACTGCAAGATTACATTTTGTGTCTGACCTGTGATTCCACGTTTTGACCCAAAGCTTTAGATTGCATTCCTATGTCTCTACATTATTAGATGCCTCCACACCTTCAAGGGCAATATATATGCTCAGATAAACTGGAAAGAGATGTTCCCTTTCCATGTGCAAGGTCCCTCTTTGACAGGCTGCAAGTAGCCTTGCAGGGATGTCAGTGAGCCCTTGTCAAGGTGGAGCTCAGCAGCATCCAGCTGATGAGGGAACAGGGCAGGAGGAAGGCAGGCACAGAAGCTGCAGGCTGAGGGATACCCCTGGTGTAGGTCCTGAATCAGTGCTCAGGGAAACACAGTACCTTCAGAGGAGCTAATGTCAACTTCAACTCAGACTGTCTCTTCTGCAGTTCTTTATCCTGAAAGGTTGAAAAATATCCTGCATCAATTTATTCAAGAATCACTTAGAAATACTCAAGCAGTTTTGATATTTGTTTTACACCTAACTCTGAGGTGTACACTTTGCATATCTGTGTGACCATGTATCACAAACAAGATGAACCACTGTAAGGCAATGGCTGGACACAGATAGGCTCTGGCATACAAACACTGCCCTAATCACATTAGCATTAGTCCTAAAAATTATCAAAGGCTTTTGGAAGTTTTTAGATGGAGCCTTATATCAATGAGGTTATTTAATCAAAGCAGCATCACAGTAAAGACTTGGCATCCTTCATTATGCACTCATGTTCATATTTACTCTGCAAATCTTCCAAAAATTCTTTGGGGGAAAACTTTCCGTTTCCTTATCAATATTATATTGTAAAGTTAGAGAAAAGAGGAGGCATTTTCCACATGTATATTCTACGCTGAAAAGGAAACATCAACAACCTTTTACTCTGACACAGCTGATACATGTCCTCTATTAGAAGGTGAAACAGGGTGGGCCAAATTACTTAGTCTGTACCTTATAATTAAAATCTACTGATGGTAACCCTCCTTTCTGATTATGCAGAAAAAAATACAGTATCTTGCCACATAAAATCCATTACCATTATGAATCAATACAGTATTTTTGACAACAAAGTACAGATTCCTTTGCATTTATTTTGCCTGACAATTTATATTTCTATAAAGTTTAAAGTAAGTATATTATAGACATCATTAAAAAACCCTCTTTTATGAGAAATCAGTTATGCTGAAAAAGGTCACATCATCCTCAGCTAATAAATTGTGGGCTTGGGAGGAATCAGAGCAGGCAGGACAGGGGAAACATGTCTTTACACTGCAGTAGCACTGGGGGAACAAAGAAAGAGCTGGCAGAAGGTCCCTGCACTGGGGACATTCAATTCTTGATGAGGCAGGGAGAACACATCTTGCTGCTGCAATAGAACAATTGGGATTTGTCCATTTATATGGGCAGCATGTCTCACCCTTTACTCACCTACCATCTGATATGACACCAGACACTACAGAAGAGTTTCATTTTACCAGCACTGTTCTCCTAAGAGGCATTCCCTAACCCATGCCTGAGAGAAGCCACTAACCCTCTTTACAGGACTGGTTTAGAGCAAACCACAGCACATGATGAGGCCACGAAAAACAAAACAAAACTACCACTCAAACAAACAAACAACAAAACAGAAACCAAAATTATAGAAAGATGGGTTTACTGTGGAGAAAGCAGAATGAAGCCTGTTCCCAGTAGGGAGAAGACAATAATCTCTTGTATTTCAGAGTATAGACAGAGGAGAAGCATGTTCTACTTGTTGTATCAGGCTATGAAGAACAAAGAGCACTACTGAGAACATGCCATTTACTAGTTTCAGAGCCTGATGGGCAATTCCAATTTGGCTCACACTGTAACAATCATCCCGTTCCAAAGTATAGTTCCCAATAGGAAACAAAATCTAAGGGAAAGAAGTCCTAGGAGGAATTTGTTTCTGCCCAAGAGTTCAGTAGCTGTATACAGCAGCAGCTTTGCAAATCTTTATGTACCTGCTCTGGTTTGCCAGGTGAAATATAACGCACAAGTGTAAAAACTGCTTGTGTCAGTACATTTGTGCATACATGGGGCTTCTCATCAGAATTACTCTGACAAAAATCCAAACCACACACCTATCTGAAAATGTCTTACTGAAACGCCTAATGTGTAACCTCAGCAGATGAACCAAAAAAGTTTAGAAAACTCTATCAAAATTCTATTATTAGCTTGGAGTGTCATAATCTGATAAAGTGGAACAAGAGAGTTGGGAATGTTAAAAAATCCTGACAATTTAAGCCAAGGAGGTGGCTCTGTAAAGAATTTCAGCATCACCGTGCTTGCATTACACTATGGGGATTAATTAGAGCAGAGACTGAACCTTCATGATCATCTATCATTTTTTCATAACATGGACCACTCATGCAGTTCACATCTTTTCTCTATTTCTCTGAAGTCAGGAGTACTTTTATAGGCCTGGAAACCCTTTAACTATCCTCAGATTCATTCCCACAAAAAAAAGACTGTTTTGCTTCTCCCTTTGAAAAAAGAGATGTAGAATCTGAAGTCTAAGCTCACACTTAAGCACACAGAAAACAATTTTATACCTTTTCACATAGCTGAGCCTGAAGGAGTTTCACTTCATTCTGCAAGTCACGAAACTGATTTTGTAATGCAGCCTGGTCCCTGAGCTGGGCTTTCAAGGTCAACACTTGCTGCTCTAATCTCTTACTGGCTATTTTATTCACCTCTTTTTCCTGGGCATCCTTCAATGTGTGCACAGGCTAGAGAGAAAATACACAGAGCTTCAATTTAGGTGTATAAAACAACAAAAATACTCTTAATAATTTCTTATACCACAGAACATCTTGATCAATATAACTACCTATGTTGTACATCAAAAAGAAGCAAGCTGTTATCAAATGTATGATCCCAAAACTTCCTGAACATATAAGCACTAATATTTTGCACTAATCCTAAACCCTTTATATGCAAAGAGTACTTGAACCCTGTGAGAAAGGTATAGAACTGGATTTGCACAACATTTCTTTAAGGCAAATATATGTAGTGTAATGATTTAATAAATAGGTAAACTAGGCAAAGAAAAATGAAGTGACCAACTTGTGGTCACATAGTGAGTAAGAAAAAAACTCAGAAATTCCCAGTCTCCTGCTTCAACAAGAAGCTATATAGTATTTCCCTTGTTTTTCTACACATATTTATCTGAGAGAGATAATTCCACTCTCCCAAGTATTTATTTGTTCTGGAAGATTATTAATAAACTAATCAGATCTTAAGTAAAAATTTCTAAAAAACCTTTTTTTACATTAAAATGTAATAATAGTGATACATAACAAGTGGAAAGAGAGGCTTCTGAATTTAACTTCTCCTCCCCCACTCTCCAATTTCTTTTCTCTCCAATTTCATGCACTTAGATTGAAAGGATTAGTGAGAGCTTTAGATTGATGGTCAGCATCATAAGGTCAGCTCCTACGAGTGACACTGCCTGATTAAACATATAGATTTAGAATGAGGAAAATCTGAAGGAGAAGGAAGTATCCTGAAAAACACTTATGCAATTATATTAAAAATGATATTGAGTTGATACACATGGCTGGTCAAGCTTTCTGATAATATATCAGTATATAAGCAAGTCCAAAAGATTAAGCTAAAAATTATTGTCAGACCCATGATATAAAAAAATAATATAAAAATGTTATGTGGTAAAACCATATAACTTTCTGACAAAACACAATGATGGTTTGATTTCAATGGTTACAAAAATTGATACAACTGAGAGAGAAGCTTACACTCAGCCCTGATGCACACCACCACAGTGAATTTTCCCCAGCCTTTCTGACAGCCTTTCTGGCTTTGACACCCTCGAGTACAACACACCGAAGGCACCATTCCATAGGGAACAGCAAGCTGAACTGATAGATCTCATTGCTCTGCCTGCAACCCATCACTGCAACACAGAGAAAAGCAGAAACAGGACACGGCCCTAGTGCTCTTCCTCTGTGTGAAGGGAGTCCTCTGTGCACAGCACTGGAGCAGGTCGAATGCTTTGTACCCAACTTTTTGGCTCCCTCTTGTGTCAAGAGAACAATAGGAACAGCTGGACACATCAAGGTGGATAGACCAGGGCTGCAGGGACAAAAGCCTGAGCAGGAGTCCATGACATGGTATTTCTCTTATCTTCTCTCCCACACGAAAAGTATGTTAAAGCCAAAAGGGAAACACTCCCTAACTGAAGATGCTTTATGGAAAAAAAGGTGGGAAAATAAAACAACTGCATGAAGGTTAGAGACAAAGAAAAGTTCCTTTTCCTTCTGCATTTGGCTGAGCTGCTAACAGTTTTCTGTAGTTTCAGCACACAGATGAGGCATATAAGATTTATGTACAAGCACTCTGCCAGATGTCCCAGTTTGCAGTGACCAAAGGTTATGTAGTCAAGCTCCAGAAGGACGAAGGACACAGCAGCTGGGACTGGGAAATAACCAAAGGATAACTAAGCCTAAAACACAGCCTTTAACACACTGCATTCTTGTAAAACCTGGCAAGATCACTAGTCTTTGAAGTTGGTACCTAAACATTAAAAGTAAAACCACTATTTCCTCTTCTTACGTGAATTGTGCTTGTCTGAAAACTTAGTGAGAAAATGAGAAGGAATATGACCTTTTTTGCTACAGGCCTTTTTTGCAGATAGTCATCGGGAGTTCACTGGGGAAGCTCCAGGATTAAAGCTCCATTTCCCAAAAATGCACCCAAAATCTTATCTGCTAACCTAAACAAAACACGTGACACATTTCTTTTTATTTTCAAACAATTTGGGAGTTTCCTTTTGCTTGAAATAGATTCTATTGTATTAGGATGCTACATGCAAATACATCACAATGATATGAAAAATCTGTACTTCTTTTTCATTTAACAGTCAGAATTCAGCTGTCTAAACACCAGCCTATAGTGTCATGTAGGGTGTACAAGCTAACATGAAATAACTGCCCAGGACCTCCTGGTGGCCCCTACACCCTCAGCCAGGACGCCCTAAGGCCTTTAACCAGGATAAACAGTGACATTTAGGCAACTGAACTGATCTCAGAATCCTTATATTTTCCAGAGTTTTTTCTATTTTCTTCTAAAGCCATATCTACCCAACCTGCTCAAAATGAATTTGCAAATATCCGTAGATTGTTACAAATGTGCTTTTCCAGCTGGTAGAAATTGCATATTTCTTCTTTGCAGCTTACCAGTTAAGGAGGGCAAAAATAATTTCAGGGTTAGCTGGAAAGTCTTTATAAAAGCTGCTTCCAGAAAATTATTCAGTAATTAAAATCCTTTCTTTAAAGCACTGTCTTTAAAACACTTTATTTTGGTGGAAAACATAAACCTGTGTCAAGACAGAGAACCACCTGATAATTAAAAAAAATTAATTTACAGCCAGATAATAATAAACCAGAATTTCTGAGATACAAACAAATTCCAGCGAGATAGAAAGATTTCCTGGATTTTGGGGACACATATTTGGGCCACATGCGTCCATTAAAGACTTTGACTTTAATCCACACCATCTGTCCTCAGTGTCATTTTGCCTGTCCAAATCCAGCAATCAGGGCAAAAAGGCCTGAAATCAGGGCAAAAAGGCCAAATACTGGAAACACTGCAGACTCCACCAAGACCTTTCATTAAGGTCACTGAAAATGACTTTGGCTGAAGAGAGCAGAGCAAGAGCCCTCCTAAACAAAAAAGTGAGGGGTTTATATTGCCCGTGCAGAGCTCAGAATCTGAACTGTTCTGCAGACAGATGGCCTACCTTGCATAGCATCTGCTCTCTTTTAAGTTTTCAGTGGCTGGAGAGGCTCTACACTTGCTTCAAATCCATTCCCAGTACCAATAATGGGTGTTTCTGCAGCCAGAACACTCCCAAGGAACATGCTTTTCCCCATTCCATTTACATACATACCATTAATCTGCAGTGCTGCTTTCCCTGCATTTTGTCCCCAACTTCTTGCTTAAGGTGGTCTAATTCTGAGAGAGCCTGCATCAAATGAGTTCTGGTTTCTTCATACCTTGTTTCAGCAAAACCAAGTTCTCTGTACCACTTCTGAGCCTAACAGGAAGAACAAAAATTACTGAGTATAATTAGTCCAGCAGTAATATCCTTTTTCAATACCAGTTTATAATCATGGATTTGAGGCTACTTTCTGCATCACTGCTTTTGAATTGTTATAAATTGATTAAAATAAATGAAGTTATACAATACATTACAATCTTATCATGACACTAATGCAACTCTAGAAGTATATCCTGTAGAATATCTCACTAGAGCTATACCCAAAATATTATTTAAATTTATTCTAAATGTGAAGGTACCATGAATATTCTGAATAAAGTTTAAAAAAGCAGTGGTGTGTGCACACATGGTTTCAGAGATTACATCTTTGAAAGCCCTCAGAGCAAAGTGGAAGCAAGTTTTTTATTAGCTAGGCAGGGGGAGAAAGTTTTCTTGAGGAATGTGTCCTGGTCTCAACTGGGACAGATATAATTTTCTCCTTAGTAGCTGGCACAATGCAGTGTTTAATTCAGTATGAGAATCAAAACACAAATATCAAAAATGAAGAATGCAAAAAACAGGGGGAAAAGGCCCGCCATATGTTCACCTTTTAATTTTTTTATGGGCTGTCTTTATTCCACTTACACACATTAACTATAGTTTTGAAAACAAAAGCAAACCCAAACCAAAAACCACAAGGAAGCTCCTCAATAGCTCAGCTGGTTGCTGAGAAGCTGACAGCAAGCTCTTTCCTTCATATGATATATCATTTTTTCTCCCTTCTGGAAGCAAAGGTTTCACATTATTTTAAGTAAACTGAGGAAAGTATTTTAACACACAACTTTCTTATAACACACAAAAGATTAGAAGGACATAAGTTAATAAGATTTTACAAAATAAATAAAAATAAAACTATCTCTTTATGTTCAAAATACAAGGTCAGAATTCCTTGTCTAACCATCCAACAGCCATCTAAATCCATCCCTTCATTCCAGTTGCCTCTTGAAATCTGGGAAGTCTTACAAAGCAGCTGTCAAAGGACAATAAATTTATACAACCACCACAAAAACCCTATTGCTATTTTTCTTTTACATACTCAACACACCTGTTGCTGCCAATGGTTTGTCCACAGGGCATGTGATTGATGCCTGTTACAGCCCTGTTACAAGTATATATATATAAATATATACTTGCCATAAAAACAATACATTCTGCCTGGACGTGCATGGAGTGGAGACTGACTAATAAAAAACAGGAATGTGAAGGTTACCTCTTTTTTTGATTTTTCTAATTCGTTTTGCTGTATTTTTAGTTCCTCTTCCACCTTTCTGAGTTGTTTTTTCATCATGCTGTAGCTTTCAAACATGCTGCCCTGGATAAACAAAAAGACATGATGACTCCACAGTCATTTATAGAAAAATATATGGTTTCGTCCTAAACTACTACAAAAAATTTGCATAAAATCAAGGTATTACATATAAATATTTTCCTGTTGACTATTCTCAAGTGAAGAAGTTATTCTGCATTTATAAGGACATAGTAATCTCCACAGAAATTCACTGTGGTGTGAGATACATAACTACAGAGGAAAAACATGGATAAGAAATCCACCACGAGTAAGGATCCTGTCTTTAGAGATATGCTTCATACACATCAAAACAATAAAAAAAATTAGACCAAATCATAATAAAGATTAGTAAATGAACATGTGCACACTTTTCACCAAGACATGATTTTTTCACCATTATAACAAGTTTCTTTCTGTTAAGAGAACTTGTGGTAGAGTAAAATCTTATTGTAAAAGCTTTTACTCTTGCAATAACGTAAAATAATTTTTTAAAGCCTGAACAGTGCAGTCTTTTAAGTATTATTTTTAACTCTGTAGCTTGCTGTATCACTTTAACATTCTTTAATACAACATTCCAAAAAAACCTCCCTCCCTGGCATTTTGCCTTCTATTTCAAAGTTAACTTTAGCACCTCAGCTCATGTTAGAGGTTACAGTTTCCTCCATCACTCAGCTTTGCCCTCCAAATGACATTTGTATCTCCCTTTCTTTAGAAGATCCTGCTTGATAACATTCCTTACTGTTATTATTTACCTCTTTCCCATGGGAATAACCTGAAGGATCTACAGCCAGAACTCCCTGTTCTTCAGTTTGTACTACACTACATGCTGTTTCAACTTTCTTTGGCTTAAGACCAGGTTGTTGACTTTCTTGTTTTGGTTTTACTATATTTTTCTGTGTTCCTATACTTTTCTGTTTTCTCAGCTCTTCATAGGTGAAACCCAAAGAAGACATTAATTCTTTTAAATTTTTGTTTTCTAAAATAAAGTTTGCATTTGCTTTCTGAAATTCATCAAGCTGTTCTTTAGTTTCTTGCTTGATTCTGTCTATCTCTCTTTTCAGTACACATTTTTCCTTCTGTAAGTCAGAAATGGTTTGATAACAGCTACTTTTGCAGTCTTGGAGTTCTGAAATTAAGGTCCTGTATTTCTCTTGCTCACACTTTATCTCTGCCAAATGTCTCAACAAAGTTTCTTTTTCACCTTCTGAAAGAGCTATTCTTTGTAAATTTCTCTTTCTCTCTTGCATTAATTCATTATATTTTGCTACATAGTTCTCCTTTTCTTGTACTAATTTAGCCATTTCTTTGAAGCATCTGCATCTTTCTTCTTTCAGGTCAGAAAGCAGCTGGAAGCACCTCATTTTCCTTCCATTCAGGGATAGAATGCTCCCATGAGGTTTATTTGATGCAATTGTCCATGAGTCTTTTTCAGGATTCCTGTTTTTCTCTTCAACATATGAGCAATTCTTAGAAAAAGTTGCAACCAAAAATGTTCCTGGGGTCATGGTGCTTTCTTCTGTAAAGTTATTAGAACATCCACCAGCAACTTCTTTCTCATTAAGTAAGTTTTGGAGTGACACAATGTTACCTTCATCTACTGCTAAAACATATTGAAAATATGAATCCATCTCCTTTTCCAGGGCACACATCATCTGAGCATATCTGTCATTCTCCTGTTGCAAGGTACAGACTTTTTTTGAGTAATTCTCGTTCTCTTGCATCAGCAGAAATATTCTCTGAGAACATGCAGCCACTGCTTTTTCCAGTACAGATATTTTCACATTACATTCATTTCCAGCTTCCCAGGTTGACAGATGACAGAAACACTCATAAAAACTGTTGCCTGGCTGGAATAGTTTGCTTAAGCACACAGGCCTCTCTTGCAGAGGAAATAGCAAGTTTAGCAGATACCTCTCTTCATCTGATGAAGAAAAATTCTGAGAGTATTCATGTTGCACATTTTTAGCAGCTATTTTTTGACATGAGAAACTCTCAGTTGGTTCACGTAGTTTCAAGGTCTGGCCTTCCCTTTTTTTCAGGCCAATATTGCTGGAGGGGCTTGTTTGGTGAGTTGGTTTCTGAGCCTGCTTTCCTTTCTCTTCCATTTCAATAATGTCTTCTCCATTACACCCACTATTCACATCAGAGATGCAGTTTTCTGAAATATTTTCTTCTTTCTCTATTTGTTCAGGACTCCCTTCAAAACACTTTTGAAATTCTTCAGAATTAGCAGATAAACTTTGGGCACCCTGTGTGCTATAGAGACTCTCTTTGGCTTCCACTCCATGCTTCCCAGGACTGAATAATTCAGTTTTATAGGAAACTTTAGAACTTTCCTCAAGACAGGTCACCTGTTGTTGTTGGGCTTTGTCATTCTGTATTTCTTCTCTTTCAGCTCCCCCTGTAAAGATTTTTTGATGATACTTTTCACCATCAACATCTTTATCCAGACATTTGTTTTCACTCACACTTCTTGGCAGAATTTGCTTGTTTCCCCCATGTTTCCCCATGTTGTATCCTCCTAGAGATGTTGTGAAAATTTCAGCCACAGTGGAAGGCAACTTTCCATTAAGAAGTTCAGTAGCTCTGTCATAAAATCCTCCTTTTGCAACAATGCAAAGCCCATCAGACCAAAGATTAGTATTTGTCTCACAGAAACTCAAACTCCTCACTTTCTTCTCAGTGGTGAAAGGTGTTATGTGCCATCTTCCAGGTTCAAACAAGGTCAGTTGGAGCTTCTTCCTCTTTAAGATTTCAACCACAGAAGCAGGGAATGTCTTCACTGGTAGAGTTATAGCATGTTCCTTCGAGAGAAACAAGATTTCTCCATCTTTGGTTTCCTTACTTGTCTCAACACTGGGTAACTTCTCAGAACAAGGGGGAAGCAGTCCTGCTGCATGATGACTTGGGGTACACCTGAGCAAAGTGAAACTATCCTCTAGAGGACTTGCCCTCTGTGGTCCAAGGGTGACCTGATGATAGAAAATAAGAAATGTTTCAAACTGAAAAATATATGCTAATGTTACTAATCATAATTTGTTTTTTCCTTCATCCATAAAATAGTTGATTACAGATTGATGAGAAATAAATATTTCCATACAAAGGGTTTTCAAATTATTTAAAGACTTGCAATGAGAATAATGTTACAAACTAGGTATGAGTAAGTCAACCATTGTCTTAGTGCACACCTGTATTCACCTTGTAAAGCATCTGTTGTAGCTATGATTTAAAGCTACTTTTATATTCACCTTAAAATACACCACCTCTTCATTTTCTCTCCAATTTCACATGCTCCCTGTGCACAAGGATAGCAAGAACAGCAGAAACTTTTCTTCTCACCTGCTCAGCCTCAGCTAGACCAGCAACTTCCACAAAGGCACTGGAACTGCATTCCAAAACTTGTACAAGTTCTTCTGGTAGCTCCTCCATCTGCTTTAGTCCATCACAGCTACAGGCTGCTGTTTCTGTTATGGTAAAGCACTGGACAAATGTAATGTCACTCCCAGATAGTTACACAAAAAACAAACCCAAAACCACCCGAACAGATGTTCTGAACAGAAAAATATTTTAGTGAGAGTATGCTCAAAATTACCTTTTCTACCAGCAGCATACATCATCACTGATTCAGATCTAAGCATGATGTTAAACACAAAAATGAGCTTCATAAAAACCCCATAAATACTGGGATTTAAAACAAAGTGTATTTGGGGTTCACAGTTTCCAGTTCCCAGAGCATTTAGAAATGGAAAATACATTTCATTGCAGTGGGCAGGTGAAAACTTCTGGATTAAACTTACAGGTTAAAATTTCTCAGTGCAGGTCTGCATTTACATACACTAAAATTTGCTACAAAATTCCCACCAACTTATGTTGGAAGAATTTACCTGAAATAATCTGCCAAGAAAAGAGCTTTCACCTTGTTTGGTCTGAAGAGCAAATCTGTCTTCTGCATGGCATGCCCAAATACTATACTTCATCCAGGACATACAAAGTACCCCCTCACCTCTGTAGTTTCTTGGAAATTCTAGGATTTCTTGAGAAAGTTCATATCTGAATAGTGGCAAACAGTTATCATTTCACCTTCCCCAGATACAGTTTAGAGATTAGGAGGATATTCAAAGGGTTTACAACTTCTAAGTCATACAAACCCCATGAATGAAATCATCTTCACTTTAATGGCACAGAAATAAAAGCAAAAACTCAGATTTCTTTGCATACCAGACTCTTTATCATGTAGCAGCACAATTGGAGTTTGAGTAGCTCTGCTTCTGAGTGAATCCAAGACTGCCCTCCATTTCAGATTCTGAACTTCATCCTGAGTTAGATCTCCACTCTTAATGGGAAAAGGGGGAGAAGAAGGAGAAAACCCCACAGTTTATATACATATATATGGTGTTTGTGATATGAAAAACAGGCATATAAATTTCCTTTTCTATTTTACATTCAAAAGACCCATTAGTTAGAACTGCTATTGTTTCATACAATCTTCTTATCTCAACATTTTCCAGTAAATGTTGTAATTGTAAACTTTCTTCTTCTTTTCCCTTCATACTTTACAAAGCATAAAGAAGAAAATCTGAGTCATGAGCATGTAATACGTTAGATCACAGGTGGAACAGTGACTAAATTATATGGTCATCAACAAAGATAAAATAAAGTCCAATCAAGTAAGGAATAAGACTAATAGTTCAGAGCCCAGCTACAAAGACAATTGTTCCTAGGTAGGAAGAACTCAAAGTGGAATAATCATTCCAAACAAAATTTTGTTTGTCCATTGATAATTTAATTGAAAATTTAATATTTTGTTCTTGACATTTATCTTGAGTCCCTGATTGTATTTGAAAATTTTGACACTTCTTGATGCAAAGCAGATACCCCTACTGCTTGATAACAGCAGATCACATTTCACATGCACTGTGCTCATTTTCAGTGAACAGAAGAATCAGATTTGATTGTCTCAACAAAACACATCATTGAGATGGTAACCAAAACAGCTACACCACAGAAACCAAGCCAACACAGGCACTTTTGCCTTCCTGCAGTGCTCTGCATCAAATGCCAGCAGAAAACAAATCTGGTCCCTTTGCACCGAGCTGCAACTTTAAAATTACATGTGGATGGGAAAGGCAATGACTTCCAAGTCTTCAGTTCCTAGTGAGTCAGAAAAGGCTGCTGATTTTACACAGGATCACCAGTGACAATAATTTTTATTTCAACCCAAGTCAGCTGCCTCATTGTTGTGCTCTATTAAAAGATCTTGACTGGGAAGCACAACTTAAGTGGAAACCACAACACTTCCAAGATTTCTTCCCTTATTTTGTCAGTAGCAGTGACTAATAGAATAGTTTGGGTTGAAAGGTACCTTAAAGGCCATCTAGTTTCAACCCCTCTGCCATGAGCAGGGACACCTTCCCCTAGACCAGGTTGCTCAGGCCCCATCCAGCCTGGTCTTGAACACCACCAGGGGTAGGGCATCCACAACCTCCCTGGGCAACCTGTTTGAAACTCATGCCAATTCCTTGAAACACAATCATTCCTTTTCTGCACCTTTTCATTTATTTCTTTACAGATATCAACTCTTGATTTATATATATATAGGTACTGTCAAAAGAAAGTTACACAAAACAATGAATAAGATACAAGGCTCAGGTGGCAGAACATCACACTGAGAAATCAAGACCTCAGCTGTCATGTTGAAGCTGCAGAAAGATGCATTGCTTGGTTTTTTCATACTTATCCCTTATCAAATAGGATTTTACTTTTACCTATTTTGGCTTAAATACTACAAGATCAAGGTGATGAGACTGAGAAATTCTATTTTAATACATGCTGGTTAAACTCCAGATAAGGGGGAAAAACCCTCTTCAGTTTTACAGAAAAACACCAGATGTCTCCCTCCTCCTTTTATCATAGATACTGAATTTTTTTCCCCTGTTATCTCAAGTAATTTTCTACTAGAAAAATGCAAATGTACTTGTAGTACCAAAATAGGAGGAAGAGACAACCTGAAGTGCAGAAGACATAAAATTTGATGCTGCTGATGCTATACACAGTATTTAAAGAACATTATCCACTCTATGCAGAAGAGTAAAATAAACACAAATTATGGCCTGTTTATTTGTACCAATGACTGAGTAACACATACCAGAAACCTATGGCACTAGAAATGTAAATTAATACTTCCAAAAGGAAGTGGTTAGAAGACTTCATGTAGAGGAAATTTTATTAGAGTACAGCATAGAGAGAATTCATGCCCATTACCTCTTGGTTAACTGCAGTTAAAAATCAGGAGAGTTCTTGGGATATCAGGTCACAATCTGAATGAGTGCGAGGCATAGCTGATCCCACTTTAAATAAAGTCTCAATAAAAATACCCTGCACCTCAGTGCATGAAGAATAAAACTTTGTTTGAGTCCACTCTGTGAAAATAATTGGTCCTTGTCAGCAAAATGAATTGGCAGAAGCTGAATGCCATATTACAGCATGAGCAGAGCTTTCCCATGCAGCACTGGAGTGCTTGAAGCAAACAAGTCCTATTCAGTGTATTCAGGGCACATCACAAAGCTACAGAGCTGCAAACCATTGACTACCTCAGCTTGCTCCTGGCCATGAACACAGCACCCATCTTCCCTTGTTTACCATTACCCAGAAAATCTCATAGACAAGACTTATTGTCAAGAGTGCTTTTTGCTCCAGCATTTGAGCATGAATAACATGCAAAAACTCATCCAACCATATGTGTTCTCCTCCACTGAATGGTGTCCACAAGGCAGGTCTCAGAAGTTCTTCTGGGCTCTACTTTTAGTGCCAACTGAGATCTTTTGCCATGAGCACATCACTTTAAGTGTTAAGGAAAAAAAGCTTGTTGAGTGTCCTCAATGTGCACGTAACAAAAGCTCTGATGCAATGAAGCTCCAACTACTGATTCTACTGGATGTGAAAGAGACACTGGGAAGTACTAATGAACAAACAATAATAAGGAAAAGAAAATCAGGCAGGATAAAGCCTCACACTTGCATCTCGACTGTACCTCTAAAGACAGGTGTAATCCAGGGGGATACAAAGATAAAAACTAATTACATTTTGCATTATTTTTTCTTACCAGTTGACTTACCAGGTTAATGCTGTTATCCCCATCCACCAATCTTGTATGTTCTGAGTCTTTTTCTTTCTTCTTTTTCAACTTCACAGTACCTTGATCCTTTAAAGTTCTGTTCTCGTCTAAAAGCTCTTCCACTTTTTCCTGTAGTTTGATTTCAGATAATTTTAAACTATAGACATGACGGTGAGATTCTTCCAATTTTGTTCTGAGAAAGTCTTCAGTGTTCTGAGAGCACTGCAGTTCAGTCAGCAGGTCTGCCTGTTCTCTTCTAGTGTTCTCTTCTTCTTCCAACAAGAACTTTAGGTTTTGCTGAAATGCCTTGAGGTGGCTTTTCACATAATGTTCCACATTTTCAATACAAGTCTTCAATTCCATTTCTTCCCTGCCAGGGTGTTTACAGCCCTGAGTCCCACTGCACACTGACTGCAGCTTCTCCTGGAGGTGCTGCACCACTCCCTCTTCTAACTTGGATGTCAAAAGAGCAATATGGGCATTAAGGCCTAGGACTTGCTTTTCCAGCCTATATACCTCATCCTGAAGGTAACAGTCCCTTTTCCTCAGTACTGCTGTCTGTTGTCTCTGCCTTTGTTTGTAGTGTTCAAAATATTCTGACTGGCTTTTTATTTCATCCTCTTTTGTCTTCAGCTGCTCCTGAAGCCAATGTAATTTTTCCTTGTGCTTCTTCTCTGACTTCTTTTGGTTTTCAACCTATCATTTCAGTGAGATGTACAGTTAACATCTTAATAGCAAAGCTCTTGTTCCCCTATAATTTTTCTTAATTTAGTGATAATTCTGCCCTTATTTTCTGAAAACTCAAGAACAACACAGGTAGAATTTTTTTTAAAGCCAGTAAAATTTGGAGTAAAAATAACCTGTTTTGTCATTTCAGCCATCACCGAAACATCTCAGTAACAAACTCTTCCACATCTGCTACTACATGACATACAGGAACATTTTAAACACATTTTTGCATGTCCTACAGTACATATTAAATTAAAATAAACCTTAGAACTGTAATCAATATATCCAGCTCTGATTTATGCAGCAACAGATCCTTAACACTGACAGTACTGTAGCACTGGGGTGTTACAGGCAGAGAAGCTGTGGCTCTGTTATAGAAAACAGGACACACACTTTCCAGAGCCCAGGGTTTTTCCCTTTGCTCTTCACCATACCTGTCATCTGTGAGCTCCTCTTATGAGACTCCTGAAAAAGGAGAAAGGAACAGATGCCTTTTGAAAGAGTTTGAGAAAGACTTTGGTATTTTCCTTTGCACTACAGTGTGTTTGAACACAGAGACCTAGAGGTGAAAGATGCCAATGAAAGGCAGAAGAGGCTTTCATAAGTCCCACACTGCCCTTGCTTTGAGCAGAGTAAGAGCCACCAATATCACAGGGACATTGCAGCAACTTTGAAGCAAGAATGAAGGCACAGAGACATGAAGGAATGACTTTGGTTTTTCACAGACTTCTTTAGATCAGTCATTTTGATTGTCAGTATTTTCCTCTCTGAGGCATTCACTGGCAAGGACTGGTCAGAAGGAACACTAGGCTGAAAAGTCAGGCAGATGTGGGCTAATATTTTGTTTTGTTAACTCTTGATGGGAATATATGTCTAAACTTCCCGAGTCTTGAAAAATACATTTCACTTTTAATTACAAAAGCAGAGACTATTCTTCATTCTAGTGAATCTTGCCACATGAGACTAGTGTCCTGTTATTCAACTTTGACCTAAAATGCTGAGAAAATTGAAGGATATCTTAAACAGAATCAAAAGAAATTATTTCACTGAAGCCTGTTCCTGAAAACCTTTCATTCCTTCTCCATTTTCATGAATCCATCAAATGAGCAAACCAGGTAAAAATGCCTGTTGTATGGGGCTAGAAAGATAAAGCCTGACCTAAGAAGGAGTACACTGAGCAAGTCCTAAGGAGAAAGTAAGAGGGGGGAGCATAAATTTGATTAAAGGTCTGAATGAGAGAAATAACAGCAGTGCTGTCAGAAACAACAGAGAAATAGAAAGCTTGACTTATAAATTACTACCACGAAGAGGAATTAAACTAGGTCATTTGCAACAATATCCCCTCACCAAGCACTTCAGGTCCTCCTGAATGTTTTGCAGTTTCCCTTTAATGCGCACATTGGCATTTTCAACCTGCTCCAGCTTCACATAGAGTTGATCAATCATCACAAGAAGTGTTTGGTGTGACAGCTCCAGCTCTTTCATCCTATGATAGCAAGAATGAACAGTTTTTGCTAAGTAAATACCACAGCACAATTCCAGATAGATAAGCAGTCACAGGCGATGCAGCAATTTATCTTTTTGTATTGGTCACCTAAAAATAAAATAGTAACAAATTTTTGATCACTAATTTAACAAACACTTAATTCTCAACAAGTCTGCTGGGTTTGCGTATTATGCTGGAGAGTGTCAAAAGTGTTGAAGATAACACCTTTCTGTTGACTTAATAAGAATACCATAAGGAAACACATTTACAAGATTTTGTTCAATGGAGTTTGGCTTTCTATACAAAGTAACAAATTACCATAAAGACAACCACAACACTTCAGTCTCTGCATGTACCTGATCATAGGATTATGGTAGGTTCACACTCAGTGAATTCAATTTTTATGACAGTACATTCTTCCCATCAAAATTACCATTATGGGCAACCTACACGTACTGTTTTAGGGGTTGAAGTGAAAATATCTTCTTTGTAACATGCCTTCAGTGGGCACTAAAACCTAGAGTGCATAATTGTACTGACTTTGTCCGCAAAGATGGCTTTTGACAAAATACAGGTTTGCTCTGCCTGTTGCTAGTCAAACAGTAGAATAAAATTATGAGGTGTGATATGAAAATCCGTAAAAAAAAATTATTATTTTGAAAAAAAAGCCCATTTTTAAAATACTTCTGACAAAATTCTTTGATGAATTCAAAGCAATTAAAAATTATACAAATAAGCGTTTTAATGCCATTTATGTTTCTTATCCTTTTTAACTTTGACTTTCTTTAGAACAGTGCTGTTGCTGACTATCAAAACCTTATTATTCTAGTCAAATGTATAATTAATGCTTAATGGCACCTTCATCATCCGTAATGATTAGCATTAACACACTAAATTAGATGAAGCTTTCTGAAACAAGGAACTTCTTTTACAACACGAAATTCCAAATTAACTCTTATTTTAAAAGAAAAGGAATATACTTTACAAACAGAATTTACACCAAATGAATATTTAAGAATGAAACATCCTGAGAAAGCTGCCTGGTTATTTGCAACAATATGTTAGACCATGCTGTAAACCTTACTTAAATAATAATTCTTAAAACAATTATTATTGCATTTCTATTGTGACAGCTATACAAAACATATATGAATATTCTCCAACACTCTAGAAAAACAGAAAGTCTTTCTTTTTGCTGGTTCTGCATATATCATTTGACAAACAGGACACAGGACAAAGTGAAGAGTACATTTGTCACATAAAAATAAATTTTAATGCAAACCCCCCTTTCATTTACCTATTTCTTAGGATGGAATCTGACTCCACGTAGTCCTCTAGAACACTTTTCAATTTTTGCTCTGACTTTTCCAGCTCTTTTATTCTGAGGTTCAAATTATCTTCTCCAGTACTGTTTACTTTTTCATCAGGTGTGCCTGCATCTTCTAATTCCTGGAAAACCCAGGAAGTAGCAATTTTAACACTGAAATTCATAACAGCAAATCCTTCATTACTGGGCATTCTAATACTATAACAAAATTCTTGTTCTCTTCCAGATGAAGGATCCATGATGAAAAAAAGCCCAAATTAGGTTCTGAATGTACCATAGCACAAGCATGCAATAACAGAGTCTAAGACTCTGATGATCAAATGAACAGTCCTTCTTGACTCTGAACACATTTATTATTTATGGGAAAGTCTCATTTCATTAGCCTCATTAGCATGTATGAAGGGAGTTGCCATTCGCAACAGGAGATCCCCATAAAAGATTCAGTTAGACTAACTAATAAAGGAATTAATCATCAAAGTTTTGAAAAGAGAATAATTTTCTACTAAACATGAGAGTTCATAAAACTGAGTGTGTTTTGGATACATTTTGGATAAATGTATTACATTATTATTGTTTCAAGACGGAATACTAATAAAAAGGATATTTCTTATTCAAAAGGCATTCTATAACTGGTTCAGAGAAAACATTCTGTTTATTTGATTGGTATTTTGGAATTCTGCATGAAGTACTTTAGTGATATCTACTTCACTTCTGACAGGTCATAAAACCATAGCTGAAAGAAATTTTCAAAATTGGGCTTGGAAGGTGAGATGAGGTTGGCTCTTCTGCCTCTTTTAGCCATAAATCTGAAAATTCTTCAGAAACTCACTTCAGTAAGTATAGTCCTATAACTGTGTCCTGGTTTCTGCTGGGACAGAGATAATTTTCTCCTTAGAAGCTGGCAGAGCACTGTGTTTTGGATTTAGGATGAGAATAATGCTGATCACACTCTGATGTTTTGGCTGCTGCTCAGTCGTGCTCACCCTGTGTATGTCAAGGACTCCTCAGTGGCTCAGTCTGCCAGCGAGGAGCTGCACAAGGAGCTGGGAGAGCACAGCTGGGACAGCTGATCCAAACTGTCCAAAGGGATATTCCACACCGCAGAGCTTCCTGCTCACTGTATAAACTGAAGGGAATTACCCAGGAAGGGACTGATCCCTGTTCAGGTGCTGGCTGGCCACTGGTCAGCACGTGGTGGGAAACTGTGGGAAACTTGCTTGTCTTGAGTCCTGTTAAATTCTCTCTCTCTCTCCTTATCACTACAATTATTAGCATTGGCATACTATTATAGTAATATTTTGTCTCAATTATTAAACTGTTTGTTTCTCACTCCAAGAGATTTACGTTTTCTTTCTGGTTCTCCTCGCCACTGGTGGAGGGGGGGTGTGTGGGGAGCGAGGGAGTGGCTGCACAGTGCCTGGCTGTCAGCTGGGTTAAACCTCAACCAGCTGGCACCTGAGAAATGATTTTGCTATATTTGTGTTGATTTGGAATTGGATCTGTTACGGGAATTCAACCACAGAGTTTGGATTTATTACCGAGGAAATAATGCAATTACTTTTTTTTTTTTTTTTTTTGTAAATTAAGAAGATAAAAGTAACTTTTTTGAAACTGATGAGTAAAATGCCATTTTCAGTGCAAAAGAATAAGAAAACCAGTTCTCTTATAACCCCATGTTTTGGTGTTTTGTTTCTGTGCTATTCACAGGTTCAGTCAATGACACAAAGTGTTACAATTTTGGTTTTTATATCAACTCACTGGCCTTCTGTCAGCCGCACAAGGACCGAGGGCTCAAATGATTCAGGCACTCCTCAACCCCTCAAGAAGCCATGATACATTAAAGCTTCAAGTGTGGATAAACATCAAAGAATAAATCCATGTGGACAACAAAGTTCACACCTCTTTGTGATACCAAGCCCAGTCCCTTCTCAGAGACCATGCATCCCTGAGACATGTTAACATAATTATGGCTCTCCCCTGGACGGTATAATTTCCCTAATGGAACAGTATCTGCAACTTAGAGTTCCTTGAGACATCAGTGTTTTGTCTGTACTTGTTATCTGTAAAAGGAATAGACACCCTGTTCTGTGACAATGCTTATCCCTGAACAGCACTGCAAAAGGCATATACAATAACAATGAACATCGTTACTTTCCTCATAATTTACAGTGGAAGCCAAATTAATATCATTTGCAATCATTTGTAGCATGAAACCAGGAAAGCTGTTACAACTGACAGAAGCATTAAGAAACTTACACTTTCCTTCATCACTCATACAGCTGGGACAGATGATCTGAAAGCTGTGTCACAAAAAGGGAAAATCAGGTTGGAAAAGACCTCTAAAACCACCAAGACCAACCACTAACCCAGCAGTGCCAAGCCCAGCATTAAACCATGTCCCCAAGTGCCACACCCACACCTTTGGACATTTCCAGGGATGGTGATTCTACCAGCTCCCTGGACAGCCTGCTCCAAAGCCTGAACACCCTGTTAACCCACTGTACCTGTTCCCAGCTTTACAGTAGTGATCTGTTTTCCAAAAGTACAAATCCTGCTAGCTCAGTGCAGAAAGAAACATCATAAATGCAATGGAAAATGTCAGCCCATTCAGCCCAGTTTCCTTGAGAAAACCGTCACATGTAAATTATAATGTAATAACAAAACACACAATAAAATAAGGAAATTAAACTGTTCATACCTTCTCTGCTTTGTAAGAAGACTCTCTCCTGTCTGTGCAGTGCGCTTATTGCAGCAGCCACATGCTCTGACCATCCCATGTTTGTGCTTGTAGTTCCATATTCAGAATAGTGATGAGCAAATCTGTGTCTATGAGAAGCGTTTCTTTGCCAAGTGAATCCTTGTTCCTTCACTGGCACCAGGTTTGATTATCTCAAGCTCTGTTTATCTCCTGTTGTGGTCCTTTGCTTTGGAGCGATGCCAGAACTCTCTCTTGCAGTGAAGGCCTTATTTTTCCACATTCTGCCATCACACTGCTAAAAGCCTTAACTTAAACATGAAAAAGTTCTATTTGAAAACACATTCTCTAAATGCTTGTTCCTTTTGAACAATATATTGTGAGCAACACATTCTTTTGGGGATTGAGATTCCAGACTATTGCATGATCCTTGTTTCCAAGGTGAATTGTGCTTTCTACCAGGGTCATTCCGACCCTGACATCAGCCACAGTTTGCTGCATGTGACTGAATTAATCTTGTGGAGTGTCTCAGCTCCTTCTGCAGGTAAGTGATCTTGCCCAGTGATTCTTTGTGCAGAGTTCTTCTCTTCAGAGCCTGATAATTATCTGAGAAAACAAGCTGCTTCTGAGGCTGATTCCAGCACTTTCAATAGCTTCCTTTGTCCTTCCTTAGTTGTTCACTGCCTTGTGGTATTTTTGTCAATCGTAATTTCCACTTCATGTGATGTATTACTGTAACCAGCTAATTCAGGTTGGAGTTCAGTGTGTTCATGGGAGTAAAGTTGTTTCTCTGTAGCTTTCTACACAAATATGATTTTCAAGAAAATGTGAGGGAGAAGAAAGATATCTTCTAATATTGTGCTCTGAATGTTCTCATCTTGCCTCAACATTTCAGAGACAATTAAAATTATCTATTTCTTCATATTGCTTTTCCAGTTCTGAAGCATTGATTTTCTTTTCCCTCTTTGAAAGAATAATATGTTTTTCATTTCCTAACCATTCTCTTAAAGAGGTCTTTGCAACTTCCATTTTTCCAGTGTGTGCTTCACCCCAAATTTTCCTTGCAGTTCAGGTGGTCAATGACTGCTTATCTACCTCTGCTGGTTGAAGTTGTGCCATTTTTGCTTCCTGGTAGCTAATGAAGGTGGCTTTTTATTTCACCTGAGAGGATGCCATGATTTCCAAATATTCATGTTCAACTACTTCTCTGCTTATCACATTTATCTACATGCCCATTTCTCCAAGTCCTTCTTTCTTCTTGAAGAGATGACTGAGCACAGCACATCACGCATTCTCTTTTCCTGACCTCTCAGGCCACCACGGAATCTGTCATTTTCCTAGTGCTGTCTTTAGAAGACTTGCCTTACTTTTCAAGAAACATTCCAAGAATTCTATTTCCCCACACAGTTCTCACCCACTTAAAGTTTTCATACTTCAATCTTCCGTCTTGCCTTTCTCCAAAACCCTTCCTTTCTGCACCTGTGGATTTCCAACTTAGGAATTTAATATAAATTTGATCACTTCAGGGTTGTAAATCTTTATTTGTTTCTAACTTTGAACAGTTTGCTTCCTGTCAGCTATTTACTATAGACGACTTAATGTCAAACACTTAGCTTTTTTAATATAGATATTAAAAAGGAGTTCCTGTGTTTCTTGGGTGAAATGCAAACCACATTTGTTGAAAGCATGCAGTATGGAGACAAAAATCTCAGTACTGTAAGAAAACCATTTGGTAGATAACAGTTCACATAGCAGCCAGTAATTGCACTTGTATTTTTTTCTGCTGTTTGGTTGGTGTGAGAGTGAAAGTTCTGTTTATATTTTTTTTCAGTATTTATGATGTGCTGGTCCTTATTTGATTGTGAAATCATTCCAGCTTGAAGCCATATCTTTTAAAAAATCTCTAATCTTAAGTTCAAATATTTTGCAGCTTCAAGTATTATGCAAACGGCTTTATGAAAAAATGCACCAATTTAAAGCTGCTTATTAAATATTTTCTGTATTTTTGCACGTGGACTCAGCTTTTCACTCCATAGGTTCTTTTAATAGCCTGTAAATGAAACAAAACCAAAACGGAAAACAAAAACAACAAAGAAAAGTCTGCTGAGCTTTAGATAAAAAACATTACTTTAGAAATACGCGTTGGTATCAAACCCTAGATTCATAGACAGCACAATACCTTTCTGAATGTTTTATATTACCTTCAGAATAACTAGAACCAAAATTACTATCAGTAAATCACCTGGTTTACCTTGAAATAGTTAACAGTGTTGAGAAGCATATATTAAGTATCTATACTTAAAGACACTACAATTTAGTACCTTAAAATTGGCTTTTCTGTGTTAGATTAATCAGAGACAGATTCACCTCTGGCAAAATGAATTAAAGAACACTGCCCTTCACACCAGCATCACAATGTGATGTGCACTCCTAGAAATGCCAAAACCTGAGTAGTCATGTGGCTACACAGTCATTACCCCTGTGTTATCCCCTCAAAATGCTTGTCACCAAGCTTGAGTTTAATTACTTAAGTACTGACTGTTAACAGGAAGAGTAGCACATTATATCAGCACGATGCATTTTCTGGAGACTATTAACATTTGCAATTTCTTTAAGTTTTTTTTTCTCTTTTAATCCAAGGGTAACCCAGAATACTATCAGATAATATCAGCATGGAAACCCATAGATCCCTTGAATGCATAGTACGTCAAAATATTTCAAATGGAATTTTAAAAATGCTGGTGATTTCACTGTTTATTGAATGTTTATAAAGCATCTCACACCGTGGAAAGGTGAATAGTTTACCACAAGGCTTCACCTTTCTCCAAACACCTCTCTGTAAGCATATGGTCAATTTTTTACAAAATAAAGGAAATTTCAGAACAAATCCTGAAAATATTGAAAAATATTGTTCAATTTTAACTACTTTTCAACTTCTAACAATCAAAAGAAAGCTCCTGCACTTTTAAAAAACCAATAATACCCAAGGATTAAATTCCACCCATCTGCATCTGTTACCATTTTATTGATAAATGAAAAGCATATGCAGCAATGCTTGTAATGAAAGCCCAGAGCAAGTTCCAAAGAACATCAACAGAAAGATGATAACTGAACATACTGGGCCTGAATAAACCCTAGAAAGAGCCCACAATAATTCAGGTCTAATTTCTCAAAAGTACTTGAGATCTGGGCAGAAGAAAATATTATTTATGCTAAAAATAGTGTTTCATGCTAATAATAGGGGCTTGGGGTAGCTATTGTCATCATTCTTCTTTATCATACAGTACTGATAGCAGTTTCAAAGATGCTGATTAAACTCCCACTATAAGGAGATTCCTTGAAGAAAATTCACAACAGATTACAAAGAAGAAAAAGCTTAGAAATGTTGTAAATGTAAAAGCATTGTGTATTATTGGGTTAAAAACAAAACAAAGCAAAAACAAAACCCCAAAAATCCAAAAACCCAACAACAGTAACAATACAAATACTGTATAATATTCAATAGCTTTAAAGCATAGTTTAATCCTCAGGCAGTTGGGCTGCTGAGTTACCATCCTTCCTGCAAGGCAGTGTGGAACTTGCATTGCTCCAGGGAAGAGGACTGGGACTGATTTTCTAAATTGCATTTCCCTCTTGCTCTCTGTGAGAGGTGAGTACTGGCACCATGGCTCCTGCTACAGCTGAAGAAATTTACTGCCTTTTGCTGAGCTGAAAGGACCAGGACACTGTGAAAGGACAGTGAGAATGATGGCAGTGCCTCAAGGGAGAGGCGCAGAGGTTTTTTATCCTCACCCTTTCCAAGTTGTGTCATTCACATTGCAACCTTCAAATCACCTCATACAAGGGGAAATTTGTTACTATTTCCTAAGTTATTTCATGGCCTCAAGGATCTGGAGGAAGTGAAATCAACTCCTTATTTTGCATGGGTGTTTATGCTCACAGGGCTTCTTATAAAGCAAAACTTCAGCCAAGCGATTCTTTGCCACCTCTCCATCCAGCATGACAGAAGGCAGGAACCTACAGCAATAACTGAACTTTCAGACAAAATGTACCTGCTCTGAAAGAACAGAAAGCCCTCACTGCAGTTATGGCAGTCAATATCTTTGAACACAAAATCATTTCTCATTGAAAACCCAGTGACTTTCTGCAGAAATCTAGGAAGGAAAGTATGGACTTTATAGATGGCTCTTCCTCTCTGTGCAGGTAAAACCAGTATGCCCTTCCTCATGGTTTCAGGGTCTTACAAACAATCCCCAAAACCTGGCAAAATCTAGGAGTCACAAATGGAGTACAAAGAAATATAAAGAATACCAACCACACGTCTCGGCTCAGTTGTGTCATCAAGGCCACAGAATGAATGCTAGTGAAAAAAACAAAAAAAGGAACAAAAACTATAACATAAGATCAAAAGAAAATGAGGAAAAAAGAAAAGAAAGAAGATGTAAGATATGTAATATGAAATCCAGTGACATTACAGCAGTTAGTCTTACATCATTAATTGAGTTGATCTGAAAGAAAGACACAGTATACCAATCTTACTCTAAAAAGCAATAAAAAAATCAGTATTTGAGGGCAGCTTTACAATGGCAAAATCTGTGGATTTTTTAACTTCACATATATTAAGCTTGGCTTTGTGATTCACTTAAAGTACTTACAACTACATACAAAAGGTTTCCTGAATCAAGACTTACCAAATGCAACCTAAATGCAACTGAAATAGCAGAGAATCAGCTATTAGAAGAGTACAGTGTGTTTAAACAGCATTTTTTCCTAATATATCAGCTCACAGATTAAAATTGAAATTTCATATCATTCTTCAGTATAGCTTCTAGAAACGACAGTTTGCTGAAGAATCTATAGGGCAGAAATACTGTAATAATTATTTTCTGATTTGACAGAATTTTACACAAAACTTAAAAATTGAATCCAGTCCTAAAGGAAAATGAGAAGTCATACTCATGACACAGTAACTGTAAGTGGTGCATTGCCCTTAGCCACCACCAGCAATGGGCTCAGCTATAAATGTTGCTGTTCCTTCAAAAGCATAAAACTTCTCTGCACAAGAAATGATTGTGCTCAGTATCAGGAGCATGTAAGTGTCAGTCTGCAGCCTTTAACACATTAAACCTTTAGAAGAACAATGAGGTAAAATTGTATCATTCATTGATTCCCTGACAATACAACCTTAATTTGGGCCATCAGAATGAGATTTAAACCCAGGGAAAAAATTAATTCAAATGTAATAGGGATAGAAGGAAGTCGTCCATCCATCCAGAACCTGAAGGTCAATAGAGAGAGAGATGAAGCTTTTTTGAGGTCTCTTGCTAATGTAACATTAAAGCAAAGAGGATGTTAGTCATTTTAACTCATTACCAGCTTTCTGCTAAGCTTGTGATTAAGCTCCTTCTTTTCCAGTGCTTTTCTGCATCCATCTGGCTGATGAACCAGCAGAGATAATGCTATTTTCCATTTCCAAAATTATCAGTCTGGCTAATCCTATACCTGCTCTGCAAACTACAATGGCAATGCCTTAAAGGCTTACATTTTGGCAATAGCAACATCTAGACATGTTCATTTTTCAGAATAGGTGGATAAACAGTAATATTTGAAATAATTAGTATGCACAAGCATTGTCTATCCCTCAGCATTTCCCGGCTTTGAGGAGTTAAGTGCAGCACCTTAGACATCAGTGCCTGCTAGGCAGCAACAGCTTCAGGTATAGACGTGGTCTGGGGCAGAAGAGGGCAAAGGCAGCAAAAGAGCCCTTTTAAGGGTGAATACTGCCTGTGTTTCTCTGCTGGTGCAAACATGGAGCACTGCCCTCCCAAGGGGTGCAGACAGAGCAGCCCCAGCCTCGTCACTGTGGCGGTGACGTAAAGCGGTAATCAGTGACAGTGCCAGACAGCCCAGCCTCTGCAGGCTCTTCTCCTGGCTCCTCCACAAACCCAGACAGACATCACCGTCTGAAAAGTGCAGCACAAGGTACAGCAGAGGGGAGACAACCACTGTGGGAGCAGAAAGGGCCAAGGAAGATGCTGAGGGTATTGCAATAGTTGCTAGAAGTGCAACTGGGAAGATGGCACATCCTGAAAGCAGAGGAAGGGATGCTGAGAGCAGAGAAGGGTGAGGAAGAAACTTTTCCACACCCAGTGAGCTGCTCCCCAAAGCCTCTCTCTGTTCTGCAAACCCCTCTGACCCCTCTTTCCAGAGTCCTGCGAAAGCTTTCCCTTTGCCCTTTTACCCATTCTCATCCCAAGAGAAAAGAACAATGACTGAAAACTCCACTAACATCTCCATTCAGCCCAGCAGTAGGTTCATGTTGGATTACGTGCCCATAAATGCTGAAGAAAATGAACCTGGGACGTGACTCATGTTGGGATCTAGGCACTGGTTCAGCAGAAGTAACATAACTAAAACACTCTGCTGGGCCTAGAGAAAGACCCATCGTCAGTCCATGCTCTGCAGAACAGCCTAAACTCCACAGACCTGGGAAAAGCCTGAGCCCCTGAACATTGTGCCATTCCTTGCTTGGGAACCACAGTGTCCCAAATTCATTTGCAGTCTGAAGTCTTGATCAGAGCCTCTTCTTAAAAAAAAATGGGATCCATTATATTAACTTGTTTCTATATTAAAGCAAGAAATACTCCTTAATTGTAGTGTTTCACAGGCACTTCCCTAATTTTGTTTTATTTTTCGGTACTTGAGAGTTTTGCAAAGCAATGCTATCCAAAGAATAGGGCTGAGCTAACCAATTTTTTCAGAGAAAAATCTTGGTTCTTTCTTGATCTAAACCACAGCAAATCCTCCTTCTACTAGTCTAGAGTTTCTCCAGACTCCTTGATTCCTTCCTGTAATTGACGGAAATACTGGATAGGAAATAATTTTGAGCAGATTAGGGACAGAGCTGCATTTCACGCAGCAATGACTCAAACTCAGATTTTATCTTGTCTTAAAATAGATTTTGTGATATTGGGTTAAGTACTATTAACATCAGTGCAACAGAGAAAAAACCAATTTTGTATGGAAAAAAACAAATCCATTGTTACTGCCCAGACATAAATTTACCTTTTCCTCAATTTCTTTGAGTTGCCTTTTTTGAAGTTCTATTTTATCTTCTAGATCTCGAATTCGCTGGAACAGAAAAAGCAAAATAGACATTATGATATCTAATTTGAAAAGCATATGAATCAAAAAGATAAGAAATAGGTTAAAAATAAAGAGAACAAATGCCCATTATTAATGTAACACTTCCTTTACAGTTATATTATGCATGTCCATGGCAAAATTTTCCATGTTTCCATGAAACCATGGCATTTCAAACAAGCTGC
This sequence comes from Dicaeum eximium, assembly GCA_013396995.1. Taxonomy (NCBI): domain Eukaryota; kingdom Metazoa; phylum Chordata; class Aves; order Passeriformes; family Dicaeidae; genus Dicaeum; species Dicaeum eximium. Next base: position 1,168,591 of record VWZP01000982.1, on the reverse strand, counting down.
ATGTTCAGAACTTCATGTGTACTACCAGGAAGTCTACTCACCACCACTTATTAACCATAATTTTAACATATACACACAGACAATTCCATTTTGCATCAGAATTCTTTTTCTGTGCAGCTGCCAGTTTTTCTGCTCACCTAGAAAGTCAGCAGATTACACTAACACACTTCCTTTTAACCCTTTATTTTCTTTTCCTATGAAACATAATCATGCTTCTAGCATGCTCAGGCTACACCAGAGTAAAGGGAATGCGCAGATTTTCAGTTTATAACAAAGATACCACGCAGAGACTCAGCTCTGTCCTATTACCAGTCACCTCCCACCAGAGCCAGATAGAATGTTTCCTTCCCTCTAGTTCCCTGTATTTTTAAGGATTTTTCTTGGTCAGTTTCACAAAGATTCTTCAAAAACATGACTGCTGCTGGGTCCACATATCTTTTTCTTTTCTGCATCACATATTTCCTTTTTTCCTTTCTGTAAGTTGCACTTGTTTTTTTCTTATTTTTTTCTTTTTTTTTTTTATATTGGTGGGTCTTATTACACTTTCAGTATATGGTACTTGTTACAGATAATGTAGGTTATAAGTAATTTTTTCTATAGGCAGAAACCTGTATCTTCTACTAACAGTCACTGTTAGTAGAATCAAAAATCTTCTACTAACAGTCACTGGTGATCAAGAAACAACTTCATACAATGAGATTTTCTGGGGGGATTAACTACCCAATCTCAGCCTGGCCTACAACACCTAGGGGTGTTAAGAGTTCCTGAACTTGGAAAGACAAATTATCATTTACTCTAACATAGATGGCACAGGTGAATAAAATTAATGCAGCTGCTGCTGCTGCCTCACTCCCAAATTATTTTATGACTCTCAAATTGATGTGAACAATAGTACCTCTTTCAAAACAGCATCCAGTCATTACCTACAAACCTGTGTGTATCAGCTGGTGCTGGTTGTTTACCTGCATTCAGCTCTAAGACCTCAAACAGGGGTAAATGCTCCACACCCATCATAGCAGCAGGGCAGCAGCTGATCCTGTGACCAGACTGGTTTGGAGAAACACAAAGTCTGGCTTGAAAATCACAAATCTAACCTGGAACTATTCCAAGAATGAGGCATGCACAACCCTGCAGTTCACTTTTCCTAGGGCATACACCTCCACACAAATATTGAAGACAGGTCGTGAGCAAAAAAGCTTTGTTATGGCTGCTCCTGTTTCAAAATGGAAGATTTTTCTTAAAAGAGTGTTTTGAATATTATACATTCAGTGTAAGTCAATCAAAATTTGCACTATATCATACTGCAGTGCTCAAAGATTTCCCCAGATAATACCCAAACCAGCAAGAACCAGATTACTCTCATGTGACATAAGTGAATGCACCTTTGCTGACAATCACAAATGCCCCAAACACAGCTGTAATAATTTCACTTTTCCTCTATTCCATTTGAATTGATTTATAGTTTCATCTACACCCTGTTCAAGGTAAGCCTATCTCTCAAGTGATCCTCTTCATATACTGCATTTACCATGAATGTTACAGTCACTGTAAAAAACCATGGGATGAGAAGCAGGCAGATGGAATCACCCCCACGATCTCTAATCCATCAGGTTACAATTCTGTTTCTCTCCTACTCATGACAGTTATGCTGATTCCTACTTATAACCCCATCCCAGACCTGACTGACAGACTTCAATTCTCTGGGTGTTGTGCTATGCTCTGAGGTAAAATTTGACCTTAGCGAGATAAGTGGAGAGAAGCTATTTTTTAAAATACCATTTTCATCTTCAAGATTTATCATGCAAAGGTATTTTTCAATAACTCCCAAGACTCTGCCTATAGGAAAAAAAAAGAAAATAAAAAGCCACCAAACATCTGGTGGCTTTCTCATGTCAGGGTTTGGAGCAAGTGTTCCTCTCTGAAAGAACAAGTTAATTGGGATAAGATGGCATTTTTAGGATTTGGGAATTCTGTTAATCAAGTAAGAATGGAGATGTTATTACTCCCTCATGAATTTTTCATCTTTACAAGATTATAGCTATGCAGCTATTTTCTCCAACTATTCAGAACAGTTCTAAAAAAAGGGCTGAGGCTTCCATTTTCCAATTCCCTCCTGTAATAATTGCTAAATTTTGGGAGATGAAAGATAGAGAATAGTTTTAAGGTGCAGAAACATATACTTTCTTAAAAATCACTTAGAATACAAAGACAACCTACCAGCTGAAAGGGAATACACAAAGGATTTAATTTCTTAGCAGTGAAATCCTACAAAAAACCCTCAAAACAACTAGATTGGTAACAGTAAGGCAGATTGTGCTAGTTTTGGCTGAGGTAGAGTTAACTTTCTTCAGAGTGGCTGGTATGGGGTTGTGTTTTGGATTTGTGCTGAACACAGGGTTGATAACACAGAGATGTTTTTGTAACTACTGAGCCGGGCTAACACAGAGCCAAGGTCTTCTCTGCTTTTCACACTCCACTCTGGCAGGGAGGTTGGAGGTGAATGGGAGGTTGGGAAGAGACACAGCCAGGACAGGTGACCCAAAGTGACAAATGGGATAATCCAGACCATGTGACATCATGCTCAGTATATAAAGTGGGAGGAAGAAGGTGGAAAGAGGGGGACATTTGGAATGGTGGCATTGATCTTCCCATATCCCTGTTTCATGTGATGGGTCCGGCTCTCCTGGAGATGGCTGAACACCTGCCTGCCCATGGGAAGTGGTGAATTAATGTCTTCTTTTGTTTGGCTTCTCTGTGCAGCTTTTGCTTTCCCTATCAAACTATCTTTATCTCAAGCCATGAGTTTTCTAGTTGAATCTTCCAAGTCTTTCCTGATCCTGCTGGGAGGGAATGAGTGAGTGGCTGTGTGGGGCTTGGCTACCAGAGGGGGTGAAACCACAGCAGCTCTGTTTGGGGCCCAGTGTGGGTCCTGAAGTGTTTGGGAGAACAACAGATTTGGCTGGGATGTACTAGAATGAATTTACAGCTCGGTGCTGCTCAGCCAGGGATCAGCAGGCTCCTGTTTGTGCCACGGGGCTTGATTACCTGATTGTGTATGAGAATCTACTGCTCAGCAGGGGCCACTTTTTGCTTTCCCTGCTTGCTGTAGTGCTGTACTGCTTATCACCTCACTGAACTGTGCCTGGGAATGTTTTGGTAACAGCCATGGCCCGGCTGGCAGGTGGCCAGGGCACTGCTGCTGCACTGCACAGGGTGGGTACAGCCAGCAGGGCAGACACTGATGGGTATAGATGAGTATAGATGGGTATAAATGGGTATAAATGTGGATAAATGTGGATTCAGAGCTGCTGCAGACTTGTCACTGAGGGGCCATATGCTGAAGGCAGGTAATTGTTTAAACAGCTTGTATTCCTCTCATATGAGTGGAAATCACAGTGACAGAATACTTTTGCTGCCAGTGAGTAAAATTTTGTAACTAACTTCTTTGCTGCAGATGTTGAAGAGTTCAAATCTAGACAGGTCAAAATTTGTTTTAAAACACAGCCTTGGGCTGGAATTGTTCATCAGGTATCAAAGCTTGGGCTTGTTTGCTCCTAGCTGTTTACTTGCTTTCTCCTGGATTATCCAGGAGGATGAAGTGGGTGTAGCTATTCCCATGAATATCCTCTGATTGCTCAGGGACAGCACTGGAAGATAACCAGCATAGTTCAGCTATTTATAGATCCTGAAAAATATGATTTAATAATTTATTTACATTTAACTGTAGAGAAAGCCTTAAAAATATATACATGTATATACAATATATTGGCCAGGAAAAAACCAACATATTTACCTTTGCATAGAGTATTTAACACAATAAAAAGAATAATTTTCCCTTATTGTACTTATCTGCATTTACTGCATTATCTTGATCACAAGGACAACAATTTCCAAAATACAACTTAAAAAAATACATGTAAGAGAAATAATCATAGCTGTAACAAAAAAAAGCATCTTCTAGAAGTAGCAAGACATGTTCATCAGTCAAAGGCTATATTTAATTACTGAGAAGGAAATTACACAAAAGTTAGAGATACCATGATTAAGACCATGGCAGGACTGTTTGATACTCAGTATAAGCCTTTACACCTTTACCTACTGTTACTTCCTTGCAAGAATTATCAATCAAGAAGCTGTGGACTCACTCTCAGATATCAACCCTTGATTAGATGCTTCCAGTATATTCTGATTTGTTTATGTTTGCAAAAGTGTGCCTGTGATAACAAATCATGCAGAACTATTTCATTTTTATCATGAAATTCTGCATACTTTTATGTTTCAGGGTATAAACTGATAATCATTAAGTTGAGATTTTCCTGCTGTGTGGTAAAGAATTGTAACAATTGTGCTATAAAAGATGCATTCAGCTCTACCCATGACATGGCTTGCAGGAGCCTTGCAAGTCCAGTATATTTTCATCACAAAAACAACATCACAAAAAACTGTGAGGAAGCAACAAAATCGACTCTATTTTCCTCTCGGAACTTTGATCAGTCTCAGCTGAAAAGAAAGCCACAGGCTGTTCTTCTCTTCATCTCCTTTTTTAAAAAGAGAGGGGTAGAAGACATGGATAGGCAACCTGAATCCAGCAGAGTGTTTGTGTTTCCTTTAGAGTCCCTAGCTTGGTCACAGTCAGAGCGAGGATTAGGGACAATGTAGAGCTGGGTTCTAGCAATTCCTGTGCTCCTGCAGTTAACAGCTGCCCCTCAGTCACATGGGTGCACCTTTTTGGGGACTGGATTCATGAGAATAGCATTAGATTAGGATTCATGAGAATAACCCCGTGTAGTCAAATCATCGGGGGGCACACAATGGAGTTACTGTAGGCAAACAGCCACAGTCAGGCAAAAACAGGGCAATGGGAATGCAACCATGGAAGAGAGGAGTGTAAACATCAGGGATGGACTCCTGGACACTCTCCACCTTGCCTGCATGCAAAACCAACGTGCCAAAATAATGAATACTTATTTGTCATTGATTTTATTGCAATAGCAAATAAATTCTCATCACAAAAGTTCTGGATAATAGATGGTGCAATTACTGCCTGTGTGGAGCTTTCCTGAGTTGGACCACCCACCTTTTCAGTACGGCAGGCACCCACTCGATAAATAAATCATTCTTCCACCAGCAATGGGGTTTGGTGGCACTCGTGAGCGCTGCCAGGCAGGCAGGGTGCAGCAGGGCTGGCTGAGGGCGCTCCCCGTGCCGAGCTATCAGCAGATGGCTCTGCTGGCCACGCTATGCTCAGCAGCAGCCGCAGCTCTGCCAGGAGAGGGGCTCAGCTCACACATCCACTGCCACACAGCCACAGAAAAAACGACGCTCAAGATGCCTTACTTACTACTTAATTGCGATTTGAACAGACTTTTAAGTTTCATTATAAAACTCTTCTTAATAGTAGCTACACGTGCAGCACATCCACAAAGGTAGGAGGCACAGAGGTAACAGCCTAAAGATGCCAACAATTAGGTAAAGGAGAGCACATCCAGAAGGGTCAGGCAGCCAAAGTACACATTTCCTTTGGAAGTCTGACAGGCAAAAACTGCCCCTAATGTGGCAGGCACTGCATATGACATTATGCTACTAACAGAGTCACAAAAGGGATGTTTACCATCAGTCAACTACAGTTATATAAATTGTACGTTCACTGACCACAGGCCTCTCCAGTTTAATTCCTGGAGAGATCCCAAACACAAAGGGCTGTCCAACTCCCCCAAAAGCAAGAAATTTGACATTTTTTTCAGCAGGAGATTCCTCATAAATGCTCATAACCCTCGATTTACTTTCACCTCATGATGGAAACTTCATGTTTCTGGGAAACAGAAGTGCAGTGACTCACTTAAGCAATTCTCTTTGGTAAACTTGGATGACAAGTGCCTTCCAGTACTGTCAGGGAAATTAAAATAAGTCAGCTCTTCCTTTCTCAAGTAGCTGAGACACAAAGATGGGAATACAGATTCCTACTCCCAGCAGGTCTGACCTTCCTACAGAGTGGGAGTGTCTAAGTTTGGTAGAAGCATTTCTTTATAGGCAGTATGGTACATGAACTGGCCTCAGTGGGACCAATTCAGGCATCTCTTCAACTACAGCTCAATTTTCCTGATAGCTGGAAAATTTCCAGCACCCTTGCTGCACCCTTGTGCAAGGGAGTAATGACAATAATCAGTCTACATCCAGGGTTGTCTAGCCTCTTGCTGAGTTTGGATTGCAGATTAATTATTGTCATTGTTCCCTTGTACAAGGATGCAACAAAAAGGACAAAACAGTATTTAGGACTGAAGAAAAAGACTCCAATGAAATCATATTAGTACACTTCCAGTAAAGAACCACCAAGGAATTGATTTCAAAAGGCAAATTTCTGTAATGTGTAGCATGCTTTGGTTGCTGCAGCTATACTGCAAACTCAAAGTTGCAAGCCACATCTCTGAGGAATCAAAGTTTAGGCAAAATGTAAACAGCAGGATGTGTGCCTGAAATATTACTCTACTTTCACTAATAGAGACATTTCAGTAACACAGGCTTAGAAGACTCAGCTTGTGGTTTAGCCAAAATGACAATATTGTCCATTTTAAAAAAAAGAAGGTTAATGGTATTCCCACACAGAACACATGAAGTATGAGTGCCCAGCATATGTTTTAACAGCAATCCATCTACATTATGTACCATTCCCATTAATAGTGCTCCCCTTGCAAAGGAGCACTGAAATAATGGAAATCCTTAGGCTGAGCTCAGTGAGCCCTAGACTGCAGTCTCAGAGCTATCATTTTTATACTGGAGGCAACATTTCAGCACACTAATGATTTCTCATAAATTTAAACATAGGAGGAACCTCAGCAATGCAAAGAAAGAAAATTGATCTGAGATGTACAGAAGTGCCCCACTGCACTTCAATGCCAGGTCCAGATTTTCTTCCCTAAGCAGCCAGAATGTGTGCACTTCCTCATTTGATTAAACTTGTCTTTCAAGCTACCTAAAGTCTTGATGAGAAATGGACTGTGTCACTCCACAATTACATGGTGCCTTTCACAGATTCTGAGGCTTTTTTACTTGAAGTCCCAGATGCCTTTTTAGTTGTAAACATAGAGTAAGCATTTCTGCATTTTCTCTCTATTGGGCAGTGATGCAGGCTAGATGAAGTGGACTTCTTCACTCAAGCCTTCTGTCCTGTCCAATTTACCCCCAGTGCTAGTCAGACATTCAGAGTCCTGAACCAACATCTTGAATGGCTTCAAACCCTCAAGAAGCTTTGTGAAATGGGGAAAAATGTATCAGGAAAAGAACTTCTGTGAGAAATTTCATGTTTCACACAACGATGACCCCATCATCCTTCATTTAGGTGTCAAACTGCAGAACTGATGTTCCTGTTCCCTATATAAGTAAAGAGCCCACCCATATGAATGTACTGTTTACAGACAGCAACACCAAGAAGATCAGTTAATCCAGCTGCAAAATATGCTCCTTGCCCTTCTACTGCACTTCTGAAAATACAGGAATGTACTAATCAAGGGGGTTATAAATCACCTTAACAGTTCCTGTGATACACTCTTATTGGATTTACATTCACCAGCAAATCCAAGAAAACAATTTGATAATTTTAGCACAAAGCAGACAAAGAAGGATTTGCTAAGCTGCTTAGAGCCTGGCCCTGAAATGTTGGAAAGGTTCAGGTTAATGTACATTCACAGGATAGGCACCACAGATGGGCTACGTCTGACATGAACCATGTTTCAAATCTCTGAAGCCATCAAGAAGTATCTCATTCCACAGAAAAATTTAGCATGGGAAATATTTTATCAATCTGACAGAGGGAAGAAACTATTTTATCATTATTTTAAGAAGATTCTCCTCACTGTTAAGACACAGGTATGTAAGATCTTCAGTAGTGTGAACAGCATAACTATGTTACAAGTATAAATTTAAACAAAGATGAATATAAACTGACTTGCCTTTAGCTATTATTCAAATCACTAAAGTGATGGATAAACACATTCTTTTCTTGGGCTTTTTTGAAATCTAATGCATTTTAACAGCTGTTTAAAAGCACGTAGGGTTTTAACAATACAATTTGCATAGGCAATTGTCACATGCATTACTCAAGCAGTTGGATCTGCTGCTGGAAGGGGTGTGAATTCAGAAATCCAAATGTTCCCTTTTATCCATATTCCTAGAATGTGATTTTGCATAATGGTCATAAGGAAACAAAAATGCCACTGCAATAGCATTAGCTTAAGCTGGTTTTGTTGACATCTTATTTTACTTCATGAATGAAAACTTAATGCAAATTTCAGCCAGTTGCATATGATAATAATAGATCATTTTGGATGGACTGTACCTCTCTGATTCTCAATCATGATTTTGTTTGCACAGCAGGTAAAAATTTCATTCTTTTCTCTGTTCTGTGGTCTAATTATAATCCAATTAATAGTTACTGATGTAGGAGATTTGTTCTTTTTAATCTTTATTATGCATCCGTAGTTTCTTTATTTGCCTTTCTGAGGAGAATGAACCTTTTAGCAGCTGCACTGATGCATTTCTCAGCATATGTATTCAGTCACATTTGTAGTAATAAAGTAGTGGATTTTATAAATGCATTCAGCCCCAAATAACCATCTGCTATAATCTAATACAAATTACTATATGTATGTAGTATTTATTAGTATACTTTCATCTTTTTTAACACTGAGAGGATTTCAGCATTCAAATTTCAGATAAGAGTTTTCTTGATGCTAATATTATTGCAAGGCACACAGTTGCTCTAACTTTGAGCAGAACCTCAATCACACCTAGTTTAGGACAAAGAGAGCAGACCTTTCAGATATATTTTTTTAGGTATTACAGCAGTCCTGCTATCACCATTTCTTCAGACAAGCAGCATCACTAAAGCAATAAGCAAAGCAGACATAGTTGAAGACTGTAGAAAGAAAACATACACAGGGAAACACTACTGTAAGATGAATATATAGAAATTACTAAAATTAACTCTCGTCTGCCATGCATGTCAGCTATGAGAAATTACAGAAATTTATCATGATATTGTCATTATAGCAGCAATAATGTGCTGAAAGACTCCGTGCTCACTCCTGCATGACAAATCAATACCACAGGTCAGCTATGATTAGCCTAGTCATGATGTGTTTGATGAATATTGATGACAGTTATACAGCTGTGGTATATCAGATGCTTTTAAGAGCGATTCATGAATATAAAAATCGCATTTTCAACAGTAATCTATTACATTTTAAAGAACAAACTACAGGCCATTAATACTAAGGAAAAAAAAAATCAGTGATTACCCTATGTATACCTTTTCATATTGTATGCAAACAGCTAGCACCATAAGCTTTTGGGATTAAAAATAAAAAAATTAAACCACTTAATCTACGTAGATTTTGAGGAAAAATTATCTGAGCCTCCCCAGTTATTTTTAGAGCAAGGTTCATAGTAATACTTCTAATTTCTAAACTGTGTGATACAGCTGTGAGTTTTTGACCAAGCCAGCCTCTCTGGCACAAGGCAGCATGGCAGAGGAGGGGCTGTCTTTAACTTGTCCTCTTTCACAAAGCATTGTGCCAAAGAGGACAGCTTTAAGACAGCACCTCCTTATGCCTATCAATGAAGTACACTGAGAACAGCATCCTCCCTCCCTCTCTGCCTCCCCAAAAGCCTTCCCATCAAACATTAAACCTTCATAATTCTCCTTGGGTGAGAAATAAGCACCAACCACCCTCCCTCTCCAAACAAATATCTATTATAAATGGCTGAGCCAATATGGTCATATAGATGTGGTGACATCCAACCCTATGGATTTGTAAGCAAACTGCTCTCCCAGCATGGAAAAACTGTCCGTATAGAAGAGAGCAGGAAGAACTCATGGAGCAATGACATTTGCCATAGCTTTGTTTGGCCTCTAAACCAGAAGAACTGTGCTCTCAGAAAAAGCTGCTGGTCAGAAAAAGAGCTAAAAAACTTAGTGAAGAAAAATAGTTTGTTGTTTCTCAATTTCAAGTGATTTTTTGACATTTTAGGATGAAAAAAGACATTGGTGCTTCTGACTTTTCCTCGGTGTCCATGAAAAGCAGCGCCTGAGGCAGCAGTGAATCCTTCCCTATGGATTGGCTCTGTCCTAAAGCTTTGCCTTCTTCTAGAAAAACATGCAAATACAGTGGTAATTTCTGCTCTTCTTACTGTTGAATGATCCAATCTGGTCAGGGGAGTAAATGCCCTAGTTTAAAGAAAACATAATTAAAATTTTTACAGCTATATTCCAACTATATAAAGCTGGAATTGGATGAGTTCAGCAGTTCATAGATGTCTTATATTCAGGTCTAGAACTGAAGTAATGATTTCTTTTGCTCTAAAACTGATCTTCACCCAAAAGTATTCTAATTCAAGTTAGAATAAAACACACTCAGATTAATACAGTACTACAGTACAATTTAGAGGAAAAAAAAAGTCACACTTTTTGATGACACAATGAACTAACCTATCTTTTATCTTTCCTTTTTTTTGAAATTATATACAAAGATAAGACTGCTCTGGAAAATTATTGGACTACATTAATAAAATCTGTCTTTCATATACCTTCTGACAGGAAGCAGCCATTTTTGGAACTGTATGTCAATCTGCTATCCTTCAAGGATTTTCTATCTTTTCTTTGGATTTAAATTAACTTCAGATGAAATCAGAATAAATTACATTTTTATTATAAATTTTCTTCATGTTTGAATACTGCAAACAGTACAATTTTAATAAATCTATCCCAATTTAAAGCCTGCTTCTGCTGACTTTCCCCAGTTTCATACTCCAGAAGCAGTTACAGGAAAACCAACAGAAATATATTTTGGTTTTTAATTTGTTTGATTTATATGAAGCATAATTTGACATTTAAATAGTTACTAGTTTTAAAAGAGAACATGATTACAATATATTTTTAAGGTGAACTAACCATGATGTTGTGTGGATTTTCTGTACTGGGATTTTCTGGGCTGCTGTTGTTTTTTTTGTCTGGGGTTAATTAGGAAGTTGATATCACTAGTTCAGAAACATGTTGTATTGCTCTGTTTAAAATATCTTTTCTCAGAGATGGATTCTGTTGCTACACAACACATTTTTCTCTCCCTCTAGAAATTATTTAAAGTATATACATAAAAAAATTACTCTTCTTAACAGAATCTGCTAGTAATGACCTTCATATTTCCAAAAAGAAAGCAGTAAAGTCATGCCACTGCACTGACGAGAGCACAAATGTTACTTTTAAATGAAGTCCTGCTAAAGTAAACCAGACATTGATTTCCAAAAGGTTGTAACAGCAGTGTAGCACAATGAGACTTTTTTGATGGCAATATCTGCACATGCCCTATTGCTGGAAGCAAATATCACAAGCTGCTCATGACAGATTTTTAATTAACATGTTTTACCTCCTCCAAACAGAGAGGATGGTGTAAATCAGAGCACCCTCTCTGACTTAGAGGGAGTACTGCCAACATACTTCAGCTGAGGATCTGTCCTCCAGACCTGCATGTTGCACTCTGGGTTTGATAAAAGTGTTGTGTGCCTTAGTGAGCAGATCTAATCACAGTCTGTCTAATTTGGCTCCACAGAGGCCTGGTCTCCTTAATGCACAATGGGTATACATGAATGGTTCCATTTATATACTAATGAACAATAATAATGTGGGGCTATACATGCCCAAGAAGAACAGACCTACCAATGCAATACAGAGCCTAACTTCCTAAGATATATTTATTTCACTGAACAAAGTCAATACCCAACAGCCAAGAACTCAAGCTTTACATCTGGACAAATAGGAACACAAAAAGCAGCACAAGCTCACATTTACATGGTAAATGGCAGCCATTTACCCATTTCCTTATGCCCATCCCTGTCCCTTTCAGACAGTCATTCCCCAGAAAGGACATTTACCAGCTCTGTAAAACCAGCACTTCACATGCCAAATCCTCAAAGTCCCTTCATGAAGCAATTAATCTATAATGAAATCTTGCATACCAACCTATAGCTTTGCCCACATGCCTTACCACTTCTGCACCCTCATTCAAGGAGCATTTGTATGCAGAAGGAGGGAACTCTTTCTTCATCATCAGATCTCCTTGAACCCCCATGAACTCTATGACAAACTGACTCAGAGAAGACTCTTGCCAGCCTGCCAGATAGGCAGAGTTGTTCTTCTGAAGCCCTTTTATCAGGCGGAAGGTAATGAAAGCAAAGAAACTGGCCCTCTGAAGTGATCGAACTTCCAAAGTTTCATAGAATTTGGCGTCTTTAGTACGTGGTTTCTGTTTCAGGGAAAGTTTGAGAGTGTTTGAAACAAGGAGACTGTGTATGAAGCTGTGCAGGTCCATCATGTTGTCCTATCATTGTCTGTAACCTCCACTTCAGCAGAAGCAGAAGTGTTCTCATACTGTAGAGGCACTGCAGACTGTAAAATCTGGCCAGGTCTAGACGACTGTTTTGCCAGAACAAAGTGCAGTGGGTGCTTGCTGATGTCACAGTGCCAGCAAAACTTCTCCTGGCTGTAAATGTATGAGGAAAGGAGGGTACTTATCAGAGATGCACTTTACTTAGGGCAGCTTCACCCATTCATTAGGATTCTGACAGCACAAGTGGGGTTTCATTTGTGTGACATTCAGCTTCTGTCATTTGCTAGTGAGATGAAAGTAATCCAGTGAGAATTAGCCCTCCAATATCCCAGGCAATCCATCTTTGCCTTTGTTTTTCCTGTTTAATAGAATGTGTGGGGAGGGGGGGAGGGCATGTGTGTGTGTGTTAAAAATAGATGACTAAAATACTTAGATGCTTATTAAGCAGTGGAATTCAGTTTAGCATGTCCTGCAGGGCTGTAACATTAGCATGTCTAATGAGATGGGCACAACATGAAACTCTGACATTCTATAAAATGGATCTGGAGACAGGCACATAAGCATCCATGGCTAATGAAGCTATGTTTATGCTGGCATTTTTGTTTTCCTTCGCACTCACGATATTTAACCTGATGTTGTGAAGCAATCTGTGAATACATGAACTGGTCTAACAGAAGATGTGCTCCAGATGTGCATATAAAGTGCTCTAATTGATAACAAGGAGGCCATGGAACAAAATCTAAATTAAACCTCAGATATGCATAAAATATGGATTTTGAGTCCTCTGGAACAACTGTTTTGCTCTACAAACCTACTCCTATTTTCTCCTTTCTATTTGCCACTATTACCTGAGCTCAACTAAGAGGTTCTGCCCAGGTCCCCCAAAAATACACTCTAACAAGGGATATAAAATGTGTCAAACCACATTCCTGGTAAGAGCAAAGGACCAAACGGTATCTAGTCTGATGTTAAAATCTGAAATTGTCAATTATTTAGGTGTAGAGGCATTATTCAACACACAATGTCATTCATACCCATTAAATATCACTGACAAACAATATTTACCCATCTAAAAAGCACTGTTCTGAATAAAACACCATCAGTCTGGCTAGGAAATTGGACTACCTTAGAGACTAACAAAAAACTCCATTCTCACTAATTTTCACCTACGCTAATAACATTAAACTAATATCTTCTGGCTCCATCCTTATTTACCAAATTTAATATATTTACTCTCTCTTTCTGACACTTTTAGTGGCAGCTGGTACCTACCTTCTCCAGCTTTCTGTGCACCATTGCTGACGACTAAAAATAGGTGACAACCCATTAAACAAGTTCATCTCCTGCTCTTAATGTTAGACATTCCAAACCAAGGGAACAGAGTCAAGGAGTAGAAAAAGGAAACTTCCTGGAACTCTGAGGTCAGGTCTAGCTCTGCCACCATAAGCACTTCCCACCACTGCAGGAGTTGATCACAACAGGGCTGGGTCACATTACATCCGTTTCATCTGTATTCATTTATGAAGCCAACTTGAACAGAGAGAGGCTTGGACTAAACTAGGAGCAGTTCTTGCCCCAGCACCTCCATCAGCACCTGAAATCTCAACATTGCTCTGGACACACCTGTGTAGCACATTTGGCATTTACAATATGTGATTTCAGACTTGCACAGAAAGTAGCCAAGCAGTCCTCAAGATCTAAGACATCTGCCTGCAACTTCCAGAGTCTACTACAAAGGAGAACCAAAATCCTTGGAAATAATTATTTCTCCTGTAGTAATTAATTAACACCCTGAGACATGCAGCTCTCTCACTGAATATTTGCACAAAAACACTAGCAATGCTATCGATATTATATAATTACCGCACTTCTATAGGCCAGGACCTTGCAGAATTCACGTTGTCAATAACTGTGCTTAAGGGAGCAGTTTGGACAGACAAGGCTTTTCTGAATGAAGTTAAAGGAGTGAAAGCTTGTAAATGGCATCTTAAAAGACTTCCTGAAGCTTCCTCTTTTTTATTTTATTTAAAATAGTTCATAAATAGCTAAAATAAATAAAAAGCGGGGGGGAACATAGAAAACTCGGATTCCTGTGACTACTGTTTCTGCCTTTACTCTTTTCATAATCTTACGCTTTAACAACCTTCCACTCTGACTTTTTCTACTTTAGGCCTTAAACTTGCAACAAGCTCCCACTGGAGTCCTGTGGAAGACTGTGTGGTTGCTCACACACGAAAGGTTGTGCAACAGCACCTTGTGGTGAGACAGTGACTTGTTCTGTGTGTGCACCATGCCCAGCACAACCAGGTCCTGACACCACACGGCTCCTTGGCACGGGAGCTGTACAGAGACCAGACTGAACACAACTCCACGAGGTGAGGGTGAAGCGATGCTGTCGTACGGGCAGTGGCGGCCACCACAGAGGTAACACCAACACCACGGGGGGCAGAGAGAACCGGGATTACCTGCTGGGCCTGCTGCAGCAGCTCCATCCGCTCGTGCAAGATCTGGCTGTCAAACTCACGGCTCTGTCTCAGGATCTGCCGCCGCACCTTCTCCACCGCCGCCCGCAAATCCTCTCGCTGCGCTTCCGTCAGCGACTCGCTCGCCCGCCTGCCTGGATCCTGCTGCAGGGCATTATACAGCGTGGCTTCCAGCTCCTGGATTTTCTAATGCAACCCAAATCACACACAGACAGGCTGACGTTTGAATCCAGCAAGCAAACGACCCTCCAAGAGCTAGAGGAGAAGGCTAGCAAGCGAAGGGTAAGGCGGGAGGGCAGGATGGACACAGACAGGTAGACAGAAAGCAGCAAGCGTGAGCAGTGAGGAGCATTCCACACAGAGTGCACGCAGCCTCCTGGCACGGACTGACACCCGGGAGATGGGTCCTGTTCTAGCAAATCACTGATTCTTCCGTCTAAGAAAGATTCAGAAGATAGGTCTGCATTCAGTACCTGATAAAACTCCAAATCCTGATGCTGAACATTACAAATTTAATTAAACCTATTTCCTTCAACTGCAGCTGAATTGTTAAGCCATCCTACAAAATAAAATGACCACAGGAAAAAGTGTGAACAGAAATCTCGCTCTCCCTCCCTGTGGCCCTAGTGACCTGATATCCATGGCTCAGTCTACGTCACTGGCTTAGCTCCAAGTTGCCACAAGCAATGAAGGAAGGAACACTTGTATACACTAATCCCTCATCCATCTCTTGCTGTGTGCCAGATTCCTAGCATGATTCTCATGCACAGACCAAAACTGCAGTACTTTGCAAAGCAGAGAACACAGGAGAACTTCACATTTCACGTGGCGAATTACTTCCAAGAGGAAAAGAAGGAATCGTGGCAGTGTTTCCTTTATTACTGAGGTTAGCATGATCCTATCAAAAACCAGTATCCAGACTAACAGTATTTAGGATCAAGAGCATCTGACCACATCCCTTTGGCCCTCATAACACCTTTGTGAGGTAGGTAATTCCATCCATATTAGTGATGCATAAACAGCTGCACAGAGAGGTTAAATGGCTTGTCCAAGGTCACAGTGCTAGAAATAGTGCCTGCTTGCTTTTATCTCTGTTATCTGCTCTGAGCACTAGACCTTGCTTCTTCTCTGAAAACATTTTCCACATAAGAAACATTTACAGTGTATAAATACTGCAACAGGCCATTATATTTTGATTTTCCGAAGTCTCACTATTAGCAATGTTGTCTGTGTAGTTTTACCAATTCCTGGATAATTCCTAATTGCTGTTTAGCCTGAGAAAAGGCAAGGTTGCAGCTTCCCTTTTGAAAACAAGGAAGGGTAAGGTTGGAGAGGATCGCGCAGGAAGGAATCGCATAGGAAGAACAGGCATTCCTGATTTAGGATAGGTTAGCAGCAGTAATACTTACAAATGCTTCAGGAAAAGAAATATTGGAAAGTTCAGTCATGGCTTTTTTCATACATAAACCAGCTTTTCCCATTCAAGATATACCAACAAGATGTTTGCATATCATAGAATAAAAAATGCAATGCAAAAATGTTACACTTGTAAGTACTATAATCCATTTCCTAAACTTTTGTTTAAGAAATAGTTGATTTCTAGTCTGGCAGGAAAAAAAAAAGTAAAAAAGAGTCCTGTTTATAATTAAAAGAAAAAAAAACCCAAGCCCATTTTATCAGATTGTTCAAACAGAAAAATTTAATGACTGTTCTTTTCCTACCATGTATGCCTGGTCCAGAGCTTGCTTCCTGTAGTCGAGTTCTTCCTCTAAATAACCCTTCTGTTTACTGAACAGGTCCTGAGCAATAATAAAAACAAGGGAGTGTTTGTTCTTTATCCTAATTCACAAAGAATCATAAATGGCATCATTTTAATGCAAGCTTTCCACTTGAAAGCAAAAGAAAACCCATAGCAAATGACCACGTTCATTCTAAGGATATCTAAGATATCAAATTTACGATATTAGCACTTAAAATCTGTGTATCGCATTAACAAGTTGTACCTAGAAAGCATTGACCTCTACACCAGTGTCCAAACCTGCCTGGACCTGACAGAAGTGCAGCAAAAGGTGAGTGGGATGTACATGCATGTGGTCCAAGAGCTGTAACTTATGGGGCCAAGGGAGGGAAAAGAGAAACACAAGAGAGGGCACTTTATGAAAATATCCCATGGAAATATCACCCTTAAGGGAATCATGGGGCAAGCCCTAACTGCTGTTGTCTAATCTGTTCCAGGGAGGAAAGCCAAACCATGCAGGGCCACAGCTGGATTCTGCAGCACCATCCCATGATGTGTTATTGAAGCTGAAGTAACAACTCAGTCCTCAGCTTGTACAGGCAGGAGGCCAATCAGACTCAGGTAAAGTGATGCCCAGAGAGGGTGAGTGACTAGCGGAGGAGCTGAAGAAGATTTACAGGGATTGTTTACTTTTGTTCTTAAAAATCAAACTCCTCAACTTCCACAGTTATTATATATAATTCCCACAGACTGGGCTTTCAGTGGAACTCAGTATCCAAAACATGATGTTTCAAGCAAGTTGTGGACATTCAAATGGTTGCCTGATCAGTCAAGCCTTTAGAGGGCTTTGAATCATAGAATCATAGAATAGTTTGGGTTGGAAGGAACCTCAAAGATCATCTTGATCCAACCCCCCTGCCATGGGCAGGGACACCTTCCCCTAGACCAGGCTTGATGATAGTAAGTAGAACATTAAATAGTTACTTAATTTTATTAGCTTTTCTTTCAAATAAGATTTTCACACTCAAAAGAATTCATAGTAGAACAAAAAGCAGAAAAGCCCTTTGACTAAGTTAATATTTTCTTTTATTTTTCTAATCAACAAACTTTTGCATTTCTTCAACATAGAGAATAAATGCCAAATTAAATACATAGGGTTCTTAAGATCATTAATTGCAGCTTTTATTAACAGTATTAAAAAATTCAAATATTGTTGTTCTGGTTAGTTTTATTGGATATGGGATTGCCTCAAAGTCAATTATTTGGCCAAATTTTGCTATCAGACATATATATGAACTTCTGACAACTTTTTTGTCAGATGCCAATGTAGAACTGGTGATGGTAGCAACATACAAGACCAGTATTAGAGGATTCAGAGGAACAAGGTGCTATTTGTTTTCCGTATAAGAAGTATAATATTTACTATTAATTTATTTTGTAAACTTGGAGTTCTTTTAGTTACCTATTAATTATATTGAAGGCAAACCCAAAGTTTAAGTCAGACCTTGATCTTGGGGCTGGAATTTGGTTGGGAACAGATGGGCATCTATTGCCATGATAGCCATTTTAGAATCTTCTCCTCCAGCATATTCTAAATATGCTACTGGTCCTGAAGGGAAAAGACCTCCAACAAGTCCTGTAGTTTTCATCTCTTTGTGGACATCTCCAGAACTGAGTTCACAATTCTGAGTTCAGAACTCTGGAGAATGTGATACTGTATTAGACACCACATTTATGCAACTGACTCCCACCATGACTATCCAGGTGGCTCATTTTCTGACATGGACGAATTGCAGCAACTGCAGGGCTGTTGTACAGGATGAAACACCACCATGCACTGGGAGTGCACAGCAAAGGACAGGCCTGGTCCTGACTTTCTTACAAGTGCCTGACACCACGGAGGTAGATTGACTTTTGTGAGACTATAAAATGGGTCAGACCTACCACCAGACCCCAGAATAGCAATGCAGCTGCCCTGATCATGTTACTTCTCAAAAGGGATAGCAAAGGCTGCCACAGAAAGCAAGAGGGAAGGAAACAAGAATAGGACCTCAAACCTTTAATACGGGTTTCAAGGAAAACCACACCAGTGCTAGACCTTCTAAAAGTATCATGCTGAAATATAATTTCTCAACTCATTGAGTCAATCATTAGGGATGCAGATTCTCAGATTGCTGTGCTAAACAAATAGATGCAAGGGCTATCCATAGTAATTCTTGGAAACATCACAGTAATAAGGGGGAAGATAATATATCAAATTATAACCCCCCCATTTTTTCCATTTTTCTGTACAAAAGAATCTTATATTTGTGGCCACTTTCCCTTCCCCAAGCCTTTGTATTTTGCCATAACAAGACTTAAAAATAAAGAAATAGAAAATGTGGAAAGTATCTTATCTGTGTTAAAGTACAATCAGTATAACAGGTTACACTCAGCCGAGAACACAGTCTGAGCAATTCTATTTTTGTTTATGGTTCAAACACTTCTTCAGTGGCCCTGGGCAAATCACTTAACCTCCCTGTCTCATTGTCCCATTCTTTAGGATGAATGCAGTGCTGCTTATGTATCTACCTGTAAAAGGTGTGGTGAGGATTAATCAGTGTTTGGAACTCCATTTGAAGATGTGAAGCACAGCATGCATGGTAAACCAATAAAACCAAACACTCCTTCTAAAACTGTTCAACATATGGAAAAATAAGGTCAGTTTATTCTTCAAGACAGAACTGCTTTTTGAGAAAACATTCTGTCTTTAGGCATGAAGGCCATGGGGCAAGAAGGGTCATCTGGAGTAAGAGGTCTTGACAGCCTGTCCAGGAGTACCAGAGAGAAAAGAAATACCCTTGCCAATTCTCCTAGCATGACCCCAACATTAAAAAGATGATGCTGCTGCCTGAAAAATTAATATACAAAGAAAGCACAGAGACAATTTCACACTGTTTGGTTAATGTGCTCTCCAGTTATGCCTTTGTGCCCTAATTTGTATATATTTTTGCTATTTTTGTTCTATATAGATTTGAAAGTTCTGTCTCACCCCAAAGAATACAAACAATAGATTGTTCTAGAAACCACTTGCCTATTTTACCATCAAGCCACCTCTGTCAAGCAGAGAAAGGCAGCAAACCTGCCTGGGATGAAATCTATGCACAATTCCTTAACATGAATTTTAGCAAAATTAATTATTCTCTTAGCTATTGTTTCTTACCTTCTCATTCTCCAGGTCTAACATCTTCTGTGTCAGTGCAGCTTCTGTCCCCTCTATCTGTTTCAACCACTACAGCAGTGTGAAGAGAAAAAATAAAAAATAAACTGAGATTTTGAAAAAGGTTCTTCCAAACTTTTTGCAAGTTTGTTTTCAGCATTTCCAGGCATGTGCTCCTCCCATGCTATCTATTCACTCTGAAGACACACATGAATAAACAGGTTATGAGAGCACAGGCAAAATGGAGGAGTGCAGACACACACTAAAGACTAACAAGTGGAGGTTCCTTTCCTGCAGTAAATTAAATGGGGTTTTCCCCTGTAAAGTTCATGTAACAAAGTAGACTTGGGTCAAGAATGCAAAATCAACCTGAGTGTTTCCTACTCAAATGCTTGTTGGCCTGATGTGTGAAACCATCATCTCACTTCAGGCCTCCAGTCCTTCATTTTTCCAGAGGGCAATTTAAACAAAAGACAAGGTGGAAAACTCAGCACTTAGTTCTACACAGTTTGCTGCATGCTTTGTGGGAAAAGCCTCACTTGTAAAACACTGGTAATGTAGAGGGAAAAATAAAACAGACAGACAGACAGATGGAAGCTCTTGTAGTTGCTATTATGAATCCCTTAGTATTATTGTAACATCCAAAACAATCATAATGAAGAACAGCCATTGCATTCCAAAGGTAAAATTACACATCATAATAGCTAAATGCATGGATACAAGGTTCTTCCTTAATTACTAACCACGACCACGATTATGTTAATATTTCCATTTAAGTTTATTGGAATGGATGGGAACAGTCAATTCTGAATTATTTAATTTCATTCCTTCCTGGTCTTCAATAAGGACCCATGACTAGCTTACAGACAGCAGATTTGCCACTGATAATTATCCCTTTCCTCAAATGCCTTGTTTGCTAACACTGGACTACTCATATCTGCTTTAAGTCTTTTGGTAACCTTTGCACATCAACTCCTTTAATTTAGTGTTTTGGTGAATTCATTAGGCCTCAGACTCAAAGGAATTAATGACATACTAGCTTTTCCCCCCCAGATTTACATAGGAAATTTCAAACATAAGTTTACAACTTATGAAATGTGAATTCATTACTTCATCACTTTGAACCCTCCCCTATTTAAGAGGCTGATGAATAAATCAGGAGATTTGTTTCATCTGCTTAGCAGGTTGGCTTTCTACAGAAAAAAAATGTACGGGAACACCATGTTCCCCAGAGATTCTATTTTCACCATCTTTGTTTTCTTCATTTCAAAGGTGAAAAGCTGAAGATATTCCTAAGGAAAGCCTCACCACGGATATTCAGCAAGACCATGAGCATTCTGAACCTTTGAAATCAATGCAAATGGGAAATCCTGAGCATCTCTCACAGCTACTCTCAATCAAGGGAAGGTTTATTTGCAAAAATTAGAGGTCTAATTCTCTTTAAGGTATGCAAATGATATGCAAAACTAAATGTTTATTCTGATCCTTCAATGCCTGTTAGCCTTTCACAAACCAAGGGGCACAGGAGACACAAACAGTATTTTTGGGAGTCTCCATCTTAGCCTTTTATAGTGGCTTTTTTCTCCTTTCATTTTTTGGATGTGAAGTGCTAAAATTCCTTCTCTTTTGATGCCACAACACAGTGAAAAACCATAGGGATTTTAGTCCTTTTCCCCATTTTTATTTTCCTTATAGCAATTACTTATTTAAATTAATGATTATTAAATTACCTAATGTAGATTATTTACTTTAAGGTATTTAGATAAGTAGATTATCAAAATTATATCAATTAAAGCAGTTATTAAAATTGCTCAGATTTTAATTTTAAAAATTTGATTTTGAATTTCAACAATACATCAGGAAATATGTAATGGAAACATATGAAAAGGATACATAGAGCTTCTTCAGAGAAATATGCAAGTATTTATTAGTTCTAAATTCACCCCTTTCATATACAGTTTATATTCTCTGGAAGTAAAGAGCTAACCATACAGAAATGAGTGACCTGACTGATGACTTATCTTGTGCAAACTACTTCTTCTCTATGTCCACTAATTTACAGAGGAAAGGAGCACTGACTACTCTGAGCTTTTTCAGCCATCCACAGAAATGAGCCCAAAAGGGACCATGGGCACCTTACAGAGAGCACCTTACAACTGTTCCCAGAGCACTGAGGACAGAAGCACTTCTGGGAATGAAATCTCTTGTGTTAAGTGGATTTTTAGTACTTTATGCTAAGGGAATATCTCCAAAACATGTTTTTATTTTTAACTGGGTTTCTTTCTTAAGCTTGGCTTTACCTCATCACAGTCCCAACATTCATGTAAGGATGGATACATGCTCCAATCCAGATGACCTGAACAGAAAAGCCCTGCTTCCCTGGCAAAGTTATGAGGTATCTTAGAAGACATGGCCAGTTTTTAGCAGAGGAAAATATTTATTGAATTCTACCTTTTCACAGAGGGAAAGCACAGTCCCAGCTTGGATTATTGCAACCTGCTCTTCATTTCTCAAATTCTAAAATACAAAAAGATGCATTTTAAATTGGACTAAAAATTCATCCTCTAACACAAGCAGTAAGTTTTAACCACACTTTAAAAAGTAAATCAGTTATACCATTTAGGATTATAGACATGACCTAAAAGGATCCCATGAGTGAAAGTACTGAAAGTTAAACCAAGGGTGCTTAGTTCCACTCTATTTCAGCATACCAGCCCCACAACACTTTTTCAACAGAGCACTGAATGAAAATTAAGTGGTTTCAGTCCAGGATTTTGCAATTTTTTTCCTGTTTTTGCCAGTTGACTGGACTAAGCCTTGCAGCAAGTGAATCTCACCTTCATGCACTTCAGACTTCCAATTTAAAGAAAACAATGCAAAGAGTAAGTGCCATAGAAACCTCCACAGGACTTCCAACATAACATGCAAATCTAGAACTTAAAACTAGTATTAAAAAGACCTCAGTCTGTTAAATCTAGCTATAAACTGGACACAGCTCCCTGGATGTTTGTGCCCCAGGTGTGTGACTAAGATTTTATACTGTATTTAGCAGTAAAGAGGAAAAAGAGTAGACAGTTATTCTTGGCTTTCCCCCAGAAAATCCAATCCAGCCTTCACAGCAGAAAGGTGCTACTATTACTACTCAAGAGGGATAATTCACAGCTTGGTCTGGGGCTTTCACTTCTGTTTTGCACCTTTTAACTTTGCCTATTACAGTGCCTGTTTTCCATTTAATTCAGTTAAGACCAAATCCTGCCTTTAAAAAATACTCTTTTCTCTACCATCAATTTAACGAAAAAATTTAATATTGTAAAAGCCGTTCCTAACCATTCATATTCTTCATACAAACACAGGAATATAAAAATAACCCTGTGCCCTGTCTTGGATGTTAGTATCTGCTGTGGAAAAAAATGCTTTAGATTAACCATGAAACTGGAGGTACATTTAAAAGTAAAAAAGGTGTTACCCCATTATCTCCAAGAATATCTAGCTTCTTCATAAGTTCAGATATATTCACGTCCTGAAAAAGATGTTCAACACTTATTTTTTATGAAGTAGGTCAGAAACAGTTTTTATATGCTACATTTTATGTGCCCTTTTTTCTTTTCTGTGTGTGAAGAGACTTCAAATGTAAATAAGTGAAACATAGTTTTGCATCACAATTACAAAAGTAATTACTGGTACTTTAAGACAAAACCAAAAGTCACTCTCAATTATAACAAGCAACCTGGATGTCTGTGCATGAGGGCCTGTGAATGTTCCTGTATCATTCACACTTATCACCTGCTAATGTGTATAGAGGAAAGATCAAAACTGATAAACAGGTTTAAAATTTTTTTTTTTGTTTGTTTGGAATGGAGCATCAACCATATCAAGCTGCAGAAGTTACAAGGACAGAGCATGAACAAATAATTGCTAAGAAGGTTTGCTTGGTGGTTTGCTTTTTATTTTCTTTGTTAAACAAAACCACGGAGTTTCAAATCAGCCTTACAGTGGCAGAAGGGAACGTGTACAGGGGGCTGAACATCCTCCTCCAAACAGCTTATCAGGTCATAATCATCTTTCTGATTAGAAAGCCACATTTGTCTGCCACTCAGCTTTCAGATAATGAACTGAACAACCCATCCCTATTAAGGCTCGGCCACTGATTCAAAAAAGAGAGGAATAAATTTATGAAATCACATAATCATAGAATATGCTGAGCTGGAAGAGACACATCAGATCATTGAGTCCAACTCCTGGCCCTAAACATCATCATTCCCAGGAGTCAAAGTCACACCATGTGCCTGACAGCATTGTCCAAACACTTCTTCAACTCTGTCAGGCCTGGGGCTGTGACCACTTCCCTGGGGAGCCTGTTCCAGGGCCCAACCACCCCCTGGGTGAAGAACCTTTTCCTGATAAAATTCACAGGATGTCTGAATTTAAGACTGTGCCAGGATCCATTCCTAGGGCCCCAAACTCTATTTAAGCTTAAAAAGTTGTTGGAAAGCGTCATGGAACTGTTTAACCAGAGGTCATCGTGTTCTCCTGCACTATCCCAAGTTTGGTCTGCAAGTTAACATGGACCAGGGATCATTTCCACTGACAGCTGCATGCAGCCATGCTATTCAAAGGCAGGAAACTTTGATAGCATGGGAATGGACCAGTCCATGTTACTCCAAAATGCTTAAAAGACATACATAAAGCAAAAGAACCTTGTTAAATGCTGCCACCCTCAACTTCTACTCATATTCAGCACACAGAAAAGGCCAACATGTCACAGGGCCATGTGCAGTTTTCAAGTTTTTCTATCCTGAGAGGTCCCCTCCATCTCTTCTCAAAAACTGCAGGGGTGTTCCCAAATGCTGCATGAGCTATTTAACTGTGCACATCTCTAACTCTGGAATGGTGCAGATCCTCATACACTTGTGTTTGGATCAATGTTAAAAACAAAACTATTGATTATGATCAGCATTGACAATGCTGAACAGAAACTTCTTTAGTCAATGAGTTACACTAGTGAAGAATGGAATTTACTTGCATCTACTGAGCCAGAAATAATAATTCTAATAATTTATTTCCATATTATCCATAAAGGAAGAATCAGAAATCAAATCAGATTTTGCATCATTCTGGAATCTACATTGCTACTGCTGGCAAATAATTTTGAAAAGCACTGGAAACAGATTAAAGGTCAGCTATTTCAGTCTGCCCATTTTAGGTGACTGCACCACCTTCCAGGTAAGCAAACTGAAAGGCAGACTGAAAAGAATCCACCTGTTAAGGCATATCACAGATGACAATGGAAAAAAGGAAAAGATGGATTCTGGTACACTGTACCTGCTACAGCCAACATGCAGATTAGAATAACAGGTAAGCTAAAAGTGGGTCTGGCTCTGTTTGTAGGTGATATGCTAGCTGATGACTCTTGGTGGGCTTTGGGAGATGAGTATCCAACCAAATCTGTAGGTAAGAAGCGGATTTTAACTCTTTTCTTTCAGACTACTCAGCTTCCTAAAAATATACAGGGACAATTTCTGTTTATTTCCTCTAGAGATCATACTGTGCTCATTAAAGCACTGAATAGCAACAGGCCCCCTAAAAGAGGACTTGTAAACACAACTAAAAATTCAACCATAAATCACTAGTGAGTGGCAGTGAGATTATGCTTTAGTTACTTGTAGAAAAGTTACCCAGGCCTGTTGTGCAACATTACTGGCAACACAAGTCTGAATTCAATCTTAAGTGAACCAGCATGCAAATCAAGTTGCACAAATAGCCTGTTTATGGGGGAAGAGGAGTGAAAAGGGTAATTCTTGCTTCCTTATATCAGAAGGGTAATCAAGGGAGATTCTGATGTATATCTTGTTCTTGTTCTAAAAGAGTTCCACCTGTCTGAATGAGTTTTTCAGGCACCTCATGTTCAAGGCCCTGGCCTTAGCAAATAACTTAAGCATATTCATTCAGCAAATAAAAGCCTTCACTAAATTGGGTGTAAAGAACTGAATGTCATATTTCTAAACTCAGATGAAGACATTTAATATCACAAACCATGTACTGTAGCAAGCCTGACAATGAATCACATCAACATCTGCATTCTTCCCTGGACAAAATGTAAATTATCTTGATTGACCAGCCTTCAGTTTCACTGAGGAACTCCTGACATGACCATATCATATTCTTATGAAACTATTTCCCCAGTTAAAAATATATTTTCTTACTAATTTTTTTTTTTTTCATTTTCTTCCCTGGTAAGTGCTAAACCATCTGTTTGGATATTAAACTGGTCATTCAAGAAAGGTTCCTGGCCATCCAATTGTTTCTAGTGCTCTGCATATACCTTTATTCCTTCCTGATGGCAGAACAGTTGAAGTGCACTTCCATTGTTTTCAGGGAAGGTGGTTATATGAAGATTAAATGCTGGTGACCTTCGCTCTCTCTCCTGAGGAAAGATTTGTTTAAAAACAACATTTGTGATTATACAGTAACATTTATTCCCCACCTTTACAAAACATATATGTGCATTAAAAAGGCAGATGCCTGCTCTTATTCCAGATCTATTCTATTTCCTCTTACTTTTACCATATTTGAAGAATTTTGACTAAATACAAACACAGTGCTAGCTGCCAGCTGATTCCATGCACACAGTTTCTGCAAAGCTACCTGACACTCCCCAGCTGCAGAACCCTTGCAACACTGGCCCTTAATTGACTGGAGACCTAAAATACTCTGCAGGTTTTTATGTTGATTATAACCTTATTTGACTATTGTTTTCTTTCATGGAACAATAAAAAATTTAGAAAGAAAAATCTGCAGAAAAAAAATTTAAACTCCATCATGAAATAGTGTTATTGAAGATTTTCTCACTAAAATTAAACCTGTGTGTCTGGTCCCTGTTTATTCTACAGTCTATTAGACCTTCCTATTAGAGCATTTTAAATCCCCATTCATATTCACTCCACAAGCCAAGATTTCAGAATATGTTAAAAGGCAGCACTGTTCTTTAGTTATGATGTTCTTTGTGCCAATCCAAAAAAGTATAAATTCCCATTTATCTAAAGCTATAGTATATCTAAAACTTAACTAGTCCGTGTACATGACTTGCATGCATTTCTTCAAAATACCAACCTATTATTTCTTCAGAAAGCAGAAATAACATAAAATAATAACCAAGCAATTTTACCTAAATTAAGTTTTAATGTGCCTGTGAAAAATGACTGAACTGAAGGCTCTGGGCAACCCAGGCATTGGGTCTTACTCTGAATTCTCTCTGGCCATGAGAAAATGACCATGAAACACCAGATTTCATCTCCATATTACAAGGGGACACTTTGGCAACATAAGCTTCATTTTCTCAGAGACCACTACTACAAATATTTTAGTTCCTATGACCATCCATGTATTACTCCATTTCCTAAATCACAACTAAGGTGCTTTAATTGATATGGCAGGCAGGCTGCATCCATTCACTTGAACAAGTTACAAAGCATGGCAAATCTTGTTCATTAATTAGGTTAAACCTAATTTGAAACTACAGTGTAGAGAGAAAAACCTCCATAGTCTATGCAATTTTCCCCCTCGGAGATTTTTTTATAAATATTATTTACATCAACAGTCTAATTCTGAAATGGGCTTAAATAATGACTTAGCTGTTGCAAACCAAAACCAGAACTTTAATTCTTTAACCAAATTCAATTATGGTTTTAGATGCTGTTAAAAATTCATCAGTTACTATTGCATTCATCTTACCTAAACTTGCTTGAATTAATTGATAAATAAATGATTGTGTTTTATACTTTACCTAATTTTCATCTGAAATAACTGTGCTAAAAAATACTGTCGTGATTACCAGAAGAAATAATGGTTTTCCTAAAGCATTTCAATTGTCAGTCACATTTGTGTCTACATGCTTGACTACTAAGGAAAAAATCTTTTCTTGCCATCACACAAAATACTTCCATTGTTATTCTGTGAAAGAAGCTTTCCAAGCTTTGGCACATGACAAAACCTTACATGACATACTGAGCTGTTTTTGATGTGATTCTTCCATGTGAAAAAATACATTCATGAAGGATATATTGAAGAATATTTGTTCGTTCCTTAAGAAATCTTTTTTGGATAGTTTTACTTCTAAGAACACCCACACTTTAGGAGGCAATTTCTAGTGCAATGGCCAATTCAAATGCTAAATTGTTCTCTATTTTTCTTTACAGTCCTTTAATAAAATATAAAGATATGTATTAGAAAGCATATCTATTTTTCTGAACATCTACTGAAATTCTAATAACCTGAATTCATAATTTTGAGTATAATGGGCTACGACATCAAAACATATGGTTGATAAAGGATGAAAAAGAGATTAAGAAATGTCAGACAAAAAGAAGGTCCACGTAACAGGAAGACATGACATTTTCATCTTTACCAGAGAAGTTACACATGCCGAGATTTTTGGTGAAACGTGCTGGGTGATAAAAATGGAGGAGTGACAATGACAGGTTTCTCAGAGAGTTTATTCTGAGCAGTGTTAAGAATGCTGGTGATCTTTGAAACTGAACAATGTGTCATCAGGCAATACAACCATGTGATAACTGTGCACCACACACAGATACTTCAGCGTCACTGAATTCGACATGAGCCCAATTTGTGAGGGGATGAGAACCCTTGCTTTCAGTTCTAATCACAGGCTACATGTTCAGTGTTAATAACAAATTATTTTGCTTATTTCATTTATGCAAAGTATAGAATTGGTTTGCTATAGGCACCATATTGGTGTAACATACAAAAGTTATATTTCTGCTTTACCACTTTGCTTTGGCATTGCGAGAGGTTTGGGGTTTTTTCATTTTTCATTGACTGAAGCCAATTATTTCCATTCCATGACCACTTTAAACCGTGAGAAAATGGATTTAAGGTAAGAGGAATTCTTTGGAAGCTGCTATCAAAATGTGTTCTTTTTAAGATAAATTTACTTCATATGAATGTTGTCAATATTAAATCAATGGAATTTAAAGCAATTATACATTGATGTGATGGATGTGTCAGATCTTTAGTCAGATCACTGCATGCAAGATGTGAGAAGGTGTGTTAATTTAATCAATGCCAGCCAAGGCTGCAGAATACATACCAAGTGATTTTACATGCAGGAAAGGAGCAGTTATGGAAATGAAACAAATAAAAAAGGCAAAATATTGCAAAACAAAATATTTTATTAGATGAAAACAAAACTATATGCAATTTATATTAGCTATATTACATCTTTATAAACATTAGTGAGCATTCTCTCCAAAACATATTAAGGCAGTGGCATCAATTTCATTATCCCAAGATACAACATTTAAAAAATAGATACCTAAGTGACTTCCCTTAAACATGCACCAGACATCAGTAATCTTTACAGGAATTTCAGCTTGGGTTCAAACATAATTTCTGCTCCATTTGACAGTTTGCAACAGAGAGAATCTCTTACTTCAAGCTCTAGCACTCTGAATTCTAACAGCTCATTCTGGTCTTTTGCATCTTGCATCTCATTCTTCAGCTGATGCTCTTCTTGTTCCATTCTGTAAATCTGTGAGACAAACACAACATGGTAACACCCTGTAAGCACTAGAAAAGATACTGCACAGAGTTACAAGCCAGGGGTTTAGACAAAACTGTTAATTATTTCCATTTTTCATTACACATTAGGTTGTGTCAGAGAGATAAAAAGGAACATCACATCAGAAAGTATTTCTGAGAACTGTCAGCAGAAAATGGTCAATGTTCTCTTAGAGTTATTATCTGGAAGTAGCACAAAAGTGATATGAATATTGTATCTAAACAAGTTAAGCAGCAGAAGTTTTCTTTTAAAACCCAGCAATTGAAACTGAATTCCATTAACATTTGGGTAGACTGTTCTCATTGTCTTTGCCTGATTAGACATCTAATTTTTTACAGTATATGAAAGACAATAATGGTGTGGTTTTAATGACTACTTTTTAATTTGCCAGAATTTTGCCTTGGGGTACGAACAATGACAAAATAGAAATTCAATACTGGCTATTAATTATGCCAACTAACAGCTTTGGTCTACTGTCTAGTTTAACTGGGTGATCTTTTTCTTTGTACAAAACTAAATAGAAGTCTAACATCTGGCATAATGTACTTTAACATTTATAGTGCCCATGTAAGTGTTCAAATAAATTAAACCTGGCTGTAGCTACGTTTAATCATGATCTTTTATTTGCATATCTTATTTGTATTATATTAGTATTAAGCTACTCATTAACAAAATCAGCTCTTTGTCTTCCTGAGTTTATTAGCCAACTTTCCCACCACAATCAACAAAGAACAGTGCAGATGCTCAGCTTTGAGTATCTCAGTCAGTTAATATAATAAGCATTAAATCAATTAGTATTACTTAATGTGTGGAAAAACTATAAAAACATTGAATGGAGCAGGCAATTTTGTTAGTGGTCAGGACAATAATAATCTCTGTGTAACTGTGTATTTTGTTGGACACTAGAAACCTCAGCCAGCTTGGGATGTACTGGTGGCTATCCATGTAATTCCACAATAAAGAGCAGCTTCGATTCCTGAAGAATATAAAGGCATATTGGTACTTTAATCAGAGACTTTCATTTAAATTTCTGTTTCTGGTGAGAAATAAAGCAATTTCATGCTGATTTTATGATACTTAGTGCATTCAATTTCTTTTTCAATAAAGGGCAACAATGGTGAAAATACTCCCACATACCTTCTCTAGCAACTCCTGATTTGTTCTAATTAACAGCTGCTTTTCTTCTACCCATTTTGAATCCTGTGAGGAAAATACAAGTGTTCTGTTAAACAAGATGAATGACTACAATAATTAGATTTCAGACACGATTTTGCATTCAAGTATAAAATGGTCACACATTCAAAAATAAAGCTGTCATAAGTATTTCAAAGATGTAAAGCATTTTATACTACAGTGAAAATAAAGTTTTCCTTTCCTGTAGCAGTCTTTCGTTTCATAGTATGTTCCAGCTACCATTTACTTTAAAATCTTTACATGTAGCTATTGCAGGTTACCACAGTTATATACTTTATGTAATTTTAAAAACATTTATTTAGTCAGCTGAACTCGAAACTATTGCTTTCCATTGCAAAGGTTTGGAAACTTTCTTGCAAAATCATCCCATTTTAAGTAGTGCAATACAAATCTAAAGGGAGAAAGGGATGAAAATGCTTTAATTATCCCAAACTACCAAAAAAAAAATCTTCAGCAATATAAAGTTAATTACTTTCTGCTAAAAATCTGAGAATCTGGTTAATACACTGTGTGTGTGACAAGAAATTCAAGGCTGTGGAGGAAGGGAAGTGATGCAAGACATTGTATACTCCATTTGGAAGCTGTATTTCTAATCACTTGTTCCAGAATATGTCTTTCCTTTTAGGTTTTCCCATGGCTTCAAAAGGCCTCATCAAATACCCCTTTAAAGAGTCAAGCTACAAATACTCATGGCCAGCCATAGCTGGACATTCAGATTTAATGGATTATAACAGCCAAATTTGCTCTTGTTTTTCCTGTAGAGAAATCTATTTACATAACCTTGCTCCTGCTGCTCTGAAAAGTTTATTAAAACAATATCCAACACTTAATATGCCATACTAACTCTAGATTAAATTATCTTCTAGGTTCAAGGGATGATTTACTTAAAATCTAAATTTTCTTTACTGTAGTATTAAGGACAATGCATTCTTTTTTAGGAAGATATTTGCACACTGATGTTGCATAAGGAATCAATGAAATCTGCATATCCCAGCCCATCAACTATCCTTGAAATGTCAATCTAAAGTATTATATTATATTGAGTCCAATTAGCATTTTAAAAAACATTTTAGTTTTTCTACCTACTGTCTTCTATCATTTGATATTGTACTGTTCTCTCTCCCTTTTTCCACTCATACACAAAAATGCATTTCATGTAATAAACAAGCTGTTCATGGTTGTGATGTTATGAGAATAACATACTAAAATGAGTACTCAAAGGCATTACTCTTGTCAAGAATTTCTGAGGCAAGTGAAAGAAATGTTGAAAATAAAATCTGGTATCTAGTTTAGCATTTAGCCAGCATTTCACTAAGGACAAGGAATGAAGAGCTGGATGCCCAGACTTAGGGTGGACATCCCAATGCATGGGATACGTACCCACATGGTAAGGTTCAACAGCTACATCAGACCTGCAGCTCCCACTACTCCAGTTCACATGAGTAGAAAAAAACAGATCTATCTGCTCTATTGATAATAAATTTCTGCATCTTTCTTGATGGAGTCCAACTACACTTTCTGAGAAAATGTGAACTCCAGCAGAATTGTATTTATACACCAGATCACTGAGACAGTTGATCATTCATCCATCTGGCACATTGCATACTCCAATCCTTTTAGATTTATTATTTGCCATTATTAATATGTTTTAAGAATTTCTTCACTCAATATAAAATTTCTTTATGGATGCACCTCAATGCAGAAATGGATGATTAGTTTTGTGTTACTTCTGGAGGAATACTGACAGGTCCAGCCAGAAGAGAGATTAACAAAAGCCATTGACAGTTTGAAATTACATGTAAATTGTTATAAAACAAGCTTCACATAATTGTTTAACAATAAGCTTCTAATCTCATGCTCTGAAATTGACTGCAGGAATTTTTCTGGAATAATACACTTGGATCTTTTGATTCATTATTTCTTTTACAAACACACTTTAGGGGCTACCTCCCAGAATGAACACTCCACAATTATTATTAAATCATCATCACTACCATGACATCTAAATGACAAAGTAGTAATAAAATAATTTTTTAAAAAATCACATGCTGCACAAAGAATTCAGTTTATCATCACAACCATTTATTTTGTTGACTGCAAATACTAACAGGTCAGGAGAACCAAGCAGGTGCTAGAGCCCCCAGGAAGACACTGTGATCCCCTCTGGGGAAAGCTAATGCTCAGTGTACAAACCAGCCCACTGGAAACAACATCAGAGTGCTCCTTGTCACATCCCTGCTCACCTTCTCAGGATTACTAAGAGATACAAAGTTGAAAATGTGGTTCTGAATCTCAAAGTGATAACTAATTAAATTCTAATTTCCAGATATACCTTTTTGACATAACGCTCTTGCAGAAAAATCATAGAAGTAATTTCTTACATGGGTATCCAAATTCATTTATCTTATTTACATACACAGTACTTACATTATACACTGTACAGTCAACTATCTTATTAATGTTTTCAACTACACAGCAATTTGCCCACAACATCTGTCTTATCAACAAATCAAAATAGCAGCAGTAGTTGCTTGGGAGGTCTTTGGTTTCATTTATTCTTCCAGAAGTTCAGTGGGCCATCGTTTTTAGATTGATAACGTATTCTCAATTTTTACTAATATTGGATTTACATGGAATTCACTAGGGAAATTGCAATTTGTGTGGAAGCTAACATAAATTATTTTATTCCATAATTTGAATATGGTCCCCAAACCTTTCCATTGATACAGAATCATACAGAAAATTTTAATTACAAAGAATAAACCCTAAAAATAGTGTTATCATTCATTTGGCATTATATGTAGGTTGGTTCAACTGCTACAAGATCATCAGTCTTTGAAATATTTATCTATAGCTAGCTCTATCTTATTTTATTACTGTAAGCTACCTGCTAACTTAAATTCTTATTTCAAACAATAAAGCATAAAATAACACCTCCCCAATTTCTGCTGTGTGTTCTAGCAGTCACACAACTGAACAACTTGCAAATGCATGCTCATAACTCTTAATTAGATTTCCTGAGGGCCCTAGACAATATTAAATATGCATCAGTAGACACATCTTTGGTGAGTATTTACATATATTATATATACTGAAGCATAAGGCCCAATTTTACTTTGTGTGATGTTTGGGAATCTGAAGGCGACTGGGCCCTCTGAGACTTCAAACCCAGGAGAGTAACACCACAAGCGACTTCCAGTAACCCCACAGGCTCAGTGTTCATATCTCTAGTGTGTCTAGAAGTTGGGTTTTTTAAAGATTTTTCTTTGGTACACATCAAAAATAATCCCTAGTAGAAATATAGAATATTTATTTTATTAGAATTTCTGACAAATACTGACAAAATGGAAAAGAGGAGAAAGCCCTTCCCCAAATGGCAGCGGGAACAGAATGTGCCTTTACGCGTGGTTATTTCGATGCTGTGCTTTAGTGCATCATGTGTTAGAAAATGAGTCTGTAATGACATTTTCTTAGGCTGCAAAATCCTGTCCTTTATTTAAATGATCTAGGGCTGCAGTAGCAATTAAGCTGCATCATTCACACCAACACTCCAGTAAGCAACGAAGATGGCAAGGGCACTGCTGCATGCAACGGAGAACAGGATGTGGTAGAGGACATTAAGAGAGCCTTTTACCTGTCCTTTCTCGATTAGAGCTTTCTCCAGGTCCTCAATTTTTGCCTGACACCTGAGAAGATCAGCTTGCAGCTGTTCACGAGTCTGGGGGGGGGAAGGAGAAATCAAAAGTAAATATATTTTCTACTATTTTATGGGCTGTTCTGTCAGCTTTCCTTGGCTAAGTGTCTTACTTAAAAAGACACTTAGAACTGACTAGGCTTTTGTTAAGATGCCAAGATGCCAAGATCTATAACAAATAAAGCCATAAAGTAGTAATTCTACTATTATAAGAACTATATTTCACAGGAAAAAATAAAAAAGTGTAGGTTGGTTGGGTCTTTTCCCACCACTATTTTTTAAACACATTACAATCATTTTCCTTCTGCATTCTTTGCAACACACTGCAGTGGCACAGTACAGTGAAGGCCACATGTAGCAAGGCAGTAGCATGTACTAATTCACAGTATTTAATATGTTTCTCCATTTTTGGGGTTTGGGAAAGTAGTAGAGGGAAGAAGGTCAGGAGTTTTTTAACTGCCAGCTCACGTTCAAATTGGTGTCCATCAGGAGCGCCCACTTCCTGTTATGCAAAACTGCTTTCCAGTGAGGCAGAACCTAGACTTAAGTTAGATTTTTGATTCAGATGTGGGAGATTTTTAATATACTCATGTGGTGGAAGTACCTAATTACTTGTAACAACCTATCCTTGTGATTCATGTAAAATCTATCATGTCGCTATCCAAATTGCAGGTTCAAGTGAATTATCACTCTCATAGCATAGAAATCTTTAATATATTATACATCCTAGAGTAACCTATAATGACATCTTTGTTCTGATTGCACCAGATGAATCTGAATTATCACCTTACTTATCACATGCTCTAATCCTCAAAAACACTGGGCTTTGCATTTCACTGACCCACGAAGATACCTCCTGCTATTACAAATTGTTTCAACTTTTTCTATTATTTCAGAGTTAAAAGAATTTCAGTTAAAAAATTACCCTTGCTTCTCTCTCTGCATCCAGGGTTCCACCAACTTGTTCTTGGAGCAATGCATAGGCTCTTTGCAAAGCTTGATACTCTCTTGTTAGCTGGCAAAACCTGAGTTCAGCTTCTTCTTTAGGCGTGCTCTTAATGAAGAGGGGGAAAAAGTGGGTTTGTATAAATATATTTAATAACGGGTTTGTCTGTATAGAAAACAGACCTGCAAACAAGCAACACAACTCATGCAAGTCCCAAAGCGCAACAAAGTGATAAAATCCTAAAATAAGTGGAAAGGAAGGAAGGATGATGAGTAATTGTGGCTACCACACGATTTAAGGACAGTGCGAGCTGCCATGTAAGACAGCAATGTACAGAAATGGGAAAACTGTCTGGGGAAAGATGAGAGGAAACTGTTTTGGGCAACACTGTCTTCAGCAACTCCAGAGCCAGAGGGGCTTCAGAAGGTATTTGTCCTATTTCTCATGCAGTCCACCCTGCCTTCTTTACACTTTTTCTCTACATTGCCAGGGTAAAGCACACTGACATGGGAGTTACATTTCAAAGTGATTGCAAAGATATTTTCTTAAATTTATTCTTTTAATAGGAAGTATTTTCAAAGTCCTTATTTTCCTTGAATTTTGAGCCACTAACTTTAACACTTATGAGGTCTTTCCTATACTGCTGAGGACAAGAAATGTCCTTTGCTTTAATTAATTTTTGCTCCGGGAACTTGAGTTCTCAGGAAAAGAGATTACAATATTATTAGACACTAAACCTAGGAAAAAAGGAAGCTTCTTCTGAGGAGTATTAGGCAGAAGCTAGTGAACAAGAAAGAAAGATGAAAAAGAGCATCTAATTCGTGCTTTGTGCTCACGCACTCAACCTTCCAAAGTAGGCCAGCAGCACTGTGTAACACAGAGCTGGGACAAAACCCATCACTGGGTATTTACTACCTGTGATCATTTAAGCCTTCATGAATTGCAAAGGGCTCTCTGAGTATTGTGAGCAAAGAAAGAAAATCCTGATTGTATCAAAACAGTCAAATAAATTATAAGGTTGAAAGGCAAACTATTGTCTAGTAAGCATTGACTTTTGGCAAAGCAATGTGCCTATTCATTTTCTTTTGACTAACAAGAAAGAGTTTGAGGAAAAAAAAAAATTATTTCTCAGCCCAGTATCTGCCAAATCTGTCAGGCAGATTATATTACTAATTTTATTACAAAGTGTATATGTTATGAGACTTGAAAAAAAAAAATCAAAGGAATTCTCTGCCAAATCTTTCATAGTTCATGCGTTACAATAGCTGAAAGTTTGTATTTATACTTTGAGAAGCAGAAAGAAGAACGAATCAGTTACCACTTACATCTTCCAAATCTTCTTCTGGTGTTGCAGGTGTCCTGTCTGTTTTATCTGTGTTGTATGAAGTTACAGATGAAGTTTCTGAATCAACAGATTCTTCGTCAAATCCAAAAAATGTCTCCACAACATGCCTCTGAAAAATTAGGGGTTTTTTAGCTACTAGCAAAACAGATGAAAAGCCCCAATGACCCAGTAAGCAGAAACCAAGGTCCTCTCTGATGATTACTTTAGTATTCAGGAAGAAGGAAAGGTTCCAGTGCAAACTCTTCTTCTCTGATTAAGTAAGTTACTTTTTCAACATCATTTGTGGAAGAACCTCCAAGAACAGAACTGGACATAGAACAGAGATGAGGTAAATACCAAAAGAATAATGCTTTAGCAAAACTATTAAACCTAATCACCAAAATCACACAAGTCCTTCCAAGATTCACAGTAGAGAAATCCAGTATCTATTCAAAAGAAAGTAAGCCAGTACAGTGCAACATATAAGATGTGCAATCAAAAGGAGAAAAGGTATTCTGGAGACCAAGGCAGAACAAATTAAATTGCTCATACTAAATGCAAAAAGAAAAAAAATCCTATTTTGGAAAACCCTACTTAAAAGTATAAATTAATGCTTACCATTTATTTTTTCAATATCATCATTCTCATTTTTTTTTCCAAAACATTTGCTCCAATACTATGTCTAACTGAAAAGACATGTCTAGGGAAAAGCAGCATCCACTGCAGATTTAAAAATTTCATGCAACGTTATCAATTAAATGTATGCTTAGAGAAAATGAGAGAAAATTAGTAATTAGTGGAACTGAGTACAATATCAGTTGTAAAAAGTGTGATTTCTAAAATATAAACATAGTCACAGAAAGCATCAAATTTCCATGGAAATTCAACTGTTAAAAAAAAAATGTTTATGAATTTAACTAGAAAAAAGGTTTTAACTGTTATTAATCAATAGAAAGCTTAACTTCTTACACCACACAAGTATTTTAATAATCCAACGCAATTTCAGAGAAGCAAGAAAACTGAGAATATTTTTTAAAAGGGTGTTGCTGAAAAATGGATCCAGGTTATGAAGCAGCCTAGGCAGAGAGGGTAGGGGAGAGAGGTGGCTGTAAGAAGATGAAGAAAGATCTCTGCTTGTTTTGCCACTGCTTGATACCATAGCACAGAACCTGATGTCACAGTTTGCTGTTTGGGTTTTTTCAAATACGTATCAGAGGTTGTCTATGTGAAGATAATAGCTTGTTCATTAAAATAGACATAAGGATTTAAAAAGTTATCAGTTGTTATTAATTCCAAACATCATGAATCCAACATTTCAGCAAAGCCAAACCACCTGAGTGGAATTGTGAGCTATCAATTTAATTCAAGATACCAAAAAGTTTTAACTATAATGTCCTGTCTCATGATGATTTCCAAATACTCATCTTTCCCTGCAGTTTTCCAGACTTACCTAACCTTATTGATTTTTCCAGTATATCTACAATTTTTCCAGTATATCTACATAATATGGTCTTCTCTTTCTCACAAAGCACCATAATGCTCACTGTATTCTTTTGGTTCAGCACAGCTCTCATCAGCAGTCACAATGCTCTGTCTTGATTTAAGGGGTACCAAAAAATCAAGCTTTTGGATGTGACATTTTGCCTGCATGCATGACACCACGTGCTCCATTCACAGTCTGCAGCCCTGCTCATCACGGTCTGCCAGGTCACAACCTCATCACTCATAAGCTGAACAAGTCCATAATAGTTTCCCAGTACAGCTAATTCCACTCAAACTGCCAAAGAAGCTCCAAGGTCATGTCCTGAATCACTCAACTGCTTCACTTAAGATGACCCCTTCAAAAAGTACTTAAAAATTTTCATTCAGAAACCCAAAAAGCCGTATCTTTTCTAAACAGACTACGTTTATCCACACGCATGCAGATAAATATGATGCAGCACAAAAGGCAAAGAGCTTCCAAAAAACAAACAACTTTTTTCTTGCAAGCTACTAGACCACTACTTCATGAATTCATAAGATCTCAGTCATAGTGCTATGGTGAAAGACATTACTCTTTCCTCACTTGCTCAGGAAGCACGGTGATCTCTCACCAGGCAGAGCCATGTCCAAGGTGCTTAAGACAAACAGTTTCCTGGGATAATCTAATCCTTTCCTCCAGCACTCACCAGTTCACCTTTCTGCCCTACTTAACAAAACACAGGGCACAAGGAATAGGTTTAAGCTCTATTCTAAAAATACAAAGACTTATCCAGAAAGCTAATGTATTTACTCACACTTAAATTAAAACCATTTCAGACTTCTCTTTCATAAGTACAAAGGTTTACCACGAAAAACAAGGGGTCAGTAGTCCTTGGGAGATGGCCCATCCAGCTTTTCTCCCCCACTGAATGCTGGTTGCAGCTTATAACAATGTAACAGTAATACTACAAATAAATATTGGAAGTTTAAAATAGGGCTAAAGAAATGGTGTTACCTCAAGTTGTACGGAAGACAAATTTACAATCTGAGTAGCCAGCTCAAATCACTCTCCTGACTCCAAACTGATCTGCAGATTCATTTTCATAAAGAAGGTACATTTTATGGAGGTAAAGAAGATGGTGGCAGACAAACAAAGTAAGTGTCAAATCTTGACTTTGCAAAGGCTGGCAGGAGGGACTTGTAAAAGATGGAGAACAAATCCCCAATTTATTATCATATGGCACAGAGACCACAGTATCACGAGGGTCAGCAGCAGCTTAGTTAGGAGTGACAATAAAACCTACCATACCTATGGGATTTTTTTGCTACATTTCCGCCGTACGGTCACTTTTAGGTAACTCAGGTCAAATATGAGTCTTCCTTTAACCTTGCATGCACACACCCACACGTGCCATTTCAAGAAATTAAAATAAATTAGCAAAACAACAGTGATTTTGATTTTAAATAAAGGTATATAGGCTGGAGAAAATACTTAAAGCAATGTCATTACTGTGAAAAATAATTTAAACATTTCACTTGTAGCAAAAGTAGGGGAAAATATGCATATATCATTAAATTAGTCACTTGATTATTAGATGTGAGGAAATTCTGAAAAAAAAACACCAACAACTTCGTATTTCCCATCACACTAAAAAACCCCAACACTTAAAGGAGAGTTAAAAGTCAAAAATTTTTAAATGTTATAAAGCCTTCCTGTAATATTTGGAGTTACAAGTGAACCATGTATTTTTATGACTCCTTCCTTTTAGAAAAGCTGTATATTTATCATTTTGTGGAGCAGATATGTTCCACAGCAATAGAGAGGAAGTATTTAAATATTGTATATTACCTGTATATGTATAAATTGCTTCATGACATAATTACAAAATAGCTAGGTTTACTGTTGATCATCTAGTATCTGAAACAACCAACTACAAGAACTGATTCACAGCAAAACAAAAACAAATTAATTCACAAGGGAACAGCTGTAGAGAGAGAAAAATATTTTTAAAAATATTTGAAAGAAAGACATGTGAGTCATAAAGTTGTAGATAAACACTGTAATACGTAAGAAAGCATCAATAAATATATCAGCTCCAAGGGAGATTCCACACATGGCTCAAAAGCTGAACCAAAATGGTTTCTGAAAAGTACACAGAAATACTCACTGTATTTTTGTAACTATATAAACTATGTTTATTCAAGTTTAATTCAAACTTCTTTTAAACATTGGAACATTGTCAATTAACAACTTAGAGACTGCTTTATATTTGTTTCCACACTTCCTATTTCTAAATCACATCTTCTTAACTGAGAAAATAGTCAGCTAAATTGCTGAAAAATTCTGATTTGAATTCTAATTTCCACTGCCGCCTGTCATGCATTTAATAGCAAGTTTTTTTCATGTGGATTTATAGAGATGTTTTCACATAATTTTAAAGTAAAATTATGCTTTAGGTCTTTATAACTCAAGTATTAATGCTTCTACTAAATTATGGTGCTCAGTAAACATCAAAGTTGAGAATACTATAAATCAATAGTGACACTAATAAACTACATTATATGCAAATTTCAGTATAATCTGTTTTCTCGGTTGCTAAACAAGTTTCATTTTACATTTAAATATTTCATATTAAGGGATCTAATCGAACATGATGAAAATTATCCAAGATCTATTTACTTGTAATGTAATCAGATGTGCTCATCAGTAACTTCTTACCTTCATGCTTATATGTCATTTCTTGGCAGCCAGAAAAATACAGGCACACCAAAGCACAGAGGCAGAGAAAAAAAGAAAAATATAAAACAAGAAATATGAACTCCATCACACCAGTGTGCAGGCTTTCCACTACCACAAATACAGTTCATTTATTAAAGTTAAAAAAAAGGCACAATCCACAGTGTCCTGCAGTTTCCAAATAAGCTGGGTAAATATGTCTTACTTTCAAATGCATGACTCCATTCATCACGGAATGAATGCAACTCCATTCCACATGTCAAAAATAACCTAAATATTAAAAAAAATACTGCTCCTGGAGTTTCTTGGTTATTTCACAAGAAAAATTGAAAAAAAAAGTAATTTAAAAGCACCTCGGAAAAAAATCAGGTACCTGACTATACGGAGTCACTACACCACTCCTGAGAAGACCTTGCAAGCACAGAGGTTATAAAGCCCATCCCACTTGGCTGCTCCTTTCCTCAGGGAGCCCGAACCAGTTGCCAGCCTTGTTCCACGGACTCCAATGCTCCTTGGGAATTAGAAGAGTGCTCAGTGAAAGCTACAGTAGCAACAGTAACCTAGTGCGCCTACAGAGCTCCAGAAATAACACTGATACCTAATTACAAAGCCAAAAAATATAAAATTTCCAAAAGCTTATCCACTGAACTGATGTTCAGGGCTGTAAAGCTACTGGCAGATCATTCACACAAGATGTCTCAAAGATGGAGAAAGGCATTCCATGGATTCTGTTCCAGATTACAAAAACAACTGTCAGGAAAATACTCATTAGAAAACAACCACAGGCTCTCTGCAGTCAGACCATCTCAGGAATGAAGGAAGCTGGAGTCTAAAAGCACCCATTTAGGAAAATCTGCAATAGACAAGTGTAAATCTTCATCCTGTGCACCAGATTCCTGGTTATTAGAACAAAAAAGGAATCATTCTATACCTCCCAGAATGAGTTTATCTGATCACTTTTCATGAAATCTCATCCTCATGAGTTAATTCCTCCTTCACTTTGTCACAATGAATGAGACACATCTGGAAAAAGATCCAACTCCACCAGCCAAACTTGTTAATTCACTGTGTCAATCCTAATTTTACATTTAACAAACCTTAGGAAAGCAAAGCCAAAGACTTAGATCAGCAACTTCTTTTTCTAAGTGCTTGGTTAGGACAGGTTAAAACATAATTTCATTACTATTGTATACTGGTTATATCATCTGTAGGAGATAAAAATCTTGCACAGATAATAGGCAGAAATACACTTCTGCTGTGCATGTCTATATATAAAACAACTCATCTTAGACTGCCTTTATAGTCTGTGGAGAAAAACAGGCAATTTTAGGACAAAACTCATATGTCCTATTTAGATACCTACTTCCAACCACTTAATGTTACCACTTTGTCCAGAGCGAGATCCTGTATCTCATGTCCATTACTGACATCTAACCAACATTTGCAACACTCGGTTAAATAAATTCTACAATTTCCCTATGGATTCCTGATGTAGGCTATAAAAACAGAGATGATGAAGATGGTAAAATCCCAACTCATCTGAGTAAGCAACCCATTTGTCCTGGGTTGCAAGATGTGGGTGTGTGTGTATTCTATTCCCATCTGTTAGACGTGGGGCAGTTACCTTCTGTTAATTGGGCAGTTTTTCTTTATCTCTTCCACAACCAATCTCTCCCTCGGGGGAGATATCTTCTCTTAATGGGCCATTGAGCCTCACTGCATGACTGATAAGATGACACCATCCCATTGTGAGATGCTCCACCCAGGGGGAGGAGCCAAACATTCCTACTTGGATATAATCTGACATTTGGAACACCAGGGCAGCCTTTTCCCACTGGATTCCCAGAGGAAGACCAGGCCCATCTACATCACCACTGGACCTTCAGAGGATCTACAGGATCACTGCTTCAATAGAACCACATCTGTCACTCCAGGAGGAGCAGCCACCATTCAATGGGACTGCTACCAACACCCTGACCAACAGCCTGTCAGGTCATATTCTGACTCTGTCAGTGTTGTTTTGTATTACTGTATTTTTTTCTATTTTTATTTTCTTGTCTAAAAAAGAACTGTTATTCCTACTCCCATATCTTTGCCTGAAAGGCCCTTAATTTCAAAATTATAATAATTACTAGGGCGGAGGTTTACATTTTCCATTTCAAGGGAGGCCTCTGCCTGCCTTAGCAGACACCTGTCTTTGCAAACCAAGGCACCACATAGATTCCACATAGATTGTTTAAATTAAAAACTGTTGGAAAACTGTTGGAAGCACAACCTCCTTTGAGGATTTTGATCCTCACAGGACCACACAGGTGGCCTGGAAGGAAATCAGCCCATGTGCCAGGACTGGATTTTTAGAAGTTAACACCAACTGCAGTTAAACTGTGAGTCAACACTGCATATAAATGTGAATAGTATACAGGTTT
Source organism: Dicaeum eximium (assembly GCA_013396995.1). Classification (NCBI taxonomy): domain Eukaryota; kingdom Metazoa; phylum Chordata; class Aves; order Passeriformes; family Dicaeidae; genus Dicaeum; species Dicaeum eximium. The sequence goes on along the minus strand of VWZP01000982.1, from coordinate 1,125,435 downwards.
ACCCACTGAGAGGTAATGACACAGTAGTATTATTGATTACTTCTTTCATTCCTTAAGGAATTAGCTCATTTAGAAAGCTTAAATACAGCTATATATTAACTATATTAACTAGTGTGTATATATGGTGTAACTCCTATAATACATATAATTCCATTCACTCTTCTCTCACAACTTTCTCTTTTTTCACTTGTTTTTGTTTTATAGTCCTGCTTTTCCTTTCAGGAGATAGCATCACACAGAATTTCAAATGGTCACTACAGCCATTGAAGAGCTAATGGACAGGGAATGGAATAATTTTTAGCAGAAATGTCTGCTACTGATTAATTTGTTCTTTCTGATATATCATTGATACTCTAAATAAGAAGCACACCCCTACTAACTTGGCTGCCATTTGCATACAATTCTTGCAGTATAGTCTGCAGAATTCCCCATTTTATAGCACTCTTAGCAAACAGAAAATAGCATTTTTAGTGGTATCATGCCCATTTGCTTCAATCCTCATGTTTTTCAACTTGTGCTTTCATGAATAAGGAAAAGGAGACCACAAAAGCATCAGGTTACTCAAGACAAAATAGGAAAGGTACAGCGCCTATGTCAGCTGAAGTTCTACTAACACAGAGCATTTTCAAGACATAAATGCATATTTATTGAAGTTTTCAGCCTACAGAAATTCTCATCACCAGTTACCAACACCTAAAAATTGACTTAACTAGTTTTGTTTCATGAGGAACTTTACAATTTAGCAAATGATCTTTGACTTACAGTCAGATAAAGGCTAATAATTAGAGGGAACTATAAAAAGTACAGTGTAAGTTACACACATACATATATATATATATATATACATATATATATTTACTTTTGCATTCTGTTTTTAAAATTGCCCTCAAAACACAAATTTTCAGTTACACTACACCAAGAAAGAATGGTTTACAGTTGCTGCAAATATATTTGGCAGGATCTATTGTTAATTCTAATTTTTTTCCTACGTAAAAGACACAGCATTATTAGAAACAGAATTTGAAGAAACTACCAGTGAAATAAAGAGTCCCAAAGGATTTTTTTTTTTTCAGAATATAGGCATTAGAGTGCAGTGCAATAAAAAAGCACCACCTGGAGGTCACCAGGAATAGACTATGCAGAACACAGTGACACAAGGCACCCATTTATGACAGAATATATCTTAAGCTACTATACAGATGATAATGATAGCTCCACTCTTCATTTCCATTTTTCCCTCTTACTCCATTTCCTACCTCCCACACACGTGCTCCAGGCTGCTAATGTTCAACTTCACAAAAATTATTATTCAGCAAATTGCTCTAAGCATGTTACGAGAAACTTTAAGGGTACTTTTTGAAGCAAAACTTCTCTGGTTTTATAATCTGAATTTTTGTCTTGAACCTCGTATTCTAGAGCAGAAAAGTTATTAACACGTAACAGTTGCAATTGTCTTACCACTTACATATCATATACAATAATATTATTTCAGTAATATCCCCAGCATGAGTTATTCTTCAATTGTGATCTAGCTCTTCGTTGGTACAAGTAGTTTAAAGGGGGTATATTCTTTAAAACAGACTGAATATTTGTCCTTTCAAATAGCAGTTGTTTCAAGCCATTAAATCATTATGCCTCAAGCCATTTGAATATTTAAGTTACAGTGGCTAAAAGTGTAATTTTATTGTTTATTTAAACAAACCCCAAAACAACATCACTTGTGCGAAGTACAAAACTCTTGAATTACCCTAAAAAATGAAGCACTCACCAGAGTAAGCAGAAGAATTATATGGATTTTTCTCATTAAGCAGAGCTTTAAATTCAGGTAGTATTTGAAAGAGGTGTTGTTCACAGCAACAGAAATGCATGAAAAACTGGAGGTTTGCTCACCTTTGGAGGCTTCAGACTTTTCCTCCTCTGTTTTTTAGACCGCAATAACCGTTCTCTTTCCTAGAAGGAAAGAGAACATTTTGGTATGGGTTTGTTTTAAAACTATACTTAGATATGTCTAACACAGAGAAATATCATTAACATTTTCCTTAAGCCTCTGGTAAAGCTAACATGATGTCTTTATCCTTTTGAATAACACCATGTTACACCACACTGCACTGCAGCTTTATGCCTTTAGCAAACAAACCTTCAGCCACGTACTTCACACATTTGATGGGAAGTTGGCAAAAAAAGGCTTTGTTACATACTGAGCACAGATTTCTTACAGTTCTTTTGACTCTTTTACCAAGAAGCTCACTATGGAAACAGAATTCAGAGTGTCACTCCAGTGTTCAACCATCCAGAAGAAGGAAGTCAGTAGCCAAAAATTAGTCCAGTCTTATTAATTAAAAGTTATTATATCAGACATATTCTGATATACAAGTGCATATGCAGATACAGTGTTACATCTGACTTATCCTTGTAGGGCAAAAGTCTCAAATCCAAAGGCATTCAGTCTGTGTCAACTTAGCTGCTTTTTTCTACTCCGGTTTGGGTGCAAGATCACAATAAACTATACCATAACATGAGGAGATCGTTACTGCAGATGCAAGATTTATGTTTGTCTAAATCCAAGAATACTGCCTCAAATTCCAAAGGAGAAGAGGAGGAAGAGAAGGTAAAAAAATGTGAAGGAGCAAGCAAAAAACACCAACAACACAGGAGGCAGGTGCTCAGTCTTCTTGATTTTTTCTGATTCTTTCCTTAGCTCTGCATCTTTGTTTGCAGCACCTCTATTTTTAAAAGACAGATTGCAGTTCCAAGTGCTTCTTTAGCAGTTATTGCCCACTGCATGGTATTATTCTATTCAGTTATTTGCTTTGCATTCAGTTCAGAAACTGGAAAAATAGGAAGCTCACAGTAGAAATCACAACAAAATTATTTATCAGCACACTGTTCCAGGGAATAGGTTTTGGAAAATGCAAAATAACTGAGAAAAGTACAACTTACACAGTACCTTGAATACATGTGGTTTGAAAAATAAGGAAAAGTAATGACTGCTAAGGTAGAATGGTGCAGGTATTTCAAGCTGCAGAATAATAAAATATTTTAAGCTAAAAAAACCAGACAGTTGAATTTTATCCTGTTAAAGAAGAGTGCTCTCTTCTCAGACACCCACTTAAGGCACAGTTCCTGCTTTAAGTGGAGTATTCTGCCTCCCAAGCAGGTGTCCAAACAAACACAGTGCAGAATGAACAAACATTTCCAAAATCCCAGTCCTTCCTGTTTCTGATCTTGTTTGTAAGAAAACTGCTTAATTTACTGCCTCAATATAAATGGAGCTACCAGAACAATAATAATGCCAATTAAAAGCCACTAGCATCTTTTGCAGTCATCTGAGTTTACCTTGACAGCTTTCCTTTTAAGAACTGACCAGAACACCACTGTTGTGACAGAAGTCATGTTGACAAGGTTTCAACAGCATCAAAGACACCCTACAGGTGACACTGTTAATCAGTTCAGACAACCTTACTGGCTAAGACTATTGCTCTTATTTCTGTGTATCATATTGGTCTCAGCTGGAGTTAAGCTGATGGTTTTTATATTAATCAGATATGGGACATTTCAGTCATTCTTGGTAACTAATGATACATTTGTAGTCTGTAGAGATGTGGTTTGGGCCAGAAAAGAGAGCTCAAAAGCAACAGTGTGCAGAATTCCACTGCATTCACATCGAAGGCAAAGGCTCAATTAGTTTGTACTGGAACCAAAGAGGTTTCCTAGTTAAAAACTTAATTAATTTCTGCAAGTGGAATAGTATCTGTAAATAGGAGACAAAGCAAAAATGAAGCAATATTTTAAAATACTTTTTTATTTTACTTTCACACTAAACACAAGTTAATATTATTTGACCAAAGTCAGGATACAATATATTTCCTCATATCACTAGCTGAGACAGTAAAAAGAGAGTCCTTTCATACCAACTTTGCACTGAAATATAAGTGAGGTTTTATCTGCCATATACTGTACATCTAATGTCATATCACCATCCCTGCCTATGCAGTTTTATTTGGAAGGTAAAGCAGCATCACTCTTTAGGGTCTCTGGACCAGACCCTACATCAAAGCATCTCAGTAACATCCTACTGCTTGTAACACTGTGACACTGGAGAATGCACACAGACATCAAACTTTGGCACTGATTTCAGAGAAAAATCCTGGGTCCAAATCTCAGAGGAATTGCCAGGAACTGAGACAATGTTCCACATACAGCAAGGGCACACCTTCTTGTTTTCCCTTTTTGGAGCTTCTATTTTTATTTTCAATGATGTATCCAATTGTTTAATTTTCTATTTAGACAGAAGGCTCCTAGATTATTTTTATCATTTTGGAGCAGTCAGTAGTGCCATTTGAGATGTCTGAGTCCACCTTCTGCCTGAGTTCCAGATGCTGCTCCAGAACGGCAAGGGTTTCTCAGAGATTATGTGTCATTTCTGCCAGCACCAGAAGGGTTTATCACAAATTGCACTAAATAGCACTAGACACCTCTAACACAACTTGAAAGATTCCTCATCAAACACAACTTGAAGGGTTCCTGATCAAACACTGTGAACATCTATGAGCATCACCTTCAGAAGCCTTTGGAGTCAGAGGGCAGCAGCTATGCAGTTCTAATCCTAAACCATGCTGCCACCTTTGGTCTGATGAACCACACAGAGCTCTCCCCATCTGTTTTAAATACAGCTTGTATGGCCAGCTCAGACAGAGAGGCTTAGCCAGGTTAAATTAATGCCACCATGTTTCTTTCTTTGAGGAGAACTTCTAGATCAGGGGAGTGCTTGGAAGTCCAACACATTTTAGTCATTAAGTTTTGGAAAGTCTCCTTTACTCAAGCTCCTCATTTGTTGACAGCCAGTTTTGTAAGTAAGGTCAGTGGGCTGATGATGCACTTTTTTTCACAAGCAGCTCATAATAGGTAAATATTTTTAATACAAAGACTCATACACATTCCAAAAAAATTCATTCACTACCTCAGAAAAACCAAAAACCCTTTGACACCAAAGATCTATTTCTGTATCACTACTACAACTGGAGTTAAAACATTCCTCTCAAATCTTTAGCTTGCCTATAGATGTGTGTGCATGCACATGTGTATACCAGTCATAAACATTACCACTGTGAGATCATCAATAACATGCTGTTGTTCTTTGACTTGCAGTCTAAGGAATTCAATTTCTTGTTCCTCTCGTGTGCTGCTGAGATCATTCAAAGATGTGTGCCTCTTCAGTGCTGGTTGTGCAGACAACTTTTCTTTCTACAAAAATGAAAAACATAAAGGATGTTTTAAAGTGTCTTGCTGTAACAGGACAAAAACTCTCACATGTGATGTAGCAACCAAGAATTCTGTGAACCCATCAGTGCATACTCCACTACAACACAAGGCTTCTTTCAACAAAAAAAAAACCTTCACATTCTCTATCACAGCTCTGTTCTATCTCACATAAGATATTTTAAAACAAAATCAAAGAACAGACCAGGAAAAAAATTAGCAGACAAGTGAACTCAGTGATCTAGCATAGTGCATGCACTCAAATTCAGTTCTGACTTCTAATCATAAAAGCAGTATTTATTAAAGCTGATTTTTAGTCATAGCTTTTTACAGCCTGCAAAAACATTTTATCTATCTGTGCTCCTTTGCCTTAATCAGTGTGAATTGATACAACACAAAGCACATGCCACTCTGAATTTAGAATATGAGTATTTGGCTCTATTGCCTGGATTTGATAGCTGCACCATCCTACTGTGGAGACTGATCTGTTTGTGTTAGAATAAAAGCCTCACAAGCACTTCCACCTCAAAGTAACTGTGTGCAATGTGTTCTCATAACATGACATTGGAGATGATTACTTATCAGACATGGTTACTTACCAGTTCTACATTTTCCCTCGATAAATTTTTTATTTTCTCTTCCATTCTCTGGATACATTGTAACATATCATCATTTTTTTTACTCATCCTCTTATTTTTTTCTACCAGAGGCTTCAGCTGACTTTCTGTCTCCCGAGAACGTTTCAGCTGCAAATGGCAAAGGAATGAAGTTAGCTGTGCTTTAGTTTGCCTTTGAAGGAAAGAAAAAATAGGTGTATTTTCACTTGCCTTTCTTAATTCAGAAAGTTTAGCTCTTCTGCTAAATGGCATCTGACATACACTACTGCTGAACTAAGAACTACAGCAGTCCAAACAAGATGTAACATTTTTGTATTGTCTGCCAAAACACTAAATCTGGTCACTGGATTTTGCTCTTGGCAAACACTTAAAATGATCCATAGTGATTTCTTTATAAACTAATCTCAATATATATAAGCTTCTTGTGACCAACTACGTCTCTAGACAAGCTGTTTCCACCAATTTAGCCATCTCTTTAAGATGGCTAAATTGGTGAAAACTCTTCCTCCTCTTAATGCATAATTAGAGCAATGAGAAAGTCAGCCAGAGGGCACAGATTCAATCTCAGCATTCTGCTGACATTTTCAAGCTGCTCAATTTTGCTCCTGTGGTTTTATGGTGTTAGACAATTACATGAAGCAAATTACTGCTCTTCCTTGCATTTGTGTGCATTCAATATTTCACTGTTCTTACTTCATGAGATGTTTTGTTTAAAAAAAAAATATTTTTCTCAGTCAAAGGATTTTTAAATTTGCTGAGCTTTATCTGGAAAAAAGAAAGAGACAATATTTTTTTCCTGAGATAAATTCACTGAGTATTTGGTTTTCTGTTTCACTCTTGAGAAAATAATTTTTCACAGTGCTTAATCACATGGCCCTGCTGATACTACTTATTTTATGTGTGGTATTGTCTCATAATATAAAACCTGCCCCACATCTCTTTCAAAATATATTTTTTATGCCACTGAATCTAGAACCACAGAGAGCACTTGACTGAGTCATACATGCCCTCCATCTAGAGAGACACTAAAGGATACATTACCGTACTTCAGCATTCTTCAGGCATGTTTTGAATTATTTAGGCCCACAGAAAAGATTAACAAGGAGGAAGATGTCAATGTTTCACTCATCTATAGGACTGACACATGGCACCACTTCACCCCTCAGCATAATTTCAGAATCAGATATATAGGTTCCATCTTTTTAGAATGAAAAATCTTTTCTACTGCCACTAGAATCAGGGCATTAAAGGACATGTGTAGAAATTCCTATTGTGAAACTCACCTCCCACTGCAGTCAATGGGAGTTTTACCATTAACCTCAGTACAAGCAATTATGTAGTGATAAAGGCTAATAAAATTCATTCTTAAAATTCATGTCATATCCTTTCTTGTGCAAGTTACTATCCCTCTCCTAGGATAATTTCACCTACTTAAGAGACTTCCCTTGAGAAATGGCAGATTTTTCATCACTAGGACAAGAAAGCTTTTTTAACTCCTAGCTAGCATAAGCATGTCACAGAAACAAATTTCAAAAGGATGAATACAGCAATTTAGGTGCATGGATTATGCATGTTTTACACAACATCATTACACAGTGCTACAGGCAATATACCAGTTAATTTGATTACTATGACCCCAAAACAAATCTGTAAATTTTTATTTTTGTGGAACAGGAAAGATTCCATCCATGTCTTCTGTGGTCACAAGATTAATTTCTGTAGAAATCTCTGTTACATTTAGATATAATTGACTGAGGCCAACCAGGACTAATTTGTAAATTATTTATAACACTGACTTTCCAGCATTAAATCTTTTGCCATAAAGATGCCCTTCCAGTCACCATCTGTGTTATTACTAATTAATTTACCAGTTCATTTCTTTCATCTGCTAGGAGGGTATTTCTGTCTTCCAGCTTTCTTATTACAGCATTCAGTTCAGCGATTTTTAACTGAAATCTCCGCATATCTCGTTCATCCAGATGCTGCTCCTTTACATCAAAAACATAGATTTATAAAATTACTTTAAAAAACAAAATTTACTGTCCATAGTTTAATATCATAGCTTAGAAATTGTATTGTGTAAATTTAAAACAGACTCATATATCAGTGTCTGGAAAACTTATTATAATTAACTGAAACACTAAATAATAACATCCTGGGAAAATGCTTCATGAACAGTGTCTTGTGAAATGCATGTAAAGTTTAACAATTAAAAACACAACTATCTAGGTAAATAATATTTCATATATAGCAGGTTACTTCTCACCAGATTTCTTACTCTCAGCTAAAATAGTTCTAGTGTAAAGTACATAGATTAAAATCACATGGCTCCATTTTTGAGAAGTATAATACCTATTTTCTAATGGTTAAAATATTCCTAAAGTAATGAAATAGTGAGAAAATTCTGAGGTTCACAGCTCAAGATCACAGTGGAAATTCTAGAAGTTCTACACCCACATATTTCTCAGTATTCTTTGCAATTTAAGAGGTCCAAGGAGGTCTTTAATCATCAGTAAAACAGCACAGTGCAGCACCAGGGCATTTACTGTGAATTGATCCTAGCAGTAACCACAAACCCAATGTGAACACCCAGGCAGTTATCCAGAGTTGAACTTCGGAGAAAACTCCATTTTCTTACCGGACTTCCCATCAGTTCGCTGATGTCTCCTACTCCTGCAGGAAGCTCCCTCTTAGGACTACTGTGGTATCGTTCTGCCTCCTTCACTTGGACAAGCTGCTCATCCAAAGCTTCTTTCTGAAGGAGCAGTTTCTGTGTATGGCCTGCCTGGACACCAAGGTCCTTCTCCAGAGCCAGAATCACCCTGTCTTTGCCTTTTATCTCGTCCATCTGGAAAGAAATAATGCATGAAGGAAGTTTCTGTAACATCCCCAACTGTTCACTGCATGCAAACATACACATTTGCAAAAACAAAGTTCTGCTTCTCTCAGAATTATACCAGCACCGAAACTGTGGCTGCCAAAAAGAAAATATATCTCCTCTGTAGTCTTTTTCTCGGTCCTTAAAAAAGGTTCAGCCTTCACTTGATCAAGAGTTTCCTCGGTCCAGTCTCAACTCAAGAGACAAACAAAACCAGATGCAAACATGCAGTGAAACAGAATACATAGCCACTGAAAACATCCACTTCATCTGAGGATACACACTTCTATACTGAGAAGAAAAATCTGCCTTCGCTATGTTTCAGCAAAGAAACACAACTAGTACAAGATCAGACAAACACACCCTTTCAAACTCACCTGGGCTTTGTTTCAAAGCTTGAGCCACAGACATTTGCCCCATGTTGACTCTCTCTTTATTAGTGAATATCACATGTGGTGAATCTCTTCACAGACATTTAAAATTAGTAGCACATACATGCACAATATTTAAACTCAAAATCTTAAGCATACCTATGTATTTTATGTGCCCTTGTTATAAGATTCAAATGAGGACTAGTCTTTGTGTAGAAGGAAACAAGTAAGTGCAGACAGACCATTAGAATTAAGGGTAGGAAGAAAGAGTTCTTAAACACCCTCTCTGGTTACTGAACTGTGTGTTCATACATCTCCATACCAAATAAAGCACATTGCTCACAGTGATCTACTGCAGCTCTCATAGGATTTGTCCCTTGCAGCATCAGTGTTAAATTCACTTTGGTACTATTCCAAATGCTAGAGGAAGTGACAATCTGCAGCAGTTACTATAGAAACAGATTTCTTAACAAGAATGTTAACCATTAACAATATATTTATTGGAACTGTGCTGTATCTCCTCCAGTTTACAAAACTGGTTTTTTTGGTCCAACATAAATGCATGGAATTTTGGAAGTAAGAGTATTATAATCTTGTTTGAAAAAATGAAATAATGAACTAGTTATATCATACATTTGTTGTTTATTATAGTCCTACATCCATAGAAGTCTTTTATGTCAAGTTACACCTAAAGAAAAAAGAAGGGAAAGAAAAAAAAGACATACTAGAAGTAATTTATAGTTCAACCAAAGTGATTTACAGGATTAAACACAATGAGATTACATGATTGGATGCAATTTGCTTCTTCAGGATTCTTGTCTTAATCCTTTCACAGTGTACAAAGCACATGAAATTAGTTTGTGTAAAGAACCTGACTGGCAGGAGATGGCTTGGCTGAACCGTGATCAAAGATAAAAAGGTCAGAGTTGAAGTGAATAAGCTGGTCTAGACTACTCTGAAGTTCTAACTGGACCTGACGAAGATTGGTTCAGATGGAGATTTCTTCCCTGATTTAGAAAAGTTGCTGTGTCCCAACTCCTCGTACAGCAAATAAAAACAATACTTCCCAATATGTCAACTCACATTTGTGAGACTTCCAAGTATGCCAGAAAAGAACTTGCAGGAAAGAATGCAGTTTTCATTAATGGAAGAATTTGCAACGTGCAGGATTTCAGAGGGACTGTGCAGTGAACAACAATGACAAAAATTAAGCAGCTGCCTCATTTACTGAATGCTATCTGTCAGGCACACTGATCTATCAGGGAGCCCTCGGGAAGAAAAAAATGTCATGTAACTAAATACTGTGGACAGTTTTGCTTTCAATCACACAGGTGTTCACACTGAACATCCATAAAACTGACACAGGAATTTGCCCAGGCAAGGCACACACTCAATAAGAAGACCCAAGCTTACACAGGCAGCCCTAATTCAAGGTACCCAGTTAGTAGCGTATTTCATACTCTTCCTGTTCTCACAAGTTAATTGTAAATGCAATGGCATAGGCTTTAAGCTGGAAGAAAAAAGGAGAGCAAGAGTCTTGGTACATCTGCTACTTGCTGAACTGACACAGAACTGATCCTTTGAAACAGATGTGACCGGTGCAGCCACACCCATGTCACCCTCCTCTCACACTTCCACTGATCAAAGCACACAAGCTCACACAAATTAGAAAAAAATACCACAAAAGACCATGGCTTTGAGGTGAGGGTTATATATTCTAATAGTTGTAAAAGCTCAAAGTCTCCATGTCAGCTCTGTTCCACTGGAGAACCACTGGGGCCGGTTTCTTACGCGAAGGAGAAAAAGGTTGGCAGCATAAAGCCCAACCAACTAATGCAATTAGGTATGAATTAGGTATGTATTTTAGACATATGTATTATGGTCTCTATTTTAGTGGGGAGAAGCCTATCTTCCATTAGGCAAATGAAAATCAAAATGGATTAATCCAGCTTCCCTGTTCCTTCCTATTTTAATCAATCACATTGTGGAAGCAATACTGTCATAGCCAAGACTCTCTAAGAATCTACATGGTCTTAAAGAGAAGGAGTATTTTTATTAGATTAAGTGACAGAGTTGATGAGAAAGCTTTCAGGTACAGAAGCCTTTCAGCAGATCAGATTAAGAAGTGTTTTCATGTTTTCTACCAAGGCATTGTACTTGAAGGACCAACATGTGAGAACTGGAACCTGCATGCACTAACTCCCACCACTGCTTCCACGGATTCCTGCCTGCTCTGTAACACATTTGAGACCTCTCAATAAGATACAGAGGATAGACACCAACTTTTCTTCCAACAGATTTAGCACAATGACATCCCAATTGTGCATTGCACTCATACAAATTGTATAAATCAAATATATAATCCCAGAAATTCCTTCCAATGTCATTTAGGTTTCTAATTTGTTCTCAGTTTAAAACAAATTTACCCACTTTTTGCAGCTACCAAGTAAAACAGGGTCACATGAACATTTATACTCTCTTTTGCATGGATTTTAAAATACTTTAGAAAAGTGATTATTTTTCTTTATGCATTTAAGGGTGGTACAAAGTACAAAAAGTCTGTGGTAGGAAGACCGTGGAGCAACATGAGGTTAGAATGTCTTTTCAATTATAGGCCTTGAGAAGAAAAATAGCAGAAATACCCTCTGAAAGAGGATTTAAAGAAAATAAGATCATTCACAAGCAGCTGCAGAGGCAAATTACTGAGAAATCACCTCAAGTAGCATAAGTAACTCTGGAGCTCTTGGTTAAAAATTAGAGCTTTTTAAATATCATTTCTTCAGGGGTTTTGTGCTGTCAGATGTTAGTTGCTGAACAGAGACACTACCTGCATTATGTCAATGGAGAGCTAGCATTTACAGCCTGTGTCAGAATTACCCAGGTTCCTAAGAACATGTATCTAACTGCGCCCTTACAGCTAAGAGAAATGAGCAGAAATGAATCTTTTAATAATATTTATCAAACATGATAGAGAACCAAGCCAGTCATTAGAAAAAGCACCCCCTGCCAATTATGCCACACTTCAATGGCTACAGTGAAAGAAAGTCAGAGACCTTTGGGGGAACTTTAGTCTCCTGTGAAGTTGAAAGAGAAATTCTCAGGGAATTAAAAGCCACATATATCAAGGCAATGACATATTCAGTTTCCAAAGTGGAAAAAGCCAGCTGCTGCATTGCCAAGTGTAAGACCTTCCTCTTTACCCATCCTTGTCCAAGTTATCTCCTAGCCAACTGCAGAACAAAATTCTACAGTGCTCTTCTCCAGTAGAAATTTAATTAACCTTTATACTAAGTGCCTGACACTGAAAATAGGGCTATCATGGCAGAGGGATTGCTGGTTACTATGAAGAACAAAAAGAAGATGCTACTAAAAAAAAACAGGTAGAGATTGAACAAAAAAGAATTAATACCTTTTACATCTATAAAGGGACACTAAGACCTATCAGAAATATCCCAGACTGAAAGCCCATGTGGAGAAAAGAATTAAAATACTCCAGAGCTGTGTATAGTATTCTCTACAACAGACATGGTCAGCTATTCAAATAAGTGATTGCTGCTTATTTGGCAAACTTAGGGGGAAAAAGGACAAGAGATGCCAAACATTCAGGGGAGTAATAAGGGTCACAGACAGAAGTGGATAGAATTTATTCTTAATTTCATGTGTAATTTTTCTAAACTAAGAGTCAATAATTTCCTCCAGTAGTTTTTTCCACATATTTTTCTGAAGTGTGTAAATCTCATTAGAAGTTTTGATAAATTATACAAGCAACACCACATGGGCAGAGAATTCCAGCACTTACTGATATGTTTCTCAAAAGCCCAGTTACAACCTCTACTACTGGATTTTTCCTATTACTTATCCCAAGTGTTCATTGAAAGAACAGTAATGAATAAGTAGTCAGCAAGACAAAAATGTAGCAAAACTAAGTAATACAAACTTTTCGAGATTTTTTGTTGTCAGAGTGCTACACCATATGTAACTTTTGAGGGTTTTTAATGCTTATTGCTTTAATCCTACAAATTTTGTAAAGAGATATAGAAGTCAAACTTGTGACCTTCCTAACTTTTTAGAAAATATTAAGAACAAACACAAAATGCTGAGCTTGCACTATGAAAAAGGTTCCATTAGATCTGCTTGATTCAGGGAAAAACAAGGTCTGGCTGGAATGCTGCCCTGTGAGCTCCTAAGAGAAGAAGCATAAATCTTCAGAGGACAGAAAGCCAAGTATTATTTGCAGTCCTACAAAGCTGGAGGTGGTGGGTCTCTGCTGCAGATTAGCTCAGCCTTGGAATGCAGCTGAAACACGTGTCTCAAACAGATGGCAAAATCCAGGGAACAGCCTACAATTTGATATCAGCAGCTGTGTGTGAAATACATGCAGGGTTAAGCGGCCGAGAAGAAGCAGCTCTACCCAGCCATGCACGACTGCCTCGGATGATTCAGAGCTCAGCTTTCCAGCCTCCAAATTCGAGACTGGTTAGGAATCAGAACTCACACACACGTGCCATTGCACAAGTGAGTGAGCAAAGCCAGGCTCCACCCTTCTCCTGAGGCCAGCAGGGAGTGCCCCTGCCAGCTTCTGAACTCTCAGAGACAACTGGCTCTGCATTGCCCCCTGTGATGAAAGCAGCACAAAGATACAAATTCCACCGCCTTAAAATGGCAAACTCCTAGTAATGGCAATGCAGGAGAACATGAATGTTATTAGAAAACTGTTCCCATCAGTAGGCAATTTGGGGTTTGGTGGAGTGTTAAACTTTTGCTTCTATTATTTTTCAAGTCAATTGCCCATATGAAGAAATGGAATGCACTGTTCCCCATATTTGTGATCTGAAAAGCCAAATAAATCTGCCAAGTCTGACAAGACAATCAGACTGCATCCTGAATTACTCTGTTTGAATTTTAATTACATTATGGCCAGCCCACTTAGGTTGTTAATCCCAAAGATGCTGGTTTCTTAATAGTGCCACAAAATGCTGCACTCATACAAAAGAGCACATCAATTGAAACTCAGTAACAGAACTGTGCTAATATTACTAGCACTGCCTTTCACATCCTGAAAATTTCATCTCACAGAATGGTAGAAACCAATGAAGAACCCCAAATCCAGGGTTGATAGGGTTAATCTGAAATTGAAGGCGAGCATCCCTTGAACAAATTAAATAGAGGGGAGAGAGAGAGAGAGAGAAATATCCCAATTATCAGATTCTATAGTCCCATATGCTCTCTCAAAGGAAGAGAGAGCCTGTCTAGGAGCCCTGAAGTATTTTTTACCTCATCCCAGATTTAAAGACTGCCCTGTGCAGTAACAACTACCTAAATTCCTAAGAATTCCTAGAAGAAACTCTTTTCTCAAAAAACCCCACAAACCTTTGAATTTAAGGAGAAAGTGAAATTCATTATATTAAAGGAATGGAGGCACTAGAAGGCAGCACCAGACTCTTGGAGGAAGATACAAACATTTCCTGAGAAAGCCCATGACATCAGTGGCAGGCTTCCTCTGGTGCTGGGAAAAGGAGACAGGAGTTACCTACACACTCTCCCAATATATTCACCTTTTTAGATGTACTGAGTAACACAGGCCCAGCAAGGCTACAATTAAAATTCTGAATGATGTCACAGAATTTTTTCTGTGCCGGACAGAAAACAGAGTGCCCTTCTTCATCCCCTTTGCACAACAGCAAGCTGAAAACCTTTACTCTTGAAAGTGAAGAGTTAAGTATTTTCTTTGAAACCTTTCTTGGAGGAGGTTAAATTAATTTAGAAAATGTACTCCAGAAAAACATATGCCAGAATGCATCAACCTTTTCTCTTCTTTAATACTTTTTATAATTGTCTGTACTTCCCAGCCAAGATTTTAGAATTTTACATTTCTAATACAGAACAAAACATGAAAGAAACTACATTTGCAGAAACTCCACATTGTCAGTCTTTGCAGTGGTCTTAATTAATGAACAAAATGATACCCCTGGGACTCAATCAACATCCAATTAATTTAAAGCATAAATATTTACTGCATTAAAAGCTTTCATTGTCTCAGACAGAAAATCAGCAGCATTAAACAGATATTACAGTTTGTAGCTTGTCCTCATGATCATTTTTCCTGAGGAATACAAGAAAAAGGAGGACATTTCTGTGCAAATTCAAACCAACAAGATATTTTCCTAAGGAAACAGATGTTTTATTCTATTAAAAGTCTACTTGACATAAATACTATGCTTATTGTATTTTTTGATTTTATTTGCATAGCTATCATACTGCTAGTTTGTGTAGATAAACAATTATATATATATATATATATATATATAATATCATGTTACCAAACAGAAGTGTCACTTGATGAAGACCACTCTAAATGTATTACTGCGTACAGCCCATCTTAAATTCTTTACATTTTACAAAGGTGAATAATTTGGAGCACCCACTGTCAAGAAATATCGCCTGGATTTTGATTTCATACAAACAACATAGTCTGCCATCTGTGCTGAAGTCCTAGGGTTTATAAAGTGTGAAAAAAGGGCCTGTTAGGGCCCTTAAAAAAAATGAAGTGTGAAAAAAGGGCCTGTTAGTTAGGGCCTGTCCTAGGCCCTAACTTTTCTGCTGCTGTAGAAAAAACACAGAAATTCTGAAAGGGCAACAGTGATTCAAATTGAATGACCTGGATAAAGATGCAGAAGAAACAAAGCGACTGTCTTGTTTCAGCACAACTGGTTCCTCCAATTTAAATATAAGAACTCTATGTAAATTTAATGTTGTCATCTCACAAGGCATTCTTGCATTGTCCAATGAACAATCCCTGACTTGTTTTGGTCACCATGAGTATAGTTGTGCAACTAGGAAGGGGAAAGTCTATTTCTTTGATCTGTTGAGAAAATTCACCTTGGAAAGTCTTGGTTGTATTCTATTTGGTGGGACATAAAGCTTTGGACTGTGTTGACAGGTTATGGAGCCAAGGTTCACCTTTACTGTAAGGAGGAGAAAGTGGTGGAAATAGAGGAGCTTAGTAGCAATCAGCACTGATGGAAGATATGACTGCCAAAGGCTGTTTTGCTGTTTATGGGCACATACAGCAATATACCAATATCTGCTACAAACTGAAATAAGCAGCACGACTTAATGAACTCACCAGCCTGCGGATCTCCCTCTCACATTCCCGCTTTATTCTGTTGATCTCATCCTGGTGGGACTGATAAGCCGTGCGCAGGTCCGCAGCCTTCATTTTATCTGCCTGCATAATGTTGTTGAGAGCTTCTTCAAGCTGCTTTTTGCCAGATTTGAGCTCCAAGATCTCCTGTTGCAGCTTCGTTCGCTCCCCGTCGAACGCCTTGCGAGCCTCCTCCTTCGCCTCGCTCAGCAGCGCCGTCTTCACTTTGTCAGCCGCGCCGTCCCGCAGCACGTTCACTGTTGACTGCAAACGCTGAATTTCACCATCCTTGATTTTCACCATTCTTGCCACCTCCTGCTCATGCTGCCGGATCAGTAGCTCTCTGACACTCTGAAGTTCCTTCATTTTTTCCTCATGGAGCTTGGCTTTCAGTTCAGAAACATAGGCAGTGTGCTTATGCTGCTCCTGCTCCCTTTCTTGCTTAACCTCTTGGATTTTTTCTCTCAGTTTACCCACCTGAAACAAAATAGAAAATATTGATTAACAAGCACCACTCCACTTTTTAGAGTCAAAAAGGAAGCTGCCTCTAAACTGTTCTTAAAAACCTATCCTGAATATTCAAAAGCAAAGCCTGCACACCTCTCTCCAGTCAACAAGTAGAGAAGCAGGGCTGGGAAAAAGCCATGTGCATGTTAAGGAATCTGCTATAGGGGTGTGCAAGTGGCAACGAGTTCTCACAGATTTAGGGAATAAAATAAAACTGAACAACATACAATCTAGTTATCTCCTTATTTCCTGCACCAACTACACCAGACTATTCTCACCCATAACCCCTCTACTGTGCTCTACAAGCAGATGGAAAATTAATCAAACAGGGAAAATACTTTATGTTTATGCTGGAAATACTTTTATTTTGCATTTCTTAATTTCTTAGCTATTTTAATGGGAAAGTCCTTTAACTGGATAAGCCAAAAGAATTGGCCTTTTAAAAAATCAAGTCTACTCAATGGACCTCAGATCTCAGCCCAAAACTGAGACTATTCATGTCCCCAGACATTTCAGAAAACATAGGCCAGTGAGTCTAAGGGTTGGGGAGGGAGTAGTGGAAAAATGTTATAGATTATTATAGTAATATCCACTGTGATGAAACCTCATTATAAAAGGATGCTCAGCAGGCTGCACGGGAAGCAATGCTTTGTCCATGTGGGATTAGATGTTAATTTAGAATAAAGGGGGAGAAAAGAGAAAGGCTCACTTTTCTATTGCAGTATACCAGAAAGGCTATTATGTATTTCATTCTTCATAGTTTCAGTAACATCTTTCTACTATGTACCCCATTACAAAGACTGCCAAAACCTGTATCAGAGGCAGAGGTTTCAAAACTCGTGTGTTAACCTTGAGTGACAATACAAACATACACAGCAAATAATGCTTCATGTTAAAAGGAGGCTACCAAGCAGCAAAATGTTAGTCACTGCCACATCTGCTTCTATCTGTGCTACATAAAGCTGTGATCTGTAGTCATGTGATGCATTTAATTTACACTAAATTAAGCCAGAATTGCAACTTGATCAGATAGGTGTCCACTCAGGATCAATCCACCATAACTTGACCTGAAGCCTTCAGACAGCTGGGACAGCAGACTTTTCCTGTGCAGAAGATGTTACAATCCTCTTATTTTGAACGGTAACTTTGAGAATTAACCAACTCAAACTTACTCTTGATTTAAAGAAAGGAAGAGACTGGAGCAAGAAAGAAAGGAAAGGTATCTACATTTTTATGAAAGTAACCTAGATGCACTGTTGACTAAGCACCACCTGGGAGAGCACTATAATTAGAGCTGTTAAAAAGGCAATAGCTCTGAGTCAGACACTGTCACATGCAGATTGCACAGATATCATCACTCTGTTCCAGGGTGATTCTGAGAATGTATCTTTATTAAGAGAGATAGAGGTTGGGCTTTTTTCCCCAAATGGTAAATCTGGCTATTGGAAATTATCTGCAGGATATATCCATGTGTTATTTCTTTTGGTGGGATGACATTTAGTTCCAAGCCTACAGTGGATAGCAGTGATTTTCAGTGCTTGCATTAGGGTACCCAATTCCAGAGAGTCCACGGCAGGGAGGTTGGAATAAATGATTATTAAAGGTCCCTTCCAAGCCAAACCATACCATGATGCTGTAAAAAAGCTAAGTCACTTACCCACCTATCCACTATCAGAAGAAAACAGACTAGTTTATAAATAAATTTGCAAATGAAACAGCACTCATTATTTACTTACTGCCTTACTGATGAGCCAAGAAAATTGAAATGAAACTGAGCAATGAAACCTACTAATGACAACAAAGGGAAACAAACTGCATAATGGCACATACAAACACAGATAATGTACCTCAGAACCACAGTAATTTTAAATTAGTCATACTGTACATAAAGCATACAACTGAAAGGCGGTTTTCAATACTACACACTCATGAGTTCAACTTCCTAAAAGAATTTTAATAAATGATAAATGGATTTTGACATTTTGGAGGAGCACTGAGTCATCAAATTACTATACTTGCTCAATTTTTTTCATTTTTCACTGTATTAAGGGAAAGCAAGGCAAAACCTATATGCATTGTTGCTGTCTGCAAGAACATGCATTAACCACTCAGAGTAATTGAGTACTATCATATATCACTACTAATTTTACCTAAAAACTTCAGTAAGAGGAATTTAAAGAATCAGAATCCTTAAAAAAACCCTGGATTTTTACACAGCATCTTAAATGCTTATTATATCTCATGATCCAGAAAAAAAAGATGTATCCCAATTCTCAAGTTTTTTAAAAAGTCTTTTCTTATTACTGCTTTTTGTCAGAGAAGATGGAAAGTTAGATCTGTCTGTTAGATCTTCTCTGAAAGCCATAATCTGTCCTTCCTGCACCTCTCAGTCCCTCTCTCCTGCACACTGTGCAGTTCTGTACTTGTCCGGCTTCCAGAGCAACTGACTGAATGAAAATAGTAGTGTGGCATTTTCCCATATGCCTGAGTCTCACTTTTTTTTTTTTTGTATTTTTTTAAATATGAAGAAAGCTATTTTATCCAAGAAATTAGGCCAATAGGGAAACAAAGTCAGGCATGATATCTGGGCACCAATAAACCAGTTACTGTCTACCTTTCTAAATTAGAACTTTAATTGGTGCACAATGTTGTTGTCATAGCAGAACTGAGCTTCTTCAAAAAATAATGCTAAGCATCATTACTTGTTTCATTTCTTATGTCTAAAAATGGCTGAAAGCAGGATTTTCTTTAAAACAATATAATTATATTTTCCTTGGATATTTGCATCTGGTGTTGTTTTCTACAAGTTGTTTTGCACACCTGAGACAGAAAAATAATAGTTAGCTTTATGATCAGAGTCAATGGAATAATTTTAAAACTACACATTTCTAAAAGGTAATAACCTATTAAATCATATGTGTTTCCAACTGCTACCAAACCACTGTCACAATAAAAGTGTTACGATAAAAACTTACTCAGACTACCTAATTTTTTTCTCTTGGATTTAACTGCAGGGGTTTTTAATTAGTGGCACAATAGTTAATCACAGGAGGGATACTGTCCACACTGCTTTTTGCCAGGAGCTGCAAACTTGAATGTAAAAGAAGAGAAGGTAATTGGGAATAGTCAGTATGGATTCACCAAGGGGAAATCACACTTGGCCAGTCTGATAATCTTCTACAATGGCATGGCTAGATGGGTCATGGAGGGGGGAGGAGTGAACGTTGTCTACCTTGACTTCAGCAAGGCTTTTGACACTGTCTTCCATTACATCCTTGTAGGGAAGCTCTGGAAATGGGGGTTAGAGGAATGGACAGTGGACCAAGGTAGATCAAGGACTGCCTGAATGGCAGAGCTCAGAGCACTGTGAGCAGCGGAGCAGAATCCAGCTGGAGGCTGGGGAGCCCCAGGGATCAATACTGGGTCTAAACTTATTCAACTTGTTTATCAAAGACCTGGGCCCTGGTGAGGTGCATTTGGAGTATTGTGTTCAGTTCTGGGCTCCAAAGTTCAAGAAAGACAAGGAACTACTGGAGGGGGTTCAGTGGGGGGCCACAAAGATAAGAAGGGTCTGGAGCATCTCTCTGATAACGAGAGACTGTGGGAGCTGGGCCTGTTTTGAGAAGAGAAGACTGAGATGAGACCTTGCCAATACATATAAATATCCTGAAGAGTGCCAAGAGGATGGAGCCAGGCTCTTTTTGGTGGTGCCCAATGACAGAAAAAGGAGCAATGGCCATAAACTAAAACACAGGAAGTTTCACCAAGCTACTCTGTCACTCCTCTTCCCGTGGTGAGGTATGCAGTGACAACTGAGATGCAGCATCTCATTTATCCTAACTCCTAGAGGTTGTGATCTCAAGCCTATAGATGTACAGTCACAAATAGAATATGGATATTTAAAAGCAATAACTGAACTTGGTGAGGATGGAGTGACAGCCAACATTGTAACACCTTGTTACCAAGAACCAAGTATTACTCGAAATATCAGAAGACTACTTTCTAACTTTTCCTAACTATTTCAGTGGGAATAGGTACTTTGGAATGCTTGTTCCTAAATATTCATGGATCTCAGCACAAGCATTTATAAAACCATTGAGCTGACTGCCAAGACCATGCTCATTCACTGCAACTCCTTGTGCTCACAGCACTGGACTTTAAGGTTCAGTCAGAGTGAGTTGTGTCCCCATTCATGTTAAAATAAGTAAAATTTTTGTGCTTTGGCCAACTCCTTTCATTACTCATTACCCAACATTTGGATGCTTTCCAACAAAGCTTTTTCACTAGCAGAGTGAGGGTATGTGAGCCCCTGCTCAGCTGATGCACTTCCTTCTCCAGGCTCTCCATAGATGGCAGCAAACCTACAGTCCAGAAGGAGATCCTACATCCAACAGGGTCCCCAAAGCTACCAAGCAGTGTTCCTAAAACAAGACACAGTACATGGGAACGAAGGCAGGGCCACAACTTTTGCTTTACCCCTTAGGCAGCATAAATGACCTCAGCTACTCAAATGGTCAATGGTCAAAACACCACCAGCAAGATCAACAATTATGCACATCCAAAAATGTGCAAACATATCAATTTTGGATCAGGTATTGCATAAGCATGCAGTAAACAACTTTACAGAAAAGAATTTTTTTACATGGATCAACAACCAATGAAACAAGATGTACTAGGAAAATATGCACAAAGTTTTGAATGTCTCTTGGGTAAAATTTTTCTTCAGAGAAAGCAGTATTTTTCAGGCAAAAGTATGGTAAGGCTAATTTCAATTTGTGATGTCTCTCATCAATTAGAAGGTTCCCTCTCAGATAAATCATTAATATTGGTATATACCTGAGGGAAAAAATAGTTTAGGAAAATTAAATTGAATAAATTGGCCCCACAAGAGTTTGTTACCTTTCCTTATACAGTTTATATCCCATGGGTCACAGAGCTGCCTGTTTAGCAGCTTCAATACTTCTCTCTTACCTCTACACCAGTAAATACATCTAATTTATTTAGAATTCTCTAGGTACAGTGTTTTTACTTTTCTGATGCCAAGAAATAATTTTTCTTTGTTTTGTTACTATTTCTGAACTACAGTCTAAACAGGAAAGATCTCTGTGGCTTTGATTTACGCATCTTGTCAGTCAAGGCATCCTGTAACTGCTGCACAGACCGAGAGAAGGCTGGGAAATAAACGACACCTTCAATTCCAGTTACATGATTCAGAGCAAGCACCACAGCAGAGATGAGGCAAAGAGGCTGAAGATCTCCTCCCCCAGCTGCATCCTCACAGAAATGCACTCCAACACACTGCAGAATTTACTTCAGACTGCAATGTACACTTGGTAGGATTTCAGAACACTCCGGCTGTAATTTCCTCTTGCCTCTTTCACAGATTTCATGTGTGAGCTCACCCATTTCTCTGCACACATGTGCACAATACACAGATCTGTCTCCAGTAACAACCTCAATACACTAGAAAATACTAAATTTTTAAGCTGAAGTAAGGTGAACAATTAACCAAGCTGAAGCAAATTTTCCTGTACTGAATATAGTGTAAAAAGGCTAGTTATTGAAAATATTCCTGCAGCTGTCATGGTAAACACTGGAAGTGTATCAGGGCTAAACTCTTTCTAGTGCTCATGTAATTTTTTTGTTTTAAATCAGAGTTATTTAAGGACTCAAAATTAATTCATTCTTCTGTCCAAGGTATAAGATAACTTTATGTGCTCTTTTTAATGCAATTTTTAAAATAATAATAAAATTCACATCCGTATTTCTACATATAAAGTCATACAGAACCAAATAGGAAATAAGATAACTAAAAAGAAAAATTAACTAGTGTAGATGTAATCTACCATCAACTCTTAAGTCTCCAAAAAGAAACACTGAGACACTAAAAATGACAGTGAAACAATGCAACTTATTGACCTGTAAATTATAAAGGGCATTAGTCACTACTAAATGTTATGGTGTGTGGTTTTGGAAAGCTTAAGTAGTTTGTGCAACTTGTTTGAAAATTTGTTGTCATTATATGAATCAACAGCAAGAGAAGTCGGATGAGGAAGCGAATAGCAAAACCCCTGACTTAGCTGTTTTTATCAATACCTCTGAACCATAAGAGACTTGACTTTTTGCTTTAGTCTGTGAAGAAGAAAAATTTCCCAGGCAACACAAATTTACTTGGCTGATATTTTCTGAACCTATTGCATCAGTCAAACATGAATTAAGGCTTTATGGTTTCTTTTTTCTCTGTAAGAAAACAGTTCTGAAGGTTACATTTGTGATGGTTTTTGGGATTACTCTGTAAATTAAAATGTAAAAAATAAGACCTTTCTAAGCTGACTATCACACAAGGATGCTAATGAAACTAGAATGTACAGAAATGTTGTTATTCAGGTGTTCCACATTTTACACTGATAAAAAGAAAAAAGGATAGAACAAAGATACTTTATATAAAGAGAACACATTTTCAGTGCATACTTTCTCCACTTGGTAAGTCTTTGAGACTCTTGCAATACAGTATTCCCAGTCAAATACAGATAAATCCACCTGCACATGGATTAATCTCCAGAACCACCTTGTGCAAAGTCAAATGCACTAATTGATTTTAATAAATAACAGAATAGAAATAACCTCACTGGTTTATCCGTATTTTAAACAACCTACAGATACATATAACAGTAACTGCTGATCTTCATAAATATGAATGTATTTGATGAATTAATAGTTTCTCCTATGTGTCCTCTTGATTACCCAAATACCTGTTGAACATATGCTAGATAGACAAATATTGATGGATCTGTTTCATCAGCAATCAGATGCATCACTGAATACCTCATAATAATGCCACACATAACCTCAGCAAATCAAATCAGGACTCCCACACAGATAGCTGCCAGTTAATTGATATTCTTCCCAGGCATTTAAAGTGACATGCTTTGAATAAGGTGCTGATGTTTGATTTTGAAGACAATTCTTTTTACAACATAAAATTTTCAGTAAGATCAAATACAAAACTCCCTTGTCAGTAAGTTAATGCCATTTGTATCGCTGTGATTGCAAATTTTAGTGACTGGGTGTTCGGGGATACTTAGTCCCTTTTGCACACTACTTAAAAGAATTGGCACTAATTTTACTTCATCAGTTGTTCTTCTGATTTCACTTCTCATATTTTTTTTTTACAACCAACACATTTTAGTATCAAACTTTGCTGATTTCTAACAGTGTTACTGTAAAAAGAATGATCACAAAGTAGACAAATACCTTGGTTTTTTCTTGCTGAAATTCTATCTGGATGTTGGTTAGTTTAGTTCTCAGCTCCTCATTAGCAGCTTGCAGGGCTTCAGTCTCCATGTCGGACTTCTCTCCCTTGGCACGGCTTTTCTTTGACATAATTGTTTTTGAAGTTTAAAATAAAATGTTTGCTCCACACTGAGCTACCAGGTAGTGCTTTCTGCTTTTAGCATTTAAGAGTCGTGCAGTGGTCAACAAAACCTTTCACACAAATCTCTGCCATCATGGGAGCAGTCTCTTATGGCCTGGAAGAAGCAAAGTGGTGGGAACAGAATTAGGCTACAGCACTGAGCAGAATCAAACATCAGACTTAACATCCATTTTTAAAGCCCACTGAACGTCCTTGAATTAGACTATACTGCACAGTGTACCAAAGAAACAGATAACAAGTTACATAGTATTTCACCATGTACAAACTCTATCCATTGTATTCTGATGTTCACAGAAATAAAACTATTAACAGGTTTGATGAATATAACATAAACAGAAATTATATCTTATTCAAGACCTGACTAGAATCATGCTTAGAATTCCCAAGATGCACAGAGAAAACCACAAATTAATTGAGGAAGTGTTTCAGTGGGAATAGTTTTTTTTTTTTCTGTAGTAAGAAGAAAGTATTTCTCTCCCTAATGTATTAGTTATAATGCATAATTGTATTATTTGTAATTATCATCAAGTTTCACATCATCAGCATCTATTAAAGATGTATCACAAAACCCAAAAAACATTTTAAAATGTTTCTTAGAATATCATATCTGTAACCTGCTTATGTTCAGGGCTGATGCTGTTTGAAAAGCTACAATGGAAACAAGAAAGTATTTAACTTCATTTTCATTTCCCAATATGCTCTAAGCTTAAAAAGTATTCAATTATTTAAATCAGCTTTATGTAGTATTCAAGGAGACTAGCAGACAAAGAACCCTAATTCTGATAATTAGGAAATCCCATTATTAGTTTGCTTCATCAGTAGTCAGTATAGAAGTTTAATCTGTGATTTTTTTTTTCCTCTCTGCTCTCCTCTAAGAATAACCTGGTGCTCCACAAGACCAAACTGTGGAACAAGTGCTATTAATGCTGAACTACTTTCCAAACCCATGTCCTCTGCACATTTTTAAATATTCACATAATTTCATCATTACATTTTTGACAAAGCAGAAAGGTTCCTACTTAAAACTGAACAACATTACTGGAGTATTATATTTCCAAGAAATTTGTTATCAATTGCCATCAAACAAAAAGCTGCTCTTTCCAACCTACTACTGACGGGGAGTTATTTTAGAAATTGTACTAGAATGAAAATCCCAAGCATTCCTCAGCACAAACTTTCTAAAGGGTTAGTGACTAATACCCCAGGTGTGTAGAGACAAACTAAACACCTCAGTTTTATGCTCCTCTTCAAGCACTGGTGAACAGATGGTGAGTTAAATATCTTGCTTAGAATGACAAGTCAAATCAGATGAAAAGTGAACAGAACTCAGGACACCAAGTCTCAGTCTGTTTGATGACATTTCCACTGAGTTCTTTCATTTGTAAAAAGCAATTGAAAAAAACATGAACTTCACCAATTATATGCTGAAGTAACTTAAGTGAAATAGTTGTTTTGTTCTGTAATATCAAATATATTTCCTTTGAAATATAATAATCTATCAAGTTATTCAATAAAATTTTGTTTGTTCCTTATATTCATTATATGAAGCATTTTAATATATAATCTGTGAAAAATCAGGAACTTAAATATATTTTTATTTTATTATGTACCAGACCTACCTTACAAAACAAATGAACACTGGTGCTATTGTGATTTTACACATAGTAGTCGATTCAAGAAAAACAAATCAGCCATATTCTTGCAGTAAATTTTTTAAAAAATGAACTCTTTGGTGAGTAGAAGAACTGTGATAAATTACTGTTCTTAATAAAGGAATTTCATGCTATTAATCTATGGAGTTTCTATGATGTTATAATTACATTTAATACTCAAATTAGCCTTAAAAATGAGAGAGTTCAGCATTATTCTTTGAAGTACTCTTCAGAATTAAAAAAACTCTCAAGGCATTACTCTCAATCTTCTTCCTTTAAGTCTCAGTATTTGAAAATTGTACTTTTCAAGTAAAATAAAGGCTTAGACGCAGAACCTGAAGAAAATCACCTTCTTGTCTTCTAGGCTTTGAGGAAAGGAGAGTGGGGAGGAAAGCAAAAGCACCACCTCCCAACCAAACTAAACATAATAAATCCTCTAAAACCACAAAACAAAACAAAACAAATAGCCAAAACCCCAAACAAACAAGAAAAAACCAAAGCAAACAAAAAAAACCCCACAAAACAAAAAAACTCAAACCAATAAACAACCACCTATCAAGCTGCATTGGTGGGCATTAAAAAAAATCTCTATTTTTACTCTTCCCTAGATAGATCTTCCAGCCTACCTATTTCAAAAGCAGGAACTATGGCAACACAAAGCCTATCTATATACTCAGAGAGGCACAGCCCAGACACACAAGGGCTGAGGCAGAGACTGCATCCTGACTCCCAAATGAAAAGCACAGAACCACTGAGTGCCCGGATTCCCTCCTAGCTGACTACCTACATTTAATATTTCGATAAAGGTCAGGAGAAAAAAAACCCAAAAAACAAAAAACACCAAACAACTTGTAAACACAGTGAGAAAAAATGAAGGAAAAAACACTCCACTCTAACAAAATTTTACTGACGCAAATGCTTCAACCAAGAACCAATTTATTAACTCCCCGTATGTCTGCTGAGAGGCAAACTTATGATGCCACCAGGATACAGTGCCACAATCACTCCGTGATTAAAAATAGACACTTCCTGCACGCTGAGTTCTACACACTTCTGGCAAACCTTGGAATCATCTGAATGTACTTTAAATTTCACACCAAGAAAAAAGACAGGAAAGAGTACTGGATTCTAAATCACAAGTCACGTTTTCAGCAGTCTCTGGAACATACCAAGTTTCTTACTTTACTTGATAGGTATAGGGGCAATTGTCATTGAAGGAAAACAACAAAATAAACTTGATTGAATCTTAATCAACTATACAATAGTTTGGGGGATGGGTGCGTAAAAAATCAAAATATTTAACATGATTTCTCTTACAGATGTTTTAGGAAATTCATTACATTTTTAACATACTAGAAAACCCATCTGCTGAACAACACCCTAACTTCCAATTCCTCTTCTATTTGCTTAGCAGATTTAAAGGATGCTTTTCATAACTACCTCAATCTCTTCCCTGGTTTTATCAAAAAAGACATCAAACTATGTAATTCATTGCTATATGATGATTCTAGATGTTAAATATCAATAAAACATAATAGAAAAAAGAAAAATCAGTTACTGCAGAAACATGGAAGTGTAGCATCAAAGAATTTTGATTACATAAGGGCAAGGAAGAAAGGAACCCAATACTTTCTATTGAAAAGTAAGTAATTTTAAAGAAATTCAAGTCTTTAAACATGATCCTGTACAAAATACACAAAAATGTGGGGAGGACTATCTTTAGAGAGTGAATCTTTCAGTAACAAACAGTAATCAACAGGAAAAGTAAGTAAACTCATAAAATCAAGAATAAATATGGATAACATTATAACATGAAAAATTTACTAAGTTATATCAACCAAAATTATGCATTCCAGCCTTATTTCAAACTTCAACATTATTCAGCTGCAGCACAGTTTTTGGAAGGTGAAATTGTTGATGAGTCATCTCAGCTGAAACACCAAGCCATAACTCAGTTACTGGAGGGAAATAATAAAGCTTCCTCATCTAGACACTGCACCTCCACATAAATAGCACACCATTCAACTTCAACTTTTTTTATTTCAACCTTTATCTTATAATTCTGCAGAGCCTGCTGCAAGCTACCCATAGCCCTCACTGTGCTTGTGAACATGAGATGTAAGTACATTCTCAACACAGCACAATTCTGTACATTCAAGGAGTTTAAAATAAATTTTATTACCACAGCATCTGACAATAGTAACTGCAGTGGACACAGGAACGTTGTTAACTTCAGAAGTACCTTGAAGTTCACCTGTGTTATAGTTTAAAAAAACAGTGAAAATCAACCAGTGAGTGTATGGGAAAGACAACATTCATAGCAGCCAAAGCCCGAGGCACATTTCTCACAAGGTTCAGATGACCTACATTTACTGCTTCAATTCTCACTTCTGTGTAATGAAACATGACTGAATGGATAAAAGCAGAAGAACCTCTATAGGATTGTAAAATAGTACTCATCCCACCAATAAATCTAAATGCAAATTATCAATACGGTTTTCTAAGTAAATTGTAGACTGGTCACCTTTCTGATAGCCCTTTGTTACCTCCCAACAAAGACAGATCTATTTCTGTAACAGTAGAACCTTTGAGGGTTACTTTAAATCATAGCTCAATTAGGGAAAGACAGAGTTTCCTTACAGTAGAACACTTCATAAATGTCACTTGATTTTCTGATGGATAAAACCAGAAAGATGAGTATTGTTAACTAACAGCCCACATTCATTTTTTCAGATTCCTGCTTTAATAATATGCCTTTTAGGGCCACACTATATAGAAAGCAATCACCAAGAAACTATAAGCATATTTTCATCATTTTTTTGCCAGAAGACCTCAAAGTAACAATCCTGCAGAGCCATGTGGAACAGAGCTTTCCTTGGTAGAGATTACAGTGTAGCATGAGTTAGGCTTTTATGCCACTCGCTCAGATTTCCACAGCAGGTGACATCGCTCAGATTTCCACAGCAGGTGACATCCCAGGGATGAGCACAGGATCTGTAAAGCAGTCAGCTCTTCAGTCCAGGTTAGTAATTGCTTCCATATTTTTGTCAATGGCATCTCAGCAAAAGTGATCAGTGATTCTGTCACTCCACAGTCTTTCAGAAAATCCCCAACGCCCTCAGGAATCAGTACCCAGGTTTTAACTTCCCACCATGAATCACTGCCTTCCAGGTCCTTATATAGCAGTTAATAGAACTAATTTGGCAAGTTCCTAAATGAATTTCACCGATGTATTAATTTTCTCTTCAGTGAACCAGCTGCCTGTGACCTGTGCATCTGTTAAAACACAGGCAACTAAATTATGTATCCAAGCCACTGGATACCAACAACAACACACCC
>VWZP01000982.1:1039215-1096179 GCA_013396995.1 Dicaeum eximium | reverse complement strand
AAAAAAAAAAAAAAAAACCAAAAACCAAAAAAAACCACCCAACTCATTTAGATGCTATGCACACATACAAATGTGTCTTTACCTGCTAGTAACAACCATGTGACACTGAATGTTTATTTTTGATTGGTACTACTACTCCATGCCACTAGATTGTATCCAGTATATTAATGGCTTCATTTTAGTGAAAGGACATAGCCCACCAAAAACACCCCAAAAAACTAGCTCTTAGTTTAAAAGGAATTTTAAAAGGAATTACTACAAGTAAAAAGGAATGTCTGAGCCAAAAAGGACACGGCACGAGGAAGGGAAGGGATCCTGCAACTCTCTTCTGCACTACACAACACTTTCATACACCAGGAATTACTGAAAACAATCTGATTTCCTTCTGAGAAAGCTATGAGCTTGATTCCAGGACTCTTTTATTTTAAGTAAATAAAAAATATTAACTGGCTTCAATGAATGTACATTATTAATATTTACCCAGTTTCACTTATAGCACTGTTTCAAGGATTTATCAAATCATTAATCATTAAAATCACTCTATTAGCCCTATTAAAAGACAAAATACTACAAACAGGACTCCTGTGACACACATAAAATAAAAGAGACACTAGCACAGAAAGGTAAAGTTCAAATGCAACTAAAAATGGTAAAACAGATCCCTCCCTCCACAACCTTCACAACTCAGCTCTGTTACACAACCCTAGTGCTTCAGGGTGCTGGGTTCACTGCAGCTCCAGAGAGGCGGCTCTAGGCAGGGCTGCTCCTCTGATCTCTGGGCCAGTTCCTTTCTTTCCCGCATGGACAGGAGACCTGACCCAATGCCTGCTGGCTGGCACAGGGCATCAGCCTCTGGCCCTTCTCACTGTGCCCTGGGTATGAGCAGGGAGATCCCTGTGCTCCCACTGAGCAGCAACGTTCCCATTAAAGCAGAATATTTAAGAGCAAAAACAGGAGGAAGAAAGGCAAATTACAGCATTTCTCAGTTAGGGCTAGATAAATGGCAAATACAGAGACAGATTCTAGGATCTTTATTGATTATCACTGACATCCCACAAGTACAACCAACATGTCAAATTTAGGCTTTTGGATTATACTGGACCAGTTTTGTTTAGCTACTCACCTGATTTTTGCAGGGAGCTTCCTTTGGGTATTTTTTTAAACCCATCACTATTATTATTTTTATTTTACTGTAAAGAAATAGAATAACTAAAACCTGAAACTAGAAAAATTAAAAATTCAGGGATGACAGCTGTGTAGAAAATGTACAAGGCAACTGAAAGGGTTAGGGGGAGAGGTTCAGATTCCCAGTTTGATGACTCAAGGGAGAGGAGGAACCTCAATGAGAGAAAACCTGGTGTTGTCTAACACTTAATAGCATCTTGAATATTTATTATTTTGTAAATCAATAGGATAGACTTGAGAGGTCAGGCAAGTGTAAGGAGGAGAAAAGGTGCTTCTGGATGTGATAGTAGTTACCAGCTGAACAGTGAAGCAAACAGAGGGGACACGGTTTCATTCCACTGTCTCTGATCTCAATAATTATTTTGTGCTGTTGACCACCTTTACTAAGTCCTTAAGCCAACTCCTGCTGTGCCAGAGAGCCCACATTCTCTCCTCACTGCTCCAGAGAGCTCACATTCTCTCCTCACTGCTCCAGCACAGAAGAATCACACAGCTCTGTGCAGAGCAGCATGAGCCCATCAGCCAGCACAAACGAAGAATTACAAAACTTCTTCACCTACCAAGGGATGGCTCAACTTTCACACAACTTCTCATTAAAATCAGGACTCTTAGCCAAAATGAAGATACCAGCCTAGTCCAGTAATATAGGAAGACTGACAAAAGAACATGCTGTATTTTTTCCAAAGTTCCCATTGTGGTCCACTTTTAAAGCCAAGTTCCCTAGTTCCTAAGATCAAAGTAAACATATGCACTACAGAACTGGCAGTGCTGTTGTTTAAATTTTGTAGACTCATAGAATTCCCAGAAGGTGCTCAAGAATTTAGGACCTCAGCCTTGTGTTTGATTACTGCATCAGGGACTCCTGCTCAGCTTCAATGTTCTTGAATCCCACATGCAAATCTAATTTCAAATCTAACCGTATAATTGTATTATTATCTTATTGGCAACAGACAGGCTAAGGCTTGATGGATTTTGCTTCCATCTACAGTTCTGTCACAGATGCCTTGTATTTTCTCTACCAAATCACTTAATCTCTCAGTAAAGCAGGCATTACACTTGCAAAAAGACCATCAGAAATGTATTCTGAGGACAATACTATGAAATAAGGGACTGGATACAGGTGATGAGAAATCAAACTTAGGAGACCTAGAAAGAGCCTGCAATTTTTTTTGGCAGGAGTCATCAAATTCAAAACTCCCACAAAACTGCAATTCCCTTGGAAGTTCTGTTAACTTTCTCACAGCAGTGCTCCGATAATCAGCCAGCTAAAACTGGTATTTCAGATACTGGTATTTAAGTGAATGTTCATTGCAGTGAACAGAGTTTAAGTCACTCTGGGAACTGGCTGATGCAACTGCATCACCTGGGATAAAATATTCAAACTGAGTGTTTCAGCCAGACAGTAGCTTCTTTCCTCTCTCAGCTCTCTGAAAGGGAGCTGTGCACTGGCTCCAAACTACAGGCAGTAAAAAGCACAGCTAGATACTAACACAGCAAGAGATGGAGACAAACTTTTGTTTCTCTCTCTGGTTAAACAGGACAGAGACAAACATGACAAAGCACAAGAAAAGCACAGAGGAGAAACTGTGAACTCTTTGTGTAACCATCTTCCAATACCCACAAACAGAGAATGCTTCACCACCGTGAGAAGACTACAAATAAAATACTCTTCTGGTAACTGCCAGCAAATTTGATTCAAACCATTCCAGACTTGTTGGAAATGTTGTTGGCAAGTTGGCCACCAGAAATACAAATGTGATCTCTGAAGATACTAAAAGTTGAATGTGGCAGCCATGAACAGTTGCAGAAAATATATTTATCCAGATACATGTATTAACATCATAATTTTAAGGAGAGTGTGAATGATAAAAAAAAAGATGCATTCAGTCATGGTTCGCCCTAAAAAGAGAGAACAGGCAAGTAAAGTATTTATTTATATAAATATTAAACTGCAGAAATACTGTGACACAGCACTACAGACTGTGACACTTTCTGTTGTCCAGATTAGACTGCCCCTAAGTATTCTGAAGCTCAGAAATTAATCAATGCACACACACACATATATATATACACACACACACACACACACATAGATATATATGGAAATAAAGCTTCTTAAAATCTTCCTAAATTTAGGATAATGTTAGACAGAACCAGACTACTTGCACATGCAACTCTCAGCACTTTAGTATGCAAGTTGTGCATGAAACTTATGGGGTATCCAATTTATGGGGGCACAGCATGGCTAGCAGTGTATCCAAAACTACTGAGTGCTGTCATAGTCAAGCTGATTTGCACACTTAGGAGGATTAAAAAGTGATTTGTTTTTCACTTTGAAGAAAACATCCTATGTCTCTTTACCTATAAAACATCTCTCCTTCACTGAGAAATCAAGATTTCATTTCACTCTCATGTTTCAGAGAGAAAATTGTGAAGATGGTACAGGATTTTGGAGAAAGTTGAGGCCAAGACATGTCAACTAAAGCTTACAGAAGTCCCAATAGTTAAATGAAAAATGTTTATGCTTCATTGCTTCAGAACACAACCTCCTTCTTGCCATGCTGCAAAGAAGGCTATTCTCTAGAAGGTCTAAATGGCTGTAAATCATCTGTGACCATAGACAAAAATGTTTATTTAAGTTATACTATCATGTACATTTGACACAGTTGCAATCCTATCTATGAATCGAGTTGTGTAAAAATATGTTCATATAATTTCTGCTATTAATTTATCCTGGTGTTCAGTTCTGTTCCTCTTCCCACCTCATCCCCTAGAAGAGGTGGGAGAGGGAAGCCTCAAATTTAGGGTGCTGGCAGTGACTTTACAGACAAACTTAGTCTTAATGAAGATTCGGTGGAAAAATATGGAAATAGGTATTGCCAAGAACTATTCTCTCCAGACCATCTCCCTAAACTTTAGGTGAAAGGATGAATAAGATTTTCCTTTAAGGTAAAGATTATCACAGCTATGGCAGTAACACTGTAATTTTTCACCTCCTACATAGCAAACCTATACTAGCAAAACTGAAAGCTTCAGGTAAATCAAGACTTGGCTGTTACCTGTGTGTATTGCCCTTGCACATGAAAGGGGAAATGCTGAAATGCTGCCTGTTTCAGTGAACAATGTGAAAACCAGGAGTTCTTAAGTGAAACCATGCTCATTCCCCTCCCAGGGCATATCAATTCAAATGACTATGCTACAAATACATACTATTAGTTAATTTTTTTGCAGTAGAGACATCTGGAAACATCAGAAATATTTTCACTAACACTTCCCAAATGTTTTAAGGGATTAAGAATAGAAAATTACTAGATGTTTGCTTTGAGACATGCAAGTCTTCACCATTAAGTAACAAAGTTGTATCTTTCCTTCCACTGTCCCAGAGTGTGCATTTTTAATTCTTACACTGATTGTTGGAAGTTAATTGAAATGCCCAAATGCTCTCTGCCTCCCTTCTACAACAAAATCTCACATTTCTGTCTTGTGTTGTAATAACATCCAGCACACCTGTATAAATATAGTATGTGCAGATGTGCACAGGATGAGTTTCCTTCAGAAAGGGTAAGTTGCAGGTGTTGAGATTAAAATTAGTGTCCTTCAAGATTTTTCTCCTAGAAATCCATGTTTACACAATGCTATGCATAAAACAGGATTTTGCCCATATGCATACATATATTGCTATAATAAAATCCCATTATCAAAGCTATTTAATGTTCAAAACATCATTTGGAGCTATTGACATTGCAAATAAATTTAATCAAAGAGCTGAGAAAAGCAAACAAAAAGCTAGAAAGACAACCACAACCAAGAGAGAGCGAATTTATCAAGAAAAAGCACCTGGTACTGTAAAATCAGTATATCCTAAGGAATTCTCAGAACTGCCAAGTTTATGGCCTCTCACTACTGTTTATTGAGTGCACAACACACAGGCTACAGGTTTCTCACAGTTCATACCTTTTTTTCCCATTCATACTCATTTATGAACATACAAGGAGCTTCAGAAAAGACTGAAGGTCTGCTGTGTCTTAATACTGGACAGCAAGCCTGATATATTTGAGAGCCTTTTCCATGGAGTCAGAAGAGTCTGTTTAGTTTTCTTTTTAAGACCTCTTGCAAACACTCAGCACACAGATGATTACTTTTAGATGACTAAGTGCAATGTCACTTATCTCAACACGACCATCACCAACCACAGACTTATCTAATGGCAAAACATGTGTGGGAATTCTGCCAGCAGCTGCACAGCCACCAGCCACCCAAATGTACTACCTTGTTACATTTGCAAGTAAGAAAAACTCTTCAGACACAAGCATGTTGTAGTACTCATTTTCTGTGTTTGGAAAATAATGGATCTGTAATCACGTGGCAATGAACATAAGTAATATTTGTATAGAGGATTAGTCAGTACAGATTGTTTGTTCAAAGGATGTTAAGAAAAAATGGAAACATGAGACAAATACCAAAGTTTATCTCAATTTGAATTTCAGCATTCAGAGAAAGAGGGAAGATACCAATCTTTGATAGATTTCATGATCAGTCAGCAGAAGAAAGAAAGATCCATTTTAAAAAATGTGCCTGGCCCTATTGCAGGGCCAGACATGCTGCAGCAATCCTAAATTTCCACAGCACCCAGCCATTCTCTAAAGCAAAGTGCCAGCTCACAGCTGCATGATATAGCAGCACCATTCCTGCAGGAATACTTGTGTTTGCACTTCCAGTCTGGGACAGCTGGAAGAGATCAGGAATAGTCTAGACAAATAACAACACATTGATATGCAAGAAATATGACTAATCAAAAAGAAAACCAGGGACCAGATAGGGAAGATTTTCTTCCTGTAGCATTGGGCAAATGTGCGTAAGCAATCCAGAAGATGAAAACCCACTGTTCAAATTTTCATAAGCTAGTTCCGACTATTAGGATAGATACAGATAATTAGCACACGACAAAATCACTTTGCTAAATGCATTGGCCTTTGAAGGCTCATGTTTAGAACATTTCATCTTTATCATACAGAGTCAGCTCAACAAAATATTAAGTTTAAATCAATTTTCTAATCTATGTTCCACTGTTTGGATGTACAGGGACAGAGCAGTCTAAAGGACAACAGGGGGATAATAATCTTTAAATCGCATCCTCTTGAAATTTAAAAATTAAAATACATTTACCTTTGCAGAAAACCAAGTGATAATAGTCATCATCTGGGTTTAGAATTCAGCACTTTAATTCTTTCTAAAACAAGCATAATTTACTTTCTGTTATTATTAAGTAGATATGGAGATAATCTTTTTAGAGAAATCTATGACTGAAGTCCTTCATGCATTTACCATTAAATTATTAAACTCATTTACCATTACCATTAAATGTTAAACCCAGTCAGAATAAAAGGATGAACTACCTTCCCAGGTACAGAAGAGAGAATTTAATCACATCAGTTTATCTGTTGCCCCAAAAAAAAATTTAGTTACAAATTAGAAATTCCAAGTGAAAATAATTATTCTCTATAGTGAAAGTTAATTACATTAGCAAATATTAAATTATTTTAGACATACTTTTTCACTCTTTGTGTTTCTTTATAATGACTATACTATAATGAAATTCTGTGAAGCGTTAAAATCAAAGATACTAAAATGAAGTAGTGCTGTATTTGAGTGTCATAGAAAACAGATGGACTCTAAGACTCATTCTATATCCTCTGTTTCTTATGTTAATTTTTCCTTCTCCATGACTTTTTTTATTAACAATCATGCATTCTACACCTGTCAGTTCCCATAGCACTTGCCTTATTTGGTGTCATACTTTTCTATTCAGAGAAGGACGTTTATGTATGCAGTATACAACAAGGTATATTTCAAATCAAGTAAAGTTTGTAAGTAGCAGAGGCAACAATTTCAATATGCAAACTACAAAATAGCCACTGGGAAAGGATATTTCCTGGGTTACTGCTGCTTTGCTTTTCTTTCTGTACTACACTTTTCAGGCAATCCTCAATCATATTCCCAATATCTTTCTAGATAAAAATGTCTTTCCTAGGGATCAACAGCGTTTTGCTGCAGAAAGAGCAGTCACACAGAGTGGGGGTTTATTATTTCCTAATATTTCTAAGCCTAATCTGTCATCACTGCAGAACTACCACAAGATGAAAATACCACAAACTACCCATGGAGTTAAACTGTCATCCTTACCACACTTCTCTAATTGGAGGAACAGGCAATTTCGAGATGATCCTTGAAGCAAACAAAATATTCTGTCGGGGTTTATGCATGGGGTAGATAACTGCCTGCTGAATACCCAGACATGTACACATTATAAACACATAAAAGCCAACAGAAGGTTGGGGAAGTCTGTCAAAGGAGCTTAGCTCTCTTGACTGAGACCAAAGCAACTAAAGCCCTTCTTCTTTACTAATGGTGACAGATATAGCTGAGGTGACACGGTGGTCAAGTTAGCAAGCATATGATAAATATAAGACACTCAGCACCCTTCTGTACTGCACATCTTAAATGCCATGGGTGGTGGAGAAACAACTTAAAAAATTAATAAAGAAAAGAAATCACATGTGAGAAAATGTTTATATCAAGAATCTGTTCAGTGAATCCAAAAAGCATCTCTGTAAAGCACCTCACAAAAAGACAAAAGCTTCATACAGATTTAGTTTATTTTATTGCCTGCAAAATCTGGTTGTGTTTAAAAGTCTCTCTCAGTACAAAAAGAATTTCAAACTTGAAGCTTCAAATTATATTGTCTCTAATAAGATGATAACATCACACCTGTATGGCAGATTTATTCTCTTCCTACCCAACCAACATGCTGGCAATGCACAGTACCTTTCTCTTGCCCACAGGTTTCTGAGGCAGTTGTGTTTGATTTTAGTTGGAAGAGGTGAAGACTGAGCAGCACTAGTAGCTAAGTCACAAGTTATGTTTGTTCTGGGACTTTCCACACCACAGCTCTTAGTCCTGTTGGAACGTTCTCCTCTTCATCAGCAAGGAGGGCTTCCTGAGCAATATTAGTGACATCATTTGTTAAACAAATGAAAAGAGATTGAATACAAATCAGATTTCATTAACAGCTTTGATGGTAGCAATGCATAGGAAATTTATTTACACAGGGTAACAAAGTGCAGCAGAATAAGGTATCATATAAATATATCATATATCATCTTCTTTCCATTAAGAACACATAGGAATGGTGGCCTTTGCTAGATGGTCCTCAGGGAAAGCAGGATGGAAACTGCTAAGCTCCTTGACAATCAGATGAGGTCAATTCAGACTGTTAACTCTGCCTAGCTAACACTGAATTTGTATTCCATTTCAATACAAGTTATTGGGTTTTGGGATACCTAAATTGTCAATTGTCACATACAGATTGTCCACTGCCATGAATCTTTATAAGTGCCAAAAGTATACCAACATAAGGAGCTTATCATGTGTCATACTGAAAGGAGGACAAGACTGAATTTTAGAAAACCTAAATTCTGTTCTTGAAGGCAATGATCACAATTTCCTTTCTGAAAACAAACAATCAAAAGACAATGGGCAGGGCCTTGATATTGTCTTACTTCATATTTCTTTATAATACTTTAATGTATTTTGATCACAAGGGGAAACAACAGAAGCCTTTGAGTTTTTGTTGATGTTCACTGCATGTTAATTTGAAGTGGTATTTCCCATGCACAGAAAAATTTACAGAAATAAAATTATCATTATGGGGATATCTTCATGGAAAATACCACTCTGAAAGCTTTATGACTGAAAGCAGTTCAAGTGCCTTAATGAGTATCATCTACCTCAGTTTTCCTAGAGCCTCCAAACACCTTTAACTACATCTTTCACTGCAGAGTGAGAAAAAGAAAGTCTCCTCAGTACTAAATCTTCTCTTGGTATACCCCATGTGTTAGAGATTGAGGACAAATGAATTGAACAAGCCAAACAGATTTCAGCAATGTCTCAAGCAGACAGGGGGGTCTCCAAAGCAGAGGGCTGGCAGACACAACACAGAACAGGTCAAACTCTTTGCCTTTTGGGTAAGAGAGCTGGAAGCCAGACACAATTCCACATATGAACTGTGCTGAAACATGATGGATATAACTACTATCATGTACAGCGTTCGAATCTTCACAAAAGCCTGTATTTCACATAAAATACACCAGGATTGCATCCAATGGTACCAGTCCCAAAAACATAATTTCTAAATCACTTCCCTTGCTGGGAAATACTGCATTTCTCTCTGGAGGTTTGTTTAAGACAACACCATGTATTCTGTTGTTAGCAGCTTAAAACCTAAATCCTCAGGGACTTCACTTGATTATTTGTTCAATAAAACAAGCATCTAGGTAGTATTTAATGGAGAAGGGAAATCTGCATGCTCATTTCCTTAGGGCCAAATTCACTGCTGTGACAGAACACTTTTGAAAAGGATAAAAGTACAGCTAGGGCCAGATCATGGCAGAAGATCAAAGTGCTGAAACAGCTTAGTTGGCATATTTAAGTAGCACAAAACACTGGAAAAGAGGAATTCAATTTATTTATATAGTAACAAATCTCCTCAGGCCAAGTGCTCCTATTTTTTATGACGTCAGATATGTCTCACTTCACCCCATCTTCACCATCCTTTTTGAGTTGCCCTATTCTTAAATATTCTAATATTGTTATTCCACATAAAACATTTTGCTGCTTTATTCTGGCCTTCAGTTAGCAATCTGAATACATCTGAATAAAAGGAAAAGAGCAGGTTTTCCCATATTAGCATGTAATATAGAAACACCTAAGACAAAGCAAGAATTTACTTGTAAAAGGCAAGTAGACAGCAATCATGCCAATAAGATGATAACAAAACAGGCCAATACCCATAGGACTCAAAACGGTAAAAAAAACCCCAGAAAACCACCGCTCCAAATTCCAAAGTTACCTGGGTAATTTGTCTACACTGAAAAATGTACTTATCTTTTAGCATATCTACTAATTCTGTAATACCAATTCTTCTAAAAAGTAAGTTTTCTGATCCTAAAAAGCTTATTGTTAAGATTAATAGTTTTTTTTAATTCTCTAATAAACTTGTCAATAAAAACAATCTTTCATTTTTGGCCAACTGGCCTCACTATATAACAAGAATATTGTTTACAAAAGTTTTGAGAGAAGAATAAAACAGAGATCTAGAACATAAGTTACACTAATAAGAGCAAATAAAAAGAATTAGTAATGTGACAATATCTGCTTCTGAAAGTGGGTGTTTCAGTAGCATAGCATATGACTGAGATTAAAAAAGAAGATTAATTGGCAATAAGTCTTGCAAAAACTGGGGCAAATTTGAAACATTTAATTATGCCAGTCAGTCGGAGTTGTTAGAGTGCTATTCACAGTGAATTACCAGCAACCACTGGAAAACTACAACCTAATAATCCTTCAGTAATCTTCCTATAGCTTCTTAAAAGATACGGTAATACAAAAATAACTTAAAATAATTGGATACTTAATTTCTCATTTCCAGTAACTGCTAAGCTAAATCTATTTCTAATGGTGGAGAGGAAGGATAAAGAGGGGAAACTATTACTGTTTATATCTGTTAATCTACAAACAAACAGAGCATAAACTACAGCTGTTCAAATTCATTCAGAATTCAGAATATACCACACACACTAAAAGCACCTCAAAGAACCAAAACTATTATAGAAATAATTTGCAGATGAGCTGATGTTTAATACATTACTAATTTCACTCAGTGCAGTGAAATCACCAACATGTTCATATCCTGTAGTTATGGCAGCAAATGCTAAATAAAGAAAGCTGATTCAATTATGTTCTTCATCATATAATGGCTCTCTAGACAAAATACAGTGTCCTAAAAATGAAGGGGTTTCTCTGTTTACATGGAAATAACTAGCAACCCTTGTCAACACTTCCCAAATAGCTAGGAAAGGATGGAATGTATTCAAAATTGTTTGTTCAGGTTTTTAATCACAAACTGCAATACATAGAATCTTTGGTGAATGTTCTGTTTCTCACACTCTTATCTCCATCATTTCAGGCAGCATCGCATCTTGAAAGCAAGATAAGTTTAAAGGTAAGAGAGTACACACTGATGGCAGCCTCCATCCTTTCCCTGAGATTCCCTAAACAGGCAAAGCACTCGGGTTCTAGTTTAGATTTCTTCTTGGAAAGCAGAACAGCTGAGGACAATTCCTCTGAAAACTGAGGTAATGTCATGTACAGTCCACATATGCAGGGTCTGTGGACTATAAGAGGTGGGGGATCTCAAAAGAACACCTTGTTCTGTAGAAGAGAGATACAAAACCTTCCTTCTGCCCAACACTCCTCAAATAGAAACAGGCAGGGTCCAACTATAATCCCCAGAACAGAAAAAAGAGCAATCATCCTTGGCATATGGTAACAGAAGAACAGTTTCCCTGAATGTTTTGGAAGCCCTCCCTATGTCTTTGTACAGCTGATCCACATTTTGAAGACTTTTTGAAAACAAGGCTTTTTTGCTTTAAAATGACTAAGCATGAAACAAGATTGACCCAAATAAAAGGCAATTTCTTTGGGAAAACAGTGCTGAACACATCTGTGAGTTCTCTGCAGCAGTTGCTAGAAATTTCAGTTGGCAAATGCTTTGTAATGAGGATATGTACATTACCAGTGGCTTTTTGTCAGAAGTTATTCTAATCGACAGCTAGAGGAGCAGGGGGAAGGGGTTCTTTTATACAACCAAATGTTCAAGGATTAAAAAAGCATATTTCTTTCAAAAAATCTATGACTTTTTACCATGGTGCCATGTATTCTACTCTAAAGCTTTCCATGCATAACATTAATTTGATTTACAGCTTTTTAAGAGATCTATTTGTCAGGCATACAAAATACTTGCAAGGAGACTGCATCTTGGCCTTCCTGCCCCTGCTCTTGGATTTCTAAGACTGTGATACTTACTTTGGTACCAGATTCCCTGGGATTTCCAAGAGAGCAAAAACTTTATTTACACATAAATAACTGGCACAAATGCAGCCCTTCGTTAATGAATTAACATTTTGACAGCCAGAACCTGCCAGCAACAAACATTTATGCCCAATATACATCATTTGCACTCTCCTTTACCACTTCAGTCTGCTTTATACACAGTACTACAACCAGAAATGTGCTGCCTTCTGCTATGACTGCACCAAAAGCAGATTGGGAGTAGAGAAAAAAAAGGAGGAAAAAAAATAGAAGAAGAAAAAAAAAGAAGTATTTAAAACAATTCCCTGAAAGCAAAGACAATCTGAAGGGAGGCTTCAATGTGAATGCATCATGGCCCAAGGAAGAAATAGCATAGATGCCACAGAGTCATCCCCTTTCAACACAAAGACTTACCAGCAGGAAAATACTGTGGCATGACCTTCATAGACCACTCTATGTATCCTGAGCAACATAACTTTGAAAAATGTGCAACCACAATGTCCACTCTTTACATAGTGAGCAACCTTAAAGAGCACAAAAAGACTTCAGAAACTTTCTCTTCTTATTTTTAATACCAACTTTGAAATCAGTGTAGCAGAAATCAAAGACATGATAAGCAGCAAGCTCTTGGCTACAAATACTTCTTTCATTAGTACCAGGGAATACTGATGAAAACTTTCCTGGGCTGGTCTAAGCTCTTGTTTTTTATTGCAAAATACATCTTTGGTGGACAAAACACACAACTT
Organism: Dicaeum eximium; assembly: GCA_013396995.1. Classification (NCBI taxonomy): domain Eukaryota; kingdom Metazoa; phylum Chordata; class Aves; order Passeriformes; family Dicaeidae; genus Dicaeum; species Dicaeum eximium. The sequence goes on along the minus strand of VWZP01000982.1, from coordinate 1,083,319 downwards.
TTATTTGGATACTGGAAGCAATGACAGATACAGAAGCAGTCATTCACTTTCCTGTGTCCTTTATGTTACATCTTTCTGTTTTGGCATTCTCATAATAAGGAATCCTTTGGGATCATTTGAATTTCTGTCAGCAGTAGTGGACTACCAAAATTAGGTCAGCAATTCAAATTTGTTTCCATGTTATTCTTTTTGCCTTGCTGCAGATTACTATGCTGCAATTCCCAAATGGAGAGCCTACCAATGACTGAAACAGTGCTTTCAGAGGAATTGGTATCATTCCTGACACCTTGCTGTTTTAATTGGATTGTCAATGCAAAGAAAAATCTTCCTATTCTCTTTTTCTCTGAAGTAGGGGGCAATAGGAATTCCTGAGCATGTGTTTCAGAAAACTCTGAGTGTGATTGCTTCTATAGTTGATTTAAAACCATAAAACACATTTGAAAAGTAAGCTAATTACACTGTTTACTAGATTTTATGTTACAAATACAGTGTGCAAACCGCAGGACAGGGCTGCTTTTGCATGCAGAATTAGGCAAATCTGTATTCTCTGTGTCACATAGTGCTTATGTGTAATAGTCATACAAAAACTTTTTCAGTAATTAAGATGAACGGGATGAAATAGCAATTGGAGGGAAAGCTATCCATATGAAATTATGTCCTTTAAGCCTACCAATAATTAACTAGTAAAGTAATGAATATCAAATGCACTAAACTTTTAAAAAACAGATTTGATGGGCTTTTAATGGGCATGGCCAGAGACAACACAGCCTCACCCAGGTGGGTGAAAGGAGCCAATCTACTCCCTGGAGGCTCTCCCATCCAAGACCCTTTCTCTCACACAAAATAAGCTTCTAGACAGGTTCCATACAGAAAAGTGGTCTTAGGCTACTCAGACATTACAAAAGAGACTATTCTTTTACATTAATTTTTATGTTAACATAGGATTTATACAAATGCAGCAGAGGTGGGAACATCAAAGTTTTATATAATCATCCATAAAGCATCATTTTTAAAAGTATAAAAGTGAGGGGTCTAACACTTCAGTAGGAGTGTGTTGAGTGCATTAAGAAACTTGAAGAATATTATTTTCTTTATCCAGCCTTAAACACCAGTGAGTTTTGAGAACTTCTAAGAACAAAATAAATAATGCTCTTCAACACACTCTCTTTAGTATTTTCTGACTGATTAACAGATCTGGAGAGTTTCCAGACATGCACAGGCTTCAAAAATAGTTCTTTGTAACTCTCATCCCCTGGCTTGACACCTCTTGCTCTGTCTGCCTGTGCTACAGCAGCAGGGAGTGCAGCTCTGCAGGGGCTCCACTGGAATGGGACAAGAATTAAGGGAGATGTTGTGCCATTCCCCTGCTTTGCTTTGTGCTCATTGGCAATGCTTTGCTTCCAGATCAGTTTCAAGTTGCTGAGTAACAACTTTTGTCCTCTGGACTCACCCAGCAACCAAAGTTATTTTGTCTTTTGTCTTTATTTTTCGCCTGTGATAAGCTGTTATCCAGCTTACTCACAGGCATAGGCTGGCACAGTGAAGGTTTAAAAGACCATTTTTCTTCCCTACTCCCACACACAGTGTCCAGTGCTGCTTTATCAAAGTGATGTAAGATCACCAACCCACTCTCTTCTTCAATATTTTAGATACTGAAGATTTTTCAGTTTTAAAGCCTGAACAAGGATTTTTCATACATCTGTCACTGGGAAAGCAACTACATCCATTTGCATGCCAAAAGTCCTTCACACAATGGAAAAGCAAAGGTTTCACCCTCCAAAGAGAATTCCTGTTTTTTCAATGGTACTCCACGGGCCTAGTATTTATAAAATATAAGTCTAATGCAAGATTTATTAGGCTATTAGGCCTTTTAGCTTCTCTCACATATAGCTTGTTTATTTGCTGTTTTGCCTCAGCAGTTCATGCAGTATATAAATATGCATGACATTCATTTTACATATATATGAGTACAAGCAAATACATACAATGGCCTCATAAAGAAACAACTGGATCCCTAAGTCTGAACAACCTGCAATCTTTTCCTATATCCGAACTGAAAATCTTTTATGCAAATGCTATTCAATTATCGAACTTAACTTTAACACGATTAATTAAAAAGTAACATATTTTCACATCAGCATTTGCAATGAGTTGGAAAATTGCCAAATGTGACCACTGCTACAAGTAATAGTGTTCGATTTCAACTTCCTTGTGTACTTTAAAAAATCTGCACTGTGTCATAACAGTGATACTTCATGGTATGTGTTTTATTTTTCAAAGTTTTTGACAAACTAGTCACAAAACGCTTCTTTGCAGCTCTGTGGTAGTCCTTCCCTTTATAAGCCAGAGCCTTAAAGCTACAAGAATTCTTAAAATATGTTTTTCAATAAGGGAAGATTTGAAATTAGTACATTTAAAATTTCAACTCAAATGAAAGCCAAGTGCTGTGCCAAGGATCTTTGCCAGCTGGAATTTAATATCATGTGAAAAACTGGAGAAGTATAAGCTTTTCCTTTACAGTGTCTTTACAAAGATCTCATAGGATCACAGGCTTTCCTTTAATTTTTTTCATTCATTTTAGACAAATTCCTGGCTTCAGGGGCTGGTCTGTATACAAACACTTGTAACTCAATAATTTTTGGGAAGTTAGTTCAAAAAAAGGCAGATCAGTATATAAAGAGATCATATATCTGTAAACCCAAAATATATAGAATAGCATAAAATTATCTGTCAGGAGGGGGCAGATAGGATGTCAAAGACCCATTATGGAGACCACCATACCACTACTATCTCTATTTCTTTATGTATATTCCTAAAAACAGACTTGTATGTATGCATACAAGAAGCCATATTAAAGGTCAAAAGTAACATTAGGCTGAAAGAAATTCCATTTTTACATTTCAGTACCAGCTTTTCCTACAACTCTTTTTGCTTTTTAAACAGAGACCTATTAATTTTTGAATCAGTGTTGCAGGGTCAACTGGAATATGCTCTAAAATCCAGGAAGCCAAAGTCTTGTCTTCAGACAAGTTATCAACCCTCCATCCCAGCTGTCACCTCTCTGTCCCTTAGCACGTACACCCCCATCTCCTTTTTCGTTATCAACACACAGTGCCTGTCATAAGATTAATAAAGCCAGAAACAAATGAAATAATTTACATCTAATCTGCAGCTTCACTGAACTCCTCACCCAAGGATAAGTGAGCAGGTCACTGCCAGAGCTCCTCCTTTGCAGGCAGCGAATGCCAAGGGAAGAGGTTTACACAAGGTCACCCGTGACTCAGCAGCAAACTGGGGAAAGGACTCGAGGCAGCCCAGCCTTGTGCTGGATGCCAGCAGCAGCTCAGCAAACCTGAGCTCCCCGACCCGACAGCACCTATGAGCTCTGCCAGGGCACAAACTCAGTGACCCCAGGTTTGCAGCCTGTTAGCAGCAAATGCTTCAGCTCCAACAGCAAAGTTACAAATGCCTACGTTTTCTCTATGAAGCACGCAGTTGCTGCATGCGCCGTACAGATTTCAGAATGATGAAAAAAATGACACGAGCTTGTACATCTGCAAATTCTGTGCTTCTCAGTGCTCTCTTGCAGATTTTGACAAAGACTTAGCATTTAATAAGTATCAGAATCCAGATAGCCTATTATTCCACCTACTCACAAATGGGATATTTTTCTGTTCAGAAACAGCATGTTGAAGTGATTCGCAGGAGGAGATGGTAAAAGTTTCCTTCTCCCAGAAACCTCAGCAAGTTCAATTAAACAATGACAAGCGTAACAGCTTGAAACAGGCACTGTTTAATACAAAGACATCACTATCTTCCAGTAAAGGACCTCATGCTAGTTTTATATGAACAAAGGGCTGCTTCCAATTAAAATCATAGTAATGGGGGATGGGAGGAAAAAAAATCAACCCAAATGCTCTCCATGTACTCGCCTTTATGGAACAATTACCCAGCAATGAAGTGACATCCTTCTCCAGCCATTTTGCCAAGAGCACTGTAAGGGAGTGCTCTAATGTGTAAGCATGATGGCTGCTAAATTCTAGTTCTCTGTTAATTCCAGTCCAGTTATTTACCCAGCTGAATTTTTACTGTGAGGTCTCTACTGTGAGGATTTCATGTCTGATAATGGCACACTTCACAACATACATAATTTTACAGCTGTTACTGAAAATACATCTTCCAGTCAAGAAATATTTAGATATTCATAGATGCAAATAGAGAGTGTGATTTCTTAAACTAGGCAACCAATATATGTTTATAAGTGCAATTTATCTACCATAGATTTTTCAGTGCCTAAGACTGAACACTGCCTGTTCCAGTTACTCCTAGGCACAGAAAGAGCAAAGGCTTTTGGCATTCTCAGTTCATTAGATTTAGCTCACTAGCAGTGCCAAAGGTACACCTCACACATATAAAGGAAAGCCCAAGACTATTGATACCAAAACTGCAAACTCAATTTAAGTTTCTTTTCACAAACTAGATTATATTCTTCCTCTGCTCCATCTTCCCATTCTACAGAGAATGAACTCTTTTTCCTACTGGAGACAATACCTCACCACTTCTTCCTGTCCTCTTCATCTCACTACTATTTTTGTATGCCATGAATACTAAATATGTTTTCTTCTAGAGATGTTCTGGCTGACATATAGCTAATTAAAGTCAGAACAGGTCTTCTTAGCTCAGAATAAGCTGGTCTTTGAAGGTGGCCCCTTGGGTTTCAGACCTGACTAAAAGGCCGCACGCCCAAGACCTTGTCTAACTCTTCCACTGACATCAGCTGGATTTAACATAGGCTAGGTGAGTGCCCCTGCCTGCAGACATTGTCTTGCCACTATAAAGAGTCAATAACCTCACTTGAGGAGTAAACATCTACAATCAGAATCTAGAAAAATATATAGGAGCAATTTTGGTCATAAACGAACAGAAAGACAGGAATCCACTGAGTTGTATTTTGACAGAGCTTTGCCTTCACTATTACATCATCAAGTTCTGCTTCTAGCCTCCCCAGCAAGAGCTGAAAATACCAGCTGTGAAAATCTGAGTGTCCTAAAAATATGGCTGCCATGGCCTTCTCAAGATACATTCGAGAAACTAATCTTGTTCCACTAAGTAAATTAAAAGTAGAAACACACCTCCCAAAGCCTGGCATCTGAAATCCTTTTTCCTTCCTCTCCTCACACATTTTTCTCCTATATATATATATAAATTCACATGCACACAGCAACACATATGCTGTATACCAAAACAGAATGCTGTCATTAAATGACATAGCCAGAAATGGCAACAGATTTGGCAGGAAAAGTTCATTTCTGGGATGCATAACACCCTGGTCTGAGCCTCAGATGCAGCAACTCCACCAAGCAGTACCTTGGTGTTCAGTAAGGTCAGGAAGGGCTTGAGCTGGAATGTGCGATATCCCGGTAAAACATCCATGTTCCACAGCGGTGACACGGGGAGGAGGCACTGCAGGGCTTTGTGCACACAAGGCATTCCCTGGTAGGGTGGGGTTTTCTGCGTTTGCTTCACTTCCTTCAGCACCTCAGAGATCTGCTCACACAAACGTGCACAGTTCCCACCCTTCAAGAACACGAGTATGGAGACCAGAAGCAGACACAAACCTGCTGCTGACTCTCCCACAAGGGAGTTCTCATTTTTGTGACATATGCTGAGCTTAAAGTCCTTGCAGCACTGACTGCACTAACACAGCTCAGCTTGTTTTACTTTGCCAGCTCATGAAGTTCAAACTCAGCATCCCTAACTACAGCCCAGTGCTGCTCTGTCATTTCCACACCTGTGCAGAGTGAACTCCCCTTTTAAAGGAAGTTCCAAGAGAAATTTGCTTCAAACCTGTTTGCTCCATAACTAGCTAATTTTGATATTAATATTCTAATATTATGTTAAGAAATATCAAGTTAAGTTCTTTGCAATACCAAACATACTCTACCAAGTACTTTTTATTTACGATTCAGTTAATTTATGTCAAATAAAATTATCTGCAATAATATCACCTCATTTGTTTTCCTGACAGTTAAAAAAAAAATCTACTTTTCACTTTCTTTATAATAACACCTTTAATTAAAAGCATAAAATAACCATAGAATCATAAAGCACTTTGAGCTGGAAGGGACCTGAAAGGTCATCTTGGTCTAACCCTTCTGTCGTGGGCAGAGACACCTTCGACTAGACCAAGTTGCTCAAAAAATCGTGCACTTACTTACTAACTCTAACTTAAATACGGAACAGAAATATTTCAAAAAGACTTCTTTGTCCAGTTTCAGGTTTGTTTTTTGGGTTCTTCTGTCTTTGGTTTTCCCACACTGGATAAATCATTTGGCTTTATACCACCCTTTTTTTACTGTGTATTTAAATAAACACCTCCCAGTAAATAAAGTTTCAGATGAAACAGACTGCTGCTGGAGTCAGCAAAGATATGCTAGAAAAAGAGAACTAACATATGCATGCTATTACATCAAAGTATCCATATTTATTAGGCACAATGGAACAGTAAAGGCAAGGAAAGTGCAGCCATCAGCAGAAGTGCATGTTATTGATAAAATATATTGAAGAAGCCACATAAAAGCTGGCTATACTTAGTCCTTATCTACACAGCAATAATTTATATATCTTTATAAAGATATATATATATTTAAATGTATATGCACACACATCCAAGATTTTTCTTTTACCAAAGAAAAAACTTGGCAGTTCTTACACATTTTCTCTCTAAAACATTGCTAATAACATGTCATTTAGAAGTCCTTCAAGGAGTTAAAGTGGGAAGATGTATACTTTGAACTTTTATTTCTGGCACAGATTTCCTTTGTTGCAAGGCAGGCCTACAGAGTCTGAATGCTGTGGACATTACCATTAATGTGGTGGTGCCCTAATTACCACTCTCTGCCTACCATCTAAAGGTCACGATGCTGGGTTTGCTCTTTTTGGATCAGCACAGCCCAAAGGCTTCTAAGGAAGGTGTTCACTAGGTTGAATGTATCCATTATGATTTAAAATCCAACAGACACTACAGTTCTTCATTTCCACACATATCACTTTAGGCAATCCCGCAATAAATTTATTCTACCATACAGCCAACGTTCACCTAGAAGCTTTTTTAAATCCTTGAGGGATTCCTCACAATACTCTTTAACTAATGCAATTTGTTTGCTGAAAGCATGGCAGCTGCTGTAAAACAAACAAAATTCAATTAAACTTTACACTAAAATATTGCTAAGTATGAAATGTCACTGTATTTCAGATTTGATGAGTTCAAAGCTAATTAATTTCAGACCACTGCATACCTAACACAAAGGAGAAATTGTTTTTAAAATTTTAAAAAGTAACTTGAATAAGCTTTATTGGATATGATATCTGTGACAAAGCCATCTAATTATCATCAATTTTTACACACCAACCCAAGCAGTAGCATTTAGGAAAAAATAAAATTAACCTATAAGATGATTGATGCTTGGTACTATTGGTACTGTTTCACCCAGAGGGTTACAGAAAGTAAATTATCACTTTATTCCATGAGATCTTCTGCCTGCTGTACTGCAGTAGGATAAATTATCCCTTCCCATTTGGTTTTGATGTTTATAAAATATGACTTAGTACGGATACAACCAAGTCACCAGCATGTTTGCAGAGAGAGGAAAATGATTTACACAGACACAGCTGGATGCTCCAATGCATACACTACTTGTTACTCTAAGCTCCATGAAACTTTGTAATTCTATTTGGAAATTTTAGTGCAATTTGCTCTAATTCAACAGGCTAGAGGCATGAAATAAAATGGAACCCCTGCTAAAACTGCTCTTTAGGATTGCATTATACCTAGAATATCTCCAAATATTCTTGTTAAAAACAGATTTATTGAAAACTTTCTAAATAGTATTTACATAATCCCAATAACAAATTGTTGAAATTGAAAAAATTGATGATTCAACATTTAGAACTGAGGTCTTTATTCACAACCAGCACCATAGATTTCTATGATACAAAAAGACAATTGATGAATCAGTAACGGGAATGTATGAATCAAAAAAAATCCAGGTTAAGAGTTGATACATACTATTCTAATATAGCACAAAACGTATCTTTACAAAACATACAAAACATATATTTATAGCCTTTTTTAATAATTAATGGTCTCCAAAATGAGGCAAGGATTAAAACAACATGAGCAAGTGATTTTTTTTTTTTACAACAAACATGAGCAGATAGAACAACTTTTGTTCAAGTCAGATCTTGTCTAAACTACAAAAGCAGGATAACAAGTTATAAAACAGCTGGCTCCTGCTAATTACTATTTCTAGATTTATTGGATTTTGGCCTAATTAAGAAATTTAATTAAAGTCCAATCTCCAGCACAGATGATAACTGTATTAAGCACAGCAGCTTGCTGGCTTTGTTGGATCATTAGCGCCTCTCGGTGAATGTCGGCTGTGGGGCACAGCTCTGGGCAAACATCCTGAGCCTCAGCCCTGTGCCCAAGGCTCAGGATGCACCCCCCAATGCCCTTCCCACCCCGGAAGTCACCACCACTGCTCACAGCATCACACACAAGAGGCCATTTCACAGAGAATTCAGGTGACTGTAAACCAACAAACACATCGAGAAAAGGCACTGAACGTTTTTCATGAGTCCTAACGCCAGCTTTCCCATTCCTCACCTGACTGCCAGGAGGGGCTAAGACAACAAATTTAAATCCCCTTTAAAAATAGACAAAATTATGCCATGCCTCAGTTTACCTAGACTTAAGAGAAGTGTTTGACACTGCCACCCCACAGCATTCTGCTGGAGAAACTGGCTGCTCCTGGCCGGTCCCCAGGGGTGTTCCCCAGCACTCAGTACTGGGGCCAGTCCTGTTTGAGCTTTATCAACCATCTGGACAAGATCAAGTGCACCCTCAGTCAGTTCATAAAGGACACTAAACTGGGTAGGAGTGTTGATCTACTGGAGGGCAGGAAGGCTCTGCAGATGGATCTGGACAGCCTGGATTGATGGGCTGAGGTCAATGGCAGGAGGCTCAACAAGGCCAAGTGCTGGGTCCTGCACTTGGGTCACAACAACCCCAGGCAGTGCCACAGGCTGGGGCAGAGTGGATGGAAAGTGGTTTGGTGGAAAAGGACTTGGGGGTGCTGGGTGACAGCAGCTGAACATGAGCCAGTGTGAGCCCAGGTGGCCAAGAAGGCCAATGGCACCTGGCTTGGATCAAAAATACAGTAGGACCAGGGCAGTGATTGTCACTCTGGCACTGCTGAGGTCAGACCTTGAGTTCTGTGCTCAGTTCTGGGCCCCTCACAACAAGAAAGGCACTGAGGTGACACTGGAGAATGTCCAGAGAAGGGAAACAGAGCTGGTGAAGGGTCTGGAGCACAAATCCCATGAGGACCAGCTGAAGGAGCTGAAGGTGTTTCATTTCGAGAACAGGAAGCTCAGGAGAGACCTTATCACTCTCTACAACTACCTGAAAGAAGGTTGTAGCCAGGTGAGGATCGGTTTCTTCTCCCAGGTAACTACTGACAGGACAAGAGAAAATGGCCTTAAGTTGGAAATGCCCAAGGGGAAATTTACAAAGGAAAAATTTCTTCACTGAAAGGGTTGTCAAGCATTGGAACAGGTTACCCAGAGAAGCGCTGGAGTCACTATCCCTGGAAGCATTGAAAAGATGTGTAGGTGTGGCACTTGAGGACATGTTTAGTGGTGGACTTGGTGGTGCTGGATTAACAGATGGACATGGTGATCTTAAAGATCATTTTCAACCTAAAAGAGTCTGTAATTTTATCTATATATAATGTTTTATATCACTTCAAGCCATGGTGTATGGTGGGTAATAAAATACTTTTATCTGAAAGAAAAAATTCAGTATTAAAAATGAATAAGCTTGAAACACCAAAGCCTAGAATTATGTCTAAAAAAGTTTACCAGAGGAACTCCAAGAAGGGATTCTTATGTTACACATCTTTCTCAAACTATATAGAAGGTCCTGAGTAGCACCACAGCGGGCTGGCCCTGGCTGGATGCCAGACACACACTCTATCACTCCCCTCCCCAAGTTGACAGGGGAGGGAAGATGTACTGAGGATACCTGAGGTGAAGTAAGAGCAGGGAGAGATCCCTCACTGAGTACCATCACTGGCAGAGCAGACTTGCCTTGCAATATTAACTGAATTTATTACTAACAAAATCATACCAGGACAATGAGAAGTAAAATAAAAACACCTTCCTCTTCCCCCCTCCCTCTTTTCCAGCTCTACTTCTTCAGTGGTGCAGGGAAACATAAACACCTTTAAGAACTTAACAATATACCATGTATCTGTCTCAAAAAGCAGACAAACTGCAAACAGGCAGGTATATTCAAGAATAGACCTCACATGTGAGGTGATTCCCTTCATTACCTTCAGTCTAAAGTACTGCATCCAATTTCGTGCAGAAATAGGCCAATTAAGGCTGGATAGAGGCCACAAGAAACAGCCTAAAAGGCATGGCTGAAAATAATTTGAATTGTTAACCTTGAATAAAAGAAGAGAGCGAAGTGTTAAGAGTCTTCCTATCTGTAAAAGGTTGCAACCAAGAGAAAAACTAATAGAATCCTCACTGAGTTCACTGGGAAGCAGATGATAAAGGGGTAAGACCAGATTGATACTGTGAGGGAGAGGGGGAAAACGCTCAGACTGCCTAACCATAAAGGGATAACCCAGAAAGAAGCAGCCTAAAAAGACCTATTAAATCTTTCTGAGAAGCCATCTCCATCAGGCAGGCAATTAAGAACAAGTTGAACAAATACATAGTGGTGCTTTATCTGTCCATCCTACTGCTAAGAACAGTGAACCAAGTAATGTCCAAATCCATTCTTTATTCCTTTAAAGATTTTTTTGAGAGGGGGCAAGGGGGAAAGCAGTATGGATATATAAATTTATTTCTTCATGGCATGTCAGTAGGAGTATTTCTCAATTGCCTCTCCAGTAATTTAAGGGTCACTTAAATGCCAGACTAAGATAATTTGATTGTTGGGAGGACTCTCAAGGCATTCTGAAAGGCCCAGGATCTCATGTTGACTACACTGGCCTTATCACCACACTTGCAATATTTTTGGGGATGCTTTAAACACAGCACTGCAGAGTAGGGCTTCTCTCTTTTTAAGGGGAGAAATCAGCCAGAGTAACAACTCCAATCTAAACCACAGACTATCTCCTCAATGGTTTTAACAGTTTACTTTATGACCAGATCTCTTCAATCACCTGGGCTTACACATCTTACACAAGAAATAAAAATCTTGGTCTTCTAAAACAAGCAATCTAGAAGTATTCATTGAATTCAAAATATTAAGAATGTCTCATAAACCAAACACCCCAGCCAAATAAAAATCCTTGTTTTTCCATTGAACTGTTTTTAACAACTTCTGATTAAGGTTCATCAAGAACTAAAAAGAAAATGTCATTATCTACTTCACAGCTATAGTACTAAACTGTAAATCAGATTTAAATTTACCCCCTGAAGTGATTATTGAATGAGGCAGAAAATCCACTAAGTTTTCCTATCCTTGCATATGCTTTTATGAATTCTATTAACATATAAATGACAGAACTCCAGAACAATTGAGAAGTACTTATTTGTATTTTGTTGAGCTGACCAAGATGAAAACAGCACAGGCAATGCAAGAATGCCAAAGACTTATAAACTCAATACCTTCTGAAAACAGCTGTATATGACATACAAAATACATGCAAATAGATGTGCTCACATATCCTGGCACATTTTTAAGGAACCACTGAGTAACAAGTTAGGTGGGTGGGATATTTGTCCTTTTTTTCCCCTTCCTTTTCTTTTTCCCACATTGTAAATTCTAATTCTTCTGGCAGTACACCTTGCTCTGATGCAAGACACCAACAGGTGGTAGGACTATTGCATTTTTGCTTTCCAGGAAGTCTCTGGCAAGACTAAGCCTTCCTAATGTGACAGGTGATCACCTCAGAGTTCATGGCTGGTGTCAGGGAGGTTGGTGTTGAATATCTGTAGTGGGAAGCTACTAAATGAAACCAACATGCTGACAATACTGACTTTGTAATAAATGTGTGTTTTATCCTTAAGCCATTGCTCTTCACAGAAATATGCACAAAAATACAGTTTTCCCACTGAATTTAACAATGCATGTCAGAGTTCTTAACCTCATTTTAGTATTTTGTTTTATATCCCACCAGTCCTGCCAGGCCAAGACCGCTCCAGGGGGCAGATCAAGAATGCTCCTGGGGTAAGGGCTGGATTCCTGTATTTCTGTAAAGGTTCCATCTGAATGAACCTTGTACCATGGTGGGCCTATTGGCACAAGCATCTGCAGTGATTTTTCTTTATGTGTTCAAGGACAATACAGACAATCTGCTCTGTAAGTATCAGTTCATTATAAAATAAATAATTGATCAGTATTCTACTAACTCCTCTATAATTATTCAAGCTTGTAGGCAGCTTAACTTCTGAGAAGAAAAAAAAAGACAGAAACACACACACACACACTAAGAGCTTTAATTTAACTGGCATTGCTCTGGAAATGGCAACCTTCCACTGGCTGAACAGAACACTTAAATGCTATGTTTGTTCAACTAACTGCAAGTTTCTACTGTCCAACTAAAGCAGCTTTGATACAGCAAAACACAGAACACAAACTCCTGCTCACTACAAAAGATTTGATAATAATCAAGACTTTCCAAAACCAACTCTTTCTGCACGCAGAACTGACTTGACGTGTTGAGAAGTAGCACATTTGCTTGACAGATCTGCCTCTATAAAATGCATTTTATGAATGGATTAAGGACTTGAGAATTGTTGGTATTTTCATAGGTCATGCATTTTATCATGATAAAAAATAAAAACAACATAAAGATACCATTGAAAGATCTGATTTTGTACCTTACCTGCTTTGTTCATGATTGACAGAGAAAATTAACATCAGCTTTGCACTTTCTATGCTTCTTATGTATCTGTATTATTTAGTGGTATTAGAAGGAAACACTGAATTCCAAACAGTTTTTGCACATTTTGTGACACAGCTTGACTATGGTGTATCATCAGGTCACCACACCGACTTCTTTTTCATCTTTTATTATATATTCATCTGTTTTACAAGAATATGCTATGATCACACTGCATTTCTGCCTGGATGAAACAATCTTTGTTAAGGAAATCCATATTGTGAAGCTGTTAATCAAAGAACATGTTTCTGTATTAATATACATGAGGGAGAAAGGGGGATTTTGAGACACACTTGGGAATCAGACACCCAATTGAAAATAACCAGTTAATTAATTCAGTCTTTAAAGCTATCTCCCCATTTACAAAAAACATTACACAAGTTAAGCTCCTGATCTTGTGTTCAACAAGGATCTACCATATGCAAAAGAAAGTGGAGGACTTATTACTGACATTAATGCTTCCTCACTACTCAAAGCTAATATTTTGGTCAATGAAATGTCTGTATTTGGATATTAAAATAACTTAGATATGGAGAAGCTGGACAAATACTGCAAATAATGTTGGCAGCACTTTGGTCTTCCTTAGTGTCCAAAATGTAGAGACAAAATAAATAAACAAGCAAGCAATGAAGCTCTGCTTCTTTCTTATGTAGATAGAATGGTAGAAAACTGTTCCATCCTTACAAAAACTGCAGCAGTCAAAACCATTTTGCCCTGACTGAAAAGGTTAATTATGTATAAGAATAGATACATGAGAAATAAAATGCCCACAGTTGGTATCTGCAAGATCATCCACACTGGTACCAACTGTGCTACAGGCATCTAATTCCTTTATTTTCTCTCTCTTGCCACTGTGTTTCTAACACAAGCAAGAATAACCTTTTAAACCATTAATCTCAAGAAATCCAAAATCAGACTCTGAAATAATCCAGAATATTGAATGAAATTTTAGAGATTACCATTTGAAACATTAGAGCATGACTAGAAAGATACAAGACCTATCACATGAATGCTGATATTCAGTTGTCAACAGATCACATAATATAAAGAATATAAAGAATATAAAGAATATAAAGAATATAAAGAATATAAAGAATATAAAGAATATAAAGAATATAAAGAATATAAAGAATAGTGCTGTCAAAAAAGCAAGTATGACAGCCAAATGGCACAGCTGAATTTTCATACTAAGTGTTTAGACTATACAGTATTTTTTCTAAATATGCAATGGATTTTAACAAATGCTGCACAACATTGTTTTTTCATAACTATAATACCACTTATGGTATCTTTCTCACTGGAAGCTCTAAGTAAAATTAGTTTTTAAATTATAAGAAGGGAATTGATTTGAAGAGAGAAAATTTTGTTAAGAGATCCTGAAAATCAGAGGTCACATATTAAAACCTAAGAGCTGTGAATTTAAGGAAATTATCTCACTTCCACAGTAATGCTAATAAATGAAAAAGAGACACTGTAGGATTTTCAATGCCTATCAAAAAATAAAAACGCACGAAAAAACAACATACAAAACAACAACAACAAAAAAAAAGCTTTGAAGTGTTTCAGAATGCAAAGTACATAGAGTCTAAGGGATTCCCTTCCTTTCACCAGCCCTGGCCAAAATACTGTTGCATCTTCACTACAAAGACATAAGCTGGAAAGTTATGCAATAGGAATAAAAAAACAATACAAAGGTAATCTTTTTTTTTTTTTTCAGATACGAACAGCTTGCAGATCTTTGCTGTCTGTGTATAGCCTGCCAGAAGTCTTACTGCATTACTGCCATTTACATGTGAACAGAAAGGATAGAAAGAAATTACCAACTTTCAGTGAAAGTCATCACACAAGAAAGATCCCCTAGAATTTTTCTGTCATAGCAAATAAGTCAGAAGAATTCAATTTAGCATACTATGCCTTTAAAAATTGACCAAAATCTGTGTAATATCCAAGTAGCAGTCTGGCCAATCAAATCATTGGCCCAAACATGAACGTTTAGTGAACACATGAACAACACCAGAAAAACAAAAAACAAACCAACAACCTCACCCTCATTTATATCGTATTTTACATAAATCTGATCATTTTAATAAGATACAAGTTATTGAATGACAGAGATATTAGCAGGAGACCATTTATGAGTTTTGTTTTAGAACATCTCTTACAAATATGAATTTTACCAAGTGAAGTTTTAACGATATTTTATCTTAGAAGTTCTACTTGAAAACACTTTGCTGTCAGTTTCTTTCTGTTTCAAAGCATAGTCTTTATACAGTTTTTTCATTGGATAAGAATAGAGAAAAAGCCTATTTCTAGTTATAAAAAAAAATGGACATTAAAGCACACTTTGGGAAGAGGAGGGATGGAATAACTACCTAAAGACTGGTTACAATCTTTGTATTATCATGTCAAGTTGTCACGTTGAAACGCATAGAAAAAAAACCACAAAAGGGAAAAGCAAAAGCAGTCTGACAGTAATTTATACAGCAGATTTCTTAAAGCTGTAGGAATAACAAGTCCTGTTTGATACACCTTGTTTTTTCCACTCATACCTTGAGGCCTTTTTCTGAAGATCACTGGAACTACTTCTTAGTGAAGGCTTAAGAAAATTCTTAGCCAAGGTATGATGTGATTTTTCTTACTCCATGACAGTCATCAGGGCTGTTCAGGTTTTTGAAAAATTTAGAAAGGTTTAAAACTCATACTGCCAGGGGTGATAGGGGAAAAAATATAAAAACAATAAGGTGAGTAACAATTCACAGACCTTGATAATTAGAATCAGTAAAATTACCACCACCTTTCACCCAAAAATACAAGTTTTTCTATAAATCACACTGTCTTATAGCTTCTCTCACCATACTTCTATCGAAATCCTAAGCCCTAATACCTTGAAACTTCACTAGAAGAGAACTGGAGCAAGAAAAGCTGTGAGAAGTTGTTTGGTGTTTGGTTTTTAAAATATACATATATATGTAAATATGTATCTCTTTTCCTGAAAAGTTCAACAAAACAAACAAAAGAAGCAAACTAAAGAAGACATTGCTTATATTTTCTATGAGGAATCCTCTGAATAGGGAACTGAGGCAAAGAAAGAATTTAAAACCTCCCTAAGATTACAGAAGTAGTCTGTGAAAGAACAAACTAGGACAATCCCTTTAAACCTCATCATCAACAACTGTTACTAATCTTGTTATGAAAGCCTTACTTCTGCTTGAGGTAAGGAACAAATTTCTTATGTGCCTCAACTTTCCTCTCTTAATATCCCATTAGACTTTACAGTAAACACTGTGTATGAGTGTAAAGGTACTTAGAATCTTTCTCAGAAGTTGGCATGTTGAGGATTTTTGTCTGAAGATACCAACATATTTTATTTCTAACTACTTTTTCACATTATTAATAAATTCACACAGTGACTATAAATTCTGTCTCTGGGACCAAAGGAAAATCCTAAGGCATACATTGGGATGAAGTAGTACAACTCACTGTCAAAAATACAGAACACTTTTAGCTCTCAAACCATTTTCATAGCAAAAAAATCCAAAATTTAGAGCACATCTGAGGTTTAGTCTACTCCATTCTCTAAAATTTTTAACAATTAATTATGAAGATTTCATATAGAGCAGGATTATGGGCTACAAATTAAA
The DNA here is from genome assembly GCA_013396995.1 of Dicaeum eximium. Classification (NCBI taxonomy): domain Eukaryota; kingdom Metazoa; phylum Chordata; class Aves; order Passeriformes; family Dicaeidae; genus Dicaeum; species Dicaeum eximium. The sequence continues at coordinate 1,066,713 of VWZP01000982.1, read as the reverse complement.
AACAAATTTCTTGTACTTTCAACTCCACACCTGCTGACATATCATTAGATCACATTACTTTTTCATAAGTCTAGCTGCTTCTTCAATATCATCTTTGCTAATACTTTTGCTTGCAGAATTGAGCTTTTTTAAAAATAGAAGTCCCAATCTTCATGCACAATTTGCATTAACATTAAATAGACCAAAAAGCAATACAACTTCTCTGCTAAGTTGCCATTTAAGTTTTGGACGCATTGATTTAAAGAAGTTGTATCTCCCACTATGTAAAAGACTTCTGAATCTGCAGTGGTGCTTAAAAGAAAATGTGGGGCTGGTCAAATAGCCAAAACCAAGGAGAACAGCACAAGAGAGAGAGCAGGCAAGGGTGTGAAGGCATCTATCATTTAGAAAGGAGAGAAAGGAAGGAGAAAGTCCTCCTGGACAATCCTGTGAGCCAGCAGAATCTCTGCTAGTATTTGTAGCTGCTATCAGTACCCAGGAAACTTTAATGCAACAGCATAAACTCCCTACAGTGTACTTAAGTTACTGGTTTCATATAGATCCACAACAGCATCTTAAGCTTTCATTCTCACGACCAGCAGATTAAAAAAAAAAAAAAAAAAAAAAAAAGAGCTAATAAAACTAAAGCTGATCCCTTTGCTGAAATTGCAAACCAATTCAGGTGGCTGTAGAAAGAGTTAGGAGACTGCAGTTTTCCCTATAAGGCTATAGATAGGATATTAAATAGTCATAACATTGCTAAGTAGCAAGGCAAGGCATCAAAATCTTCCATCTTCAAAGGAGTCTTTGGCAAAGAAATCATCCCCTAAACAAGAGGAATATGCACCTCATTTTCAAGAGTTCAAATTACTATCTGCAGTTGATGTGCAGGTGTTTCCTTGTGTAGGATGTTCAATTTAAAGCACCAGAATTGCATGACTGAAGGATAATTAGGTCACAAGTACTCTAGAGAAAAACATAACTGATACTTTGATCACTTGCCCTTCATACAGTGCAAACATAAATCACAAACCTTGCCTTCCACATAAAAAGCCTGAAATCTTTGAATTACAGTGGAACACATATGCACTTATCCTGACCCCAAATATTAAGTTCCTGTAGGAATTTTAAAGTGGTATCATTTAAGAACACATAATAACACCTTCTTCATTGGAGGCAGTAACAAAATCTGAAATCTTTTTCCCCAAATAATTTATTTCATCTATTTCCCCTTATACACATAACACACCTTTGTACCTCCTCCTCTCCCTAACTAGCTGCTAGCCCTGAAAAGAGAGAACAGAAGCAAAAAAACACATCACAAAACAATTCTCTCTTTATACAAAAAAAAAAAAAAAGAAAAAAAAAGGGCATTTCTGTGTGCACACATTAAAAATAAAATTCCCTTGGTGCAGAAAACATTATTTAGAGTGAACTTCTAAAGAAATAACAAAAAAGCAAAGTGTTTCAAACTAACAAAAAGCTTAAGGAGATTCACCCCACACCTTAAGAGATTATTTATTGCCCAGGATCCTACCAACTGAACAACCAGCATTTCTGCAATTCAGGATGGACTTGGTTTCTTGGATTTCCACAGAATTTCTAACTGGAATCCCTTTGATGAAAAAAAGGTTTTAGGGGGGACATGCTTTTATTGATTTGCTAAGTGGGGAAGACAGACAGCTGTCGTGAACATAAGGATTTTCCTAACTAGGAAGACAGGTAGCCCAAAGGCAAAGAAACCACAATAACCAACCAGTCAGGGTAATCCTTTGCTTTAAAAATTGCTCCAAAAGTGCCAGAACAGGTGCTGATGAATCTGGCTAATGAGATAATTTTCAGTCTGCTTTTTCACTGGCAGGCTGCCCCCTGACATGGTGAGTTCTTTTTATTTTATAATAGCACCATAAGAATCAAGTCACACATTCAAGACCTCCTGCAGTGTCCGGCATGCATTCATTCACAACTCTTCAGAAGCTCCACTTCAGCAGACGCTAATTTTCAATTAACTTTTTGCATTATTGATCCCAATAGTATATAACACTCTTGTATTTGCAGCATTACCTATTTTTCATTTATTGCAAGATGCGAAAGGGAGTTCTCTTAAATATATTAGAAAATTTTGTCTAATTATTACCCCCTTTTCACTAGCTGTGCAGTTTTATTCCTTTTTTTCTGTAACCATCTACACATAGAGTTGTTGGTTTAAGGCTGCTGGTTATAAAAACTTTATGGTTGTTTTCCACATGTAACTTACCTCTTTTGATAGAGATGGATAAATAACAAAATCCTAAATAACAAAATCGCTAAATAAGTTACAGGGTTTCTAGTGACTTCTGACAACTTTACTTTGCTTGACTGAGTGTAGCATTTCCTTAGGTGTCATTTTTCAATGTCTTAGACATATTATTTATCATTATATTAGTTCTCACTGAGAAACCTCCAGAAAATATATCTAAATGTTAAAGAGTAAACAAAGTTCTCTAAATCTTTCTTAAAACCTGTGAAGATCTGGAGAATATTCTCACCTCTGAAAAAGCTGAGAATACCCTGTTCTGGTACTGGGCACTTACATTATAGGCTAACAGGACACTAAGAAAAAAACCCAAAGAAAAAAATCAAAGTTTCCAAATACTTGTACATCAGTGGGCTTTCCTAACAACAGCAATAAAACCATACAATTGACAAGATTAATTTGCACATTATTGATGATTTATGGTGGAGATAATTGGTGTCAGTAGTGTTGTTCCAGCTTTGCTCTTGCCAAGTTTTCTTTCAATTTGCCTGTGCAATCGAACAGTTCACAAATGACAGCACAACCGAGAAGGCTCTCTAAGCTTCCCATGTTTGAGCTAATCTGATGAAATCCTGAGAAGCATCCTGGGTTGTCATCAGACATCCTCTGTCCAAAGAAATTAAGACCATTATGTGTAGTGTGAACAGGAGTTCTCTCAGGCAAGGTGAGGCATCAGCAGCTCTCTAGTCTGGAATTTCCAGGTGCGCTGTACTGGCCTTGGCATTGCCAACGCCACATCCCTCCAGTCTTGCCTAACCCTCCCAAAAATCAACTGAGATGACCAGTGCAAAACTCTATCAATACCTCAGTACTACAAAAACATCACACACTTTTACGGCAGGTCATTCTTGCGCAGCAGCTGCAGCTGAGATGCAGAAGGCACTGCTGCCACATCCTACAACCCTCCTCCTCCCAAAAACCTGCATCGATATTTCAATAGGACAATCCATGCTAATGCTTTTCAAGTGCAGGAGGAATAAAAAGGTAAGTACTCCTCAGAAATATCTTGACTGTAAAAAATGAAACACTTAAATGGTAATAGGTTATAAAGGCAGAATTACAACACAGCATTTCTGTCAAGTGATTTCCTTCTTTATCAAATGTATCCTTTAAAAAGAAAAATAAATGCTTCCTAAACTATGAAGTACCAGAGGGAAGTAAAAAACAGTCCTTTGCCACAAAAAATCATACTAGTACTTAGAATAAGTAATTGAATTCCTACAGTAAAGGCTATTTAAAAGCCAAATACTTGACACTTGATTCACAACGTTTCTTATTTTAATTTAAAATATTCTTACAGACACACATAATCCAGGTAGGAGGAAGAAACTACTGAAGACCCTATTTTCTCTCCTGGTTATGCTGCTACCTTTGGAACGTATACAAGTCCTGCTTTAAATAATTTTACTAACTTCCTGGCTCCATCAAGAACATTAAAAACTTTGTTATTGACTTCCATGATAGTTTATTGCACAAAGTGTCATTATAGAACATTGCAGGGGAAATTCAGAGCAGTTGGGGTTTGCTGTTTTTAAACAGTTACACTTCATTTCATTTGAAGCACTATTTAAGAGAGAGCAGCCTTCTGCCTTTCTAGAAAATACCAACTTTAGACCTGGCTGTCCATATGCAAGCTGACTATCTTAGAAATCTGTCAGCAAAACACTGATTATAGTCCACCCATCAGGCTGGGAAGTTATCTGAACTATTAGGGTATGTATGTATGTATTGGGACAAAAAATATTTGGGAGTGGTGTTTTGCTTTGAATTATCTTTAAAAACAAGAAAGGAACACTTTATGCATTTCATCCATTGTGGAATAGTGTGTTTCCTTCTTGGTGAGAACCATGAACTGGAACTGAAACCCTGCTGCATCTCAGAGCACTCAGTGACTGCCATGAACACTGAACCACGCTAGATTTCTGCTTTTTGACTGAATATGAGACACACCAGAACCACAATGAAAATCTGCTCTATGCTTTTCAAGAACAGCAAAGTTATTTTTAAAAAAAAATAGTGTTTTGAAGAACACAAATCCAATCCAACCCTAGTAGAAGTAAATATGCCTGGAATCATTCACTATCTGGGACAAACTTTCCTGTTATACAACTCAAAAGAAACAGAGTAGCTACTACAGGACCCAAGGGCATTATGCAAAAGCATCTACCACAGAGTCCTTTTAAGAATTAAATGGAATATCTGACTCAAGTTTTATCTCAGGAGGCAGTTTATTTCTTCACAAACTGAAGAGGTGTGAAAAGATCTAAAAGATGTAAAGACACTGGGCAGTTGATTGGGAAATTTAGAAATACTGGGAGCAGATAATGCAAGCAGATGAACAAAATGCTGTTTTCCTCCTTTCATTTTGGTTATTGGTAGCCACTGTTAGGTACAGGACGGAATATATGTGAGGGACTAACACTGTGCATCACACAGAACAGTTTGGATTTAAAGGGACCTTTAAAGGTCATCTTTAAACCCCTTGCAATGAGCAGGGCCATCTTCAACTAGGACAGGCTGCTCAGAGCCTCCTCCAACTTGGCCTTGAATGTTTCCAGGGATGGGGCATCTACCACCCCTGGGGGCACCCTGTTCTGGTGCGTCAACACCCTAATTGTAAAAAAAAAAAAAATTCCTTATATCTAGTCTGAATGTATCCTTTTTTAGTTTAAAACAATTACCCTTTCTATGAAACAGCTTAACAAATCTGAATGTATATTTATTTCTTATCATGAAAAAATGAAGAATATATTTCATTTGCCTTACAAAACCAACTTCTAAAATCACTATGACATTTTTGTGTTATGAAAGAGAAGGGCTACACTATTTACCTAAAATGTTTCATTGTCACAAAATTGATACATTTGCACAAACTGTCCTTCAAACTCCTGTAAACCACAGAACAAAAAGCACCCTCCTTTTTCTTTTTCTTCCGTATGAATTAGAGCACACATCAATGTTCCAACTAGTCACAAGAATAACCAGAGTTCTCCAGCAATTTTTAAAAATGCTAATCTATGTATCTGTCTGTGAGATCTGAGAGCTTACTACTCTGCCAGAATGTCATCTCAGCAGATGATTCTCTCTCCCGCATTAATCCAGGTGTAGGAGAGTAAAATTTACTATGGGACAACTTATGACCCACAGCCAACAACTTAACACTTTGGAAAATGCTCCAAAATCAAAAGAACAATGTCCCAAACAGATGAATAAGTAGTATATGAAGTAACATGGTATCATCTTTCCTGTCTAAATCAAATCCTGCTACATGATAATGTGACTTCATCTAATAAAATTACAAAGATTTTTTTCCATTCCTTTACAACAGCATTAATGCATCTGTGTCAAAAAGTATTAAGAATCTGTCATTTATCATCCTGCAGAAAGACTGCTTTGCTGTGGTACACTGACAGAAACAGAACAGTTCTGCCTCCCTGACAACACAAAGCACCAGCAGAGCCTTGCATGACTGGATGTGCTTTTGCTGGGGATGTCCTGACTGCACGGCATTCCCACCCCCAGGCACCCATCTGCAAGTCCTGCCTTGCTTCCCAAAGGACTCTGGGGACATTTGCCTGCACCAGAGAATGGTATCACAGCATCACTTCTATCTCTCCCTACTCTGCACACTATCTGCCTACAGGAAGATATACAGGAGGAGGAAGGAGAAGGATTATTCTAACAGTCATTAAATAACACAATTTAATTTTGTTTCACATCATAGATGGGTCAGAGTATGTAATGATACAACATTATCATCACACAGTATACATTTTTAAAATTCAAATTAAGAAGTAACAATTGTTATTCTACAAGCAAAGTTATTTTGGAGTCTGTTTGTAGTCTTCCTCCTAATGGCAAAAGGTAAAGTTTAGTATCAGCATCATCTTTAGCCTACCTGGTAACTGTAAACCCTTACTACCATCTACACTTCTATACACAACTCATATTTTTTCTTATATCTGCCTACTTTAGAAAAAGTTAGGCAACAAAAATAAAATAAATTAATTATTCCACTGTTTGGGGTAGAAAGAAAAATTTACAATTTTTTACAGAATCAAGTCCTCTCTTAAAAATAGTCACACTGCTTTGTTTTACTTTCTGAGGTTCTGCTACAACTGAGAACCATCACCAACTCCTGTCATTTAGCAGACAGTCTTATTAAATATGGTTAATATGAAACACTTCAAATTAATGATTGAGTGAATGGGGAGCACTTGATAAAGAAGTTGCCATTAAACTTTTCACCGTTTTTGGATACAACTCATGATGTTTTGGTTTAATTATAGCTCTGCTATCCCAGTGTTGTTAAGTGGGGAATGGGTAAAAATTTTCTTAAGAAAGGATGTCCTTTAATGTTTGAACTTTGTAAACTTTCCAGCCTAGTCAACAAGAAGGAAGATTTAATCTGTGAAACAGAGAGCAGCTACCAAGCAAGCTCTAAGTGATGTCCAGGTGTTAGAAAGACAAATTACATGTGGGTAGAATTGCCTTGTTAAGGTCTAGGGCTCGACAAGTTTCAATGACCTCAGACCTAGTGGGAAGTTAACAAAGCCTGGGAAGAAAGATGTAGCCCTGATAGTGGACACAAAGAATGCAGAATTTACAGGCTGCAAGGACATTTGGCAGAACTCCCAAGATAAGGAAGAAACTAATAAAGACAACTCAGCAACTGTGCTGCATCAGCTCCAACCAGGTAAAGGGTAATTCTGACAGGGGCACATCCCGGCCGCCAACTCACAGACCATGGACCCAAGAAAGCCCCGACCCAAAAGAAGGGAAAGACTGAGCATGTGGCCTAATTAGCATGAGAAGTGAGAGAATCATTAACCAACAGAAGATAGAATAGTAACTAATAACAGAACTATGCAACTTGCAGCCAATGAACATTAATGCCTTTGCTTGCTAAAATGTATAAATAGTAGAAGGTTTTGATAGCTGTTGTATTTGATTTGTGGAATACCAGTGAGCACCTAGGCTTGTGAAACTCTGAAATAAATAGCTACTGTCCCTCTTAAGTGTGTAATTATTGGCTTGTTTCACACCAGGTAACAAATGCAATTTTTCTGGACAACACCAATCACCCAGTGAATTAAGATCAGTCAAAAGTAAACAAACATCTTAGGTTGTTAAGTACCCCAAGTATTCAAGTTGCTGTCATTTAAGCAGATTTCAGAGATAAACAGTAATGGTTTTCAACACTGTCTAGAAGCTCTTACTGAGAAGGAAAAAGTAGACATGGCTTCTAACTGAAAGAATATCTTGAATATTTGAAGTGGCAACACACTGGACTGCTGGGAGGTGCACCATGTGATAATGGTGATTGTGTTAAATTTCAGTTAATGATTTCAGAGTAGATCTGCAGAGGGTTTGGCAATTGCAACGTCACAAAACATACAGAATATGCAGCCTCTGGCCTTTCCTCTGCCTTTACATTAAGGGGGAAAGTCTACTTTTTCCTCTCTATACAATCCTCAGCAGAAAACAGGCAGTAAGCTGTATTTCTGTGACTAAGACTTCCTACAGCAGGCATCTCCACTTAATACAGCTCTAAATCCCCTTTTGTGGTTCAGATCCCTTTTTTTGTTAAATAAAGCAGGTGAAGATTTTTTTAATTTTAGGTGCAATTGAAAGACCATGTTTTAACAGCCCTTCACACAATTACAATGACTGCAATGCTTTCCCAGCAAACGACTGATTCATTTTTCTCCACTGAGAGCTGCAAACATTGGTCTAGAGATCTAGGTCCTTCCCTAAGGACCAATAAATCTTTAATTATTTTATACAAAGTGACCTAGTTTCAACAGAAAACTGGCATCCTGCAATATTTTAACAGTAGTTATATGATCAGCTCTGATTTGAACAAAAGACTCCTACAGATACAGAAAAGGCCTCTCCCGTCTCTTTTTCTGATGGTATTTGTGAGCAAAAATCCAGTAATTGCATTTCTTAAGGCAACCAATTTCCCAGCATATATTAGAAAGAAACACCTACTGATTTAATTCCCTTTGGTAACACAGATTAAGTTAAAGGCAGGTGAACAGTGACTAGTTTAGCAATAAAGTCTCTATTAAGTTGGAAAAATTCAATGCCTGAGCTAAGGACACACAAGCTCAGACTCTTCCAGAGTGGAAGTTACTATGCAGATATTTTAAGAATTTCACCTTTAGGTCTGGGTAATTCAACGTGCCTGTAAATCCAGCCTTTCCCTGCTGCCTCACTGGAGCAGAAGCTACTGATGGCCACGTTGGTATGAGCCCATGCTGTGGCTGCAGCCAGCCAGTCACTCCCACAACCACTCAGTGCCCCTGATATTTACAGAGCACACACTGGCACAGCTGTGCAGAATGCAGCACAAAGCAGTGAAAATTACTGAACTTAGCAAGAGCTGCTGTGGAACATCAGCGATTAGGCCACCTATCCCCCTGCTGTTCTTGAAGTGCTCATGATTAACACCAGAAAAGGGCAGAGGAATTGGATACAAGAGGTGAGTGCTAAGGTGTGTACCTGAAGAAAATATCTTGGTATGATGTTTTTCATATAAATATATGTATTTTAAGTTTCTGGTCAGCAGTATCAGAGGTAATCCCTAGAAGCATGCACAGTGACAGGTGCTCATTCCCTTCCTTGCAATTTGATGCAATTAAGGCTATGGTTTCACGGACACTTTAAGCCGGTGTAAACCGTAAAAAGAAATAATTCTGCCCCTACCTTGAGCCAGCACAGCTGTGATAAACCAAAAGAGACAACAAATTCACGCTAAAAGTGAGGCATTTTCCCTTCTTTATATCTTTAACATTTATTGCCTTCTCTCTGAGCCAATTATTCTCGATCTCTGTAAAAATGCTGGAGACAGAACAAGGGAGAGTTTGGCAGAGGAAAAAGAAGCTGGGTATGGCAAGGGAGGAGGAAAACCTCTTTCCATCACAGTGCTGGTTTTCAAAACTTTTATAACATTAAAGTCTGAACTGTATCAGCAGCCACTTACAGCTTTTTCATGCACTTCTGCCTACGAAACATCTAATGACATTTTAATGTCCTACAGCCCATACAGTTTTTTTTTATTTAAAAACTGACACTCCAATAGATGTGATCATTTTTTCCATATTTATAAATATCCATAGTGATCTAGCTGAAAATATGAAATCAGACAAAAATTATAAGAAATACAATTAATCGTAATTTAAGACTTGTTGCAAAAAGACCCAAGGACCCATTTTGACATTATTTTGATTTTACATAAAGTTCCTACCTAATATGTGTCACTTTCTTGTTTGAAGGAAGAAATTAAGATCATTGAAATTACTCCCTGTTCCAAAACACTGCTAACAACTGTGTCCTCAACTCTTTACATGAGCAATAAATGGATGCATTTGGCAAATGAATTTTTAAATCACCTAAAGTGGACAGACTGTTCCAAGAATTCCCACAGTTACTAGAAACACTACAGAGATTTCTAGAAAGAGAGATTAAAGAAAGAGGATCAATGTAACTTGTTTGGGCATTAGATGATATTATCACAGAATCATAGACTAGGCTGAGTTGGGAGGTACCCATCAGCATCATTGGGTTCAACTCCTGGCCCTACTCAGGACATCCCCAGGAGTCACACCCTGTGCCCGAGAGCATTGTCCTAATGCTTCCTGAGCTCTGGCAGGCTGGTGCTGTGACCCCTTCCCTGGGGAGCTGTTCCAGTGCCCAACCACCCTCTGAATGATGAACCTTTTCCTGATATCCAACCTAAACCTCTCCTGACACAACTTCAGGCCATTCCCTGGGGTCCTGTCAGTGTTACCAGAGAGAAGAGATCGGTGTCTGCCCCTCCTCTTCCCCTCACAAGGAAGCCATAACTGCACTGAGGGCTCCCCTCAGTCTCCTTTTCCCCAGGCTGAACAGACCAAGTGCCCTCAGCCTCTCCTCACAGCTGCCCCTCAAGGCCCTTCACCATCTTTGCTGCCCTCCTCTGTCACTGTTCTCCATATACTGTTGCATTTTCCAATACCAGCAAGACCTTTACAGAGTAATGCAAAACAAAATTAACAGGATATTTGAAAAAGCAGTAGTATGAATTGGTAAGATATAATAAGGATGGATTCTAGGGCTAAGTAGGATAACAAAAAAAAAAAAAGACATGTTGTGTCTCAAAAATTAACTTGTTTTTTTTATCCTTCTGAACCGTGGCAGAGGAATGAAGGAATTCAGAATGGTGATGGTAAAACACACTGAAGGGTGCAAACCTTTCAGTCAGTAGTTCAGCAACAATGTGTTGGGAGCTACAGAATGATGACATCACGCTACAAAGGTAACACATAAAATGCTAAGCCCCTTACATATTTTGGTTGCTGCTCTTTTTGGCACTCATACTTTTACATAAATCAAAATTCTATGTCCATGCTGTAACATTGCTGCTCTTTTCCTGCTCTCTGGCCCTATAAAGTCACCACGATCTGGGAATTTTAACAAATACCCATCTTGGTTTCAAGTGAAGGGAAGACAAATTGATATTCAGGCCACAATCCAAGCATACTCACTGACCCAGTATATTTACAAATATTACATAACCTGGACTCAGAAAATAAGATGAAGTAACAAACACCCTGAGATCTTTTCAACAGCTATCTTAGCAATAAACTTAGATATAAAGATACATCCACATTATTTAAATTCAGGTGATCTTGAGAGCGATAAATAAATAAAATAAATAAAATTTATTTCATACTAAAAAAATGTTGCAAGTAAGTGCTTCGGTTCAGTGGATTCTAACTATACCACCAAGAGCAAGACACATATGAAACAGTCAGCAAAAAGCATTAGAGAAGGTCTGTCTCACAGCAAGGACTATTTTGAACTAGAGATACAACTCACAAAGCAAGGCAGCCGTGACCTCGATTTTACCTGAATATTTTCACTTTTCCTGCCTAGAAAGACTTTGCATATTAGCAAATAATATAAAAAATTATACATAGTGAGCAAGCCAAGACTTCTAAGAAATAGAAATTATTGCCCATGAACAGTAAATCTGACACATTTAGTAACCACCTAGGGCACACAACAGCAATTCAATGCAGTTCATCTGCACATTCTTCTGCCTGAGAAATTCCAGATAGAAGCACAGCTGCTCTGTGGCTGCTGGCCTGACAAACCACTCTCTTACAGCTTCTGTCTACATTTTCTAACTTAAATATGAAACTTGTGGCTTTGAAATCCTATTACTAATCCATGCATCACATTTCAGGCAAGTACTTTACTCTAAATAATTCCAAATGTAAATTAGCTAAATTGACTTCTGATAGAAGGTATTTTTATAGTAACACCTGCAAAATATCTTGATAGAAAGACATTCCTCTCAGACTATAGAGGGCAATTTGTGTTCATTCACCTACTCTTCTGCAATAATTTTGTTCTTACAGTACTTATTTCTAGAGCATCAATCAAAGTATCAAACATACACCCAAATATACTAAGAGCATCAACTACTGTGTGAGCTGAAAAGCAATCAATTTCAAAGTTCACCTGGACAATGTAGTTTACTTAAACATTAATAATTATTACAACTTGAAATTTCAGAAATGTGAGGAGAACCTAGCTGAAAATATGACTGCTTGTCACATACACATGCTGTCTTTATCTAGGGACCAAAAACACAGCTGTGAAAATACTAAGTCTGGTCCAGATGAAAAAAACCCAACCTAACCTAAGCTGGTAGAGATAAAAAGCTCAAGGAGAGACAGACTCAAACTAGCAAAGCCACATCTTGCTAAAGCATATGTCACATGTCTACAATACTTTAACACATGCTAGAACATACTGGATGCATTATCACATTTAGTGCCTTGACAACAAAGCTAGAATTAATAGTACAGAGTAGCCCTTGTTCAAAAGGACTAAACTAAAATTCAAGGGGAAGCAATGGAAGTATCAGCTGTATTTTCAGATGCAATCTGAGAAGTTTTTCTGGGAAGCTAACAAAAAGCCATAATTGTTTAAAATTTACTAGAAGGACTAGAAGTCCTTCCTAAATGCTGCTCTGTGCCTGGCAAAATAATTCAAATAAAGCAAATATAAGGAAATCTATTTTCAATAAAAAGGGTTTGTAAAAAAAGTTATTTGAAAATAAAACCTTCCCATTTTACAGGTTTTTTTTTTTCTTACAGCTGAGGATTAAAAAATAATTTTAAAGCCAGTGGAAAAAGAATGTGTTGCAATAACCAAGTATATTTGTCTCCTACAAGTTTTTAAAAAACACCACGTTTACTCCAGTACTGACCTTGGATACTGGATTTAGGAAACTTCTCCTGAAAATACCTTACATCAAGCTGCTCTTGGTCTCAAGTACTAAATTCTGACTGTTATTTAGCAGAAAGGCATATTTTCTTATTATTGTTCCATGATATCTAAGCTTCCTTCTATCTGGAAACCTCTGAGGTACACCAAAAATATTGCCCTTGCCTTTTACATTTCTATTGCATGGCATAAAACAACTTTATTTCTCTATTTAGAAGATGGTCATAAAAACAATGAGATGCTTCTAAAGGAAATATTCCTGTGAGAATTTGGTTTATTCCATATATATCATGTATGATTTCCACAGCTCCTAGTCTTTCAAATAAAGACTTAAGGCCAATAAATAATTTCCTTTTCATTAGTAAATGAAGAGAATTAAATCAATTACTTATGTTCTCACTAACGTATTAATGTAAACAATCTCTTTAGGATGCAGTAATATATAAAACCCAGAGAATTTACTTGCAGCAGTGAATTAAAAGAAGGAATGAGACTCCCAGCTACTCACAAATTTGGTTTTTAGAAATAAATTTACTGCTATGACTTGAACTTATAACTGGACATTTGGTGGACACGGCAGAACCTTGTTAGACTTGTCCATGTTTATCTGAGAAAAAAATTTCAACAGCAATTATGAATATGAATTATGCTCATCATGCCTTTAGATAAGGCTCCCACTCATTTCAAACCATGCTCTGTCCTAGATGTGCACATGCACCTTCAGCAGACACAGCACTGACAACACACTTGGAACAGAACAGAACTTCAGCTCTGCTGTGCCCCCACACATTCCCAGATAAAATCCACGGCTACACTAAGAAATGCAGCTCATGGTGCAGCAGAGAGAAGCTGAAGAGTTCAGCACTGTGAAATTTGCAGTCCTGCTTACAGTCATAGACTGGTTTGGGTGGGAAGGGACCATAAAGATCATTCCTACCCCTTGCCATGGGCAGGGACACCTTCCACTGAACTGGGTCGCTCAGAGTTCCCAGCAGAATGAGTCTCACGGTGCCAACAAAAAGCTTTTTGAGATCAAAATGTTAAATCAAGGCACTGGCAAGAATCTTTTCAATCTATGTGACTGCTGTGTATAACCAGTAACATATACAGGTCCATCTAAATGAACACACACAAATATGCATCCTGCCAACTATACGAAAAAATGTCATTTTTGACTGCAGGTCAAGGAAAGCCCTACAAAGAAATTGATAAAGATGTTTAAAACCTACCTGAACTCTAATATTAGAAAAAGGGCATTTGTCGGGGGTGGTTTTTTGGGGTTTTTTTTCCCAACCTTTTGAAAGGAAATAAAAAATGAGAATAATGTCCCGAAAAAATCATGCTTAAAAATAATGATAGGAGTATAGAGCAACAATATAAAATAAAAATAATATTCCACATCTCACTAAGGAACACTGCTTCTAAAAAATATGTTCATTAATCTTCTAATTTTAATGTAAATCTAGCAGTTCAACAAAACAGGCCAAGAGAATCTATCTATTCCTATAGAATGAATACCTTGCTTTTACTCTCTTTGTGATTGTGTTATAATGCAAAATTATGCATTTTATTTTATAGATTTTTATAAGTAACATCATCTCTACTTTTGCTGAAACACCCTTCAAGACTATATCCTACATCAGGAAAAGTAAGTTATTTTTGTAACTTGATTAAGGTACAGTAGATTAGTGAAAATTATGATGCACATATTTCAAGTTTATTCCAGACTGACTTGTTAATTAATATTTTCATTTTTAAAAAACCCACTCCACCCTAAATAACAACAATAAATTCACACTGAATTCCATTAAAGATGGAATCTTATGTTTTGATTGTCTTGTTTTAAGCATGGTACTGCTTAAAGGTGGACAAATCAGACTACTGCTGCCAGTCTAAATAGATTTTATGGGAGCCACATATTAGATTAAACTACAGAACTATATTTAACCTGAGAAGATAGGGTCCCATTTATGTAATCCTACTTTAGGAGCTCCTAATGAGTTACTGCAGCCTAACCCAGATATGCCTGCCAGCAAGTTCCTGCTCTTTCATGTCAACTCAGTGATGAGAGTACAATTTCATTGTAAAAATTGCTGCATAGCACCAAGAGTACTCTCGTTAAATATGGCAATCATCAATATAATCAGCAATCTAAAAATAAAGCTCTGCCTAATTTATCCCATATTTGTAACTCAGACTCATTATTTGTATTATATTTGCTATATAACTATAGTCAATGTTATCAAAGAAGAGATTCCTAAGGCAGGGGAATATGTAGTCAATGGAATTAGGTAAGTAAAAAAACTGGTGAGTTCTTTGACGCTAGAGTATTCACTAGAGAAAGCAGATGCCTGCATTTACAAGTCAATGAACACATGCAGAAATTACTGAGAGATGCTTTAGGACACAAATTATACATTAGGCGAGTTATCACAGTGGCCTCTTTTTGCCTTGAAAATCTTCTGACAAGGATGCTCATCCATCTTGGAAAGGTCTTCATCCTTCAGAGAGCATCCTCTGAGAGTCAGGCTTCCCCAGCTGAGGGTCCTGCATCCCACCACCTGCCCGGCAGGCACATATGGCACGTGGGGATCAGCGGGGCCGGCGAGCGCCGCTCACACGGCAACATCTGCCCGCTGATCCAAAGTGGCACTAATGAAATGCTAAAAGCAGTTTAGTTCACTCCTGCACGCTGAAAGACAGCTGTAGGGACAAAAGGTGTATGGGAAGAGCACCACATTAGAATTACAGATGGGAAAAGGAGCAGGGAAAAGGATGAAGCTGTTCAGAACATGCTTTCTGACCCAAGTCATCTACTATAAACACTCTGCCAAATACAATCATTCTGCTGCTTGAAATCAAGCACAGCATGAAATGCAAAACTGGGATGTAAGAAACAAGGACAGGAATAATATTACTAAAACCAGAAGAAATAGTTAAGAATTCATCATTACAGTTTGTCATCTCATCACACAACTTCAGTTCCTGTCATTTTCAGATCTGGCTGTGTTTAAAGGGTTCTTCACTTGAAGTTCATCTCAACAAATGATTCCAACACAAAAAATGTATATATGTAAAAATAGTTTGAATTTCAGTGTCACTAGTTGCTTTCTCACACTGTGTCTGCTGATACTGCATATACAGGAAAGGCACTAAAAATGAAGTTCAAAGAGATGTCATTTCTGAACACCACATTTTCTCTGGGGCGCTAGGATGCCTTTCTCTGTTGCTGCATCAGGTCCACAGATTTGAAGATTCAGAGCAGAGCAACTATACTAGGCATGGAGACATGGCATTCCCAAAACCAAACAAGGCCAATAGACCATAAACATACTATCTTGGCTTCAAATGCTCATTATTCCCCGCAAAGTTGAAGCTGAAGTCCAGTGGGAAGCGCTTTTACTAATCTAGCTCTTCACAAAGGAAACACAGAGGTGCCTCAAAGATAAACAGTTTACATTTATTTTACTGAAATATTTTATAAAAAGACTTGATGACAGGAAAACAACAAATAATGGCCTCCAACCTAGCAGAAATTTTCTCACTGGCTTGGTTGTTCACATGAAACACATTAATCCTAATGCAGCTCTCTCTGGGAGAGAGGGAGATGTGAATCCTCCTCCAATGACTCAGTCATTCAGATGGAGTGCAGAAAAGGGGCCAGACACTGAACCATCTCACAAGCAGCTACATCTTTGTGTACATCATATTCTGCACAATGAGGTGAAAGATTGGGAAGGAAAAGTCTGAAAGTTAATTTTCTATGAATGTGGCTGTAGTAAACTGAAAGACTGATTTTTAGCATTCTTCTCAAGCTCAAGAAAGCTAATCTGTGTGTCCAAGAAGAAAATAATACAAAACCTGGCATTAAACAATGACTCAGCATGCTGACTGAGCCTCAAGCTCTGAATTAAGTATTTATAACATATTCAAAATTTAGAAGGGTGGTTGCACTCACTCAAAGAGAAAAAGAAAAGGTATTAGTGAGCCAAGTAGTAAGCTAACTAAAAGCAAAATCAGAAATTAGAAAATAAGTACCTTTCCATTTAAAGAAAGAAAAGGTCACTTTTCTTAATGTAAAGGCAACTCAGAAAAAAACACTGTAAATACTCTGGAAATTTAAAGTCATGCAAGATGACATGCTATTGAAGCAAAAAGCTGATATTGAATTCAGAAAGCTAAACTCCATGCTTAGCACCAGTAAAATTTATTATAAAATATATTTCTTCAGCATTATAAAGGTAAATTTGAATCTGATTACGCACATTTATTATTACAAATGCATAAGATAAAGACATCTTATGAATATTCATTAAAGTGCCTTACACAAATGCGAGATGATTTGTGCAGACTGAAATATATATTCTATGCTACAAAGAAAGATAATCTCAATGGAAGAAAAGAAGCAATTATGTAAAAAGGAAATGCAGAATGGAACACATACCAGAAAGAGCTGAAATTCAAGTTACACAGGAGGCTTAGGTGCTTCGTGAATAAAGAAGGAAGAAAACCTCAATAAGTGAGAATCATGCTATGAACAAAAAAGAGGAAGTGTATCAACTAGGTACACAATAATATGCAGATTATGGTACAGTGATATAAAACATCAGCATATAAATTCTACTTATCAGAAACAGAATGACTTTTAGCCAGGTTAGAAAATGCAAAGCTGAGCTCCAGCTTACAGATCAACACTATGAATGTGGCATCTTCCCACTGGCTCACTATCTTGTCCAGAAGGATGACAAAGGAACTTATTCTTCTCCTGACATGTGGATGGGCAGAACAATAACTAAACAACCTTCAGTTTTGAGTACAGTGCTTTCTGCCTTATCAGGAACAGGATAATAGTTTTGTCTCCTTGACATACTTCCATAGGCAGCACTCCAAACACAGACACAGGAAATCAAATTCCCCTGGCATTAAAAGTTGAAATAAATCTCTGCACAGACTATTATTCCCCACACATATACTAAGGAACAGAATCAGAGTCAAATTCTGATCCAACTGGCAGATTGTCTCTTTGCTAGCTGCAGTTATGTAGACATAAATTCTGAACTGTATTGCTCAGCATCACTACAGGAATACCCAAGGCAAAAATCACTCAAATATACAAGTCTGACCACATACTGCAGGTTAAGGCCCCTGTGAAACCGGATGTTCATTTTCTATGAATTTCTAATCCTTTCCTTTTTTTTTCTCTTGTAGTAAAAAAAGTTTGATTTTCAACACAAAAACCACAGCAGCCTATTCCAACATTACAAAACCAGAGAAAGAAACACAAAATTGAATGGCATTTCTTAAGTAATGAAGCTTTGATATTTAATTGATTTGCTTGAAACTGTGAATTGCCAAAACCAAAACACTGTTTTAACCTGACAGTCCCATTGAGACCTATATTGCAAACTAACTGCAAGTTTATTCTAAGCTGCTTATTAGCAAAAGCACTACTAACAGCATGCAGAAAAGACACTGCTAACACAGAGCTGCCTTTGAACCTCTGCTTGCCATGGTTATAGGACAAAGCTTCATTTTCACATCTGCATAGGTACTACCCAGTCTAGTTTGAAACCCAGATGACAGAACCAAGGGTTAACAATCCTCAGTGACACTCTACAGCTCAACAAGTCAGGATTTCCTGCAACTCATTTCCAACATTCCTCTTGGACTCAGGTGTTTATTAGTTTATATTTATTTAAACAGCATTTAAGTCTTCAGCCACCATTTTGCCAACATCTTGCTCACCTAAGTCAAACAACCCCAGATACCACATGCAGAATATCAGCTAACCAGAGAATCACAGAACATACTGTTCCAATGGGATCTGTAAGCTTCATACAGCACACAAGATGGTGCTGGGACATACTTTAAAATATCTGAAAAAATAAGTACTCCTTAATCAGTGGGATGAAGTCTCTGTAAAGGGGTGTCAAGCTAGAATGCATTTGGTTTTGTTTAACTGGCTGTAAGTCAAAAGGACAGAAGTGGTCAAGGAAAGGAGACCAGGAACAAACGAGGGGATCTGCAGTCAGAATGGTGAGTGCATGTACAAGTTCCAGAGGGAATAATTTTTGCTGTCAGTGAGTCATAACATCTCAGTGGAGCACACTGAAAATATTTACCTTAAAAAAAAATAGGGAAAAAAAATCCATAACTACTTGACAGTTTTCCATAGAGGAGAAATTATTAATAGCCACAGAAGCTCAGGAATTTTAACATATGTGCTTCAGGCCATCTCTCTGCTCTTGATGTTTTGTTTGACCAGTTTAGTACAATTTTATGTGTTACCCCAGAAGTGTCACAAGACAGAGCTCCAGTGTACCACAGTTCTCTAAGTTGATATCCAGCTAAAGCACATGTAGGGGACAGGCCTGCAGTTCACTACAACAGTGTACATGGATGTTCACAGGAAGGTTTAATGAGTCTCAGAACTACAATACAACCTGATTATATTTATTGACATTGTAATTAATAAGTGTAGTATGCTAGTTTTATACTAACCACAGAAGAAGGTCTGTGCACTTCTTCAATCGCTAAAGTTTTCTTCTGTTGCTCTGAAGTCACATTTGTCTACTAAAATCCTTGGATACACACAAGCACCAACTCACAGATCCACTTTTCAGGGAAGGTTTCATCAGTCAGAAACACCTGCAGCATGGGACATGCTAAAAGCCGGGAAAAAAATCCAAACTTTAGACTTTACCGCAGATTCTTTACTGCTGATTAAAGATGATACATATGTAATCAAAGCCCTGAAACTGTAGCATCTCTTCCCTTGTAGAGAGGTCAGGGTCACAATGAGTGTAACTCCTACTGTCGACCTCACCGGCTAGACTGGTTGTTATTTACACCCAGTGCAAATTCAGAACACATGCAATGAAGGTGATGAATGTATGGATGATGGATCCATGTTATACAGACTGTAGCTGAGATCAGAATCAAATGAGTCAGTAACAAGAGGGTTCTTATTTTTCTACTTTAAAATCTACAACCTTTGCAAGGGAGAAGCCATGACAACATTTCTATCACCCACAGGGTGGGGTGCATCTCAGGCAATATGAAACAGGAAAAAGAAAAAATGCTTTGTGTAGTTCAAAACCCCTAAAAATAAGAGTTTCATATTGCACAGCTTCATTGTTAAAGAATGTATCTCAGACTTAATGATTCCTTCCAAATTTAAAAAAATTATATCAGAAAACAGAATGACATGGCCTAATCTCTGCAGAACATGTACTCCTCCATCACGACAAAGCACAACAAAATAAGAACATGTAGCATTTTGACACCAACAAAGCTGCCTACACAGACACCCACTCTTTCTTATTTTCTCTGCAGCTTATTTTTTTTAACTCGCTCATTTCCTTCTGCATCCTTCTCACCATTCTTGACTTATCTACTTCCCATACAGCTTCTTCAGATTTGTTTTCACATGAAGACTGACCATGGAAATAGTTACTCCCTTACAGACAGTTCAGAATACAGCATCCATTTTAATTTTTCCTTCTCCCGCTATATTTATAAACCAATAAAAATAATTTCCTTACGAAACAGAGACGTTATTCCAGAGTATCTGAAACAACTAGAGCAGGAGAGTTATTCCGCAGATCTAAGCTTCAAGCTGTGCCAGATTCACACATTTGGTCCCACCTCTCAGTAAGGAGCTGGCAATTACTGCATTCCAGTGCAGGACCATGGATTTTTTACAGCTCCTTTAGTCCACGTGCAAGTTACAGCTGATAATGGCAGCTGAAGCAGCAATGCATTTTTGCAGCAGATGTGCAAAGGCTAGACATACTGGACTGGGTGTGAAAGAGCAGATGTGCAGAATGTGTTGGGGGGGTTTTCTGCAGGTTAGAATTATCATTCTTGACAATCAGGATATTTTATAGCTCTGCTCTACTGATTTTATACTTACAGATCTAAATCTTCAGAAATGCACTGTATTTATTACCTCAAGTGATAAGGGAACACATCCCTCTAAAGGTTTTAGATCCTTCTCTGCTTTGTGTGAGGAAACAGCAAATAATTGGAATCCAGCGTTGCTTTTGAGCTATTTGAAGGATTAGCCTCTCCTCAGTTCCTGGACAATACATATATTAAGTACACTAAGTGCTGCAATTAGAGCTTAAACACTGTTTAAATCAGACACATCTCCAACACATCCCCTTGTAAAGCATAATTTATCATTATTATGCAATTATGTTAAAGTGCAAATATGCAGGAATATTCTATTTTATCCGGTTCATCAGATAGGCTGATAAAACAGATTTTTCTGTATATTAATTATTGTATTTTATTGTATTTTATAGAGTATTTTCTGAGTACACACAAAATCTCAGCATTTAAGTTTTCACTCTTAAAAAGCACAGCTTTTTTACCCAAAACCTAGATTCCACCATGGAACCACGGTTCCCTTTTTGATGCAGAAGTAGGCCTCTACTTTTTAGACTACAAATCATCTAGGAAAGGCTAAGGTGAAAAGATGGGAGAAAAAAGTACAAAAAAAATCCTAAAAATATTTCAGACTTTCTTACCCAAGGGACACTAGCAAAAAAAAAAAAAAATTAAATCTGCAAGCAATAATATATACACAAAATAGTTATTATTCACATAAAGGCAGGGTTGGTACAGTTAGCTGGATGCAGCTTTGCATTTTTGCTGCAAGAGGTGGTAATAGCTCCAACCTCCTGGCTGGTTAAATATAGAACCCAAAAAATTCTGAGAAATTTCTGCATATGATGGCAATCTACGAAAAAAATCCAAACAAAGGCAGACAAAACCCAAAATAAACAAACAAACAAAAAACCCACCACCAAACCAAACTAGAAAACATTAATAAAGGGACATAATGATTTTAAAGGGATATAATGAGTTGTCAGGAACAAAATAGTTAAAAAGATTCATTTTTCAAGGTGACTCATTGCAAAGAATACAAGTTCATGCCATTCATCAGTGCAACTTGACCAAAAATACAATTAAAGCTCATCTAACCTCTGCAACCAAGCATATATGTCTTAAGTTCTGGAGCAGATTTATCTTTGAGACTTCAACCATTTCACACATGCAGTTTGAAATTGTCCAACAAATGCAAAAATTAGTCATAGGAGACTCAGAGACAGCAGAAGCGTTTAAGGCTCATTTCCGTAGGAAGCCAGGCGACAGCAAATGTAATTAAAGTTTTTAGTAAGAGTTTGCCATTTTGCTAAAAAACTCAGAATTACCAGAACAGACAGTAAGTGTTGGGGCACAGCATCCCATCCTCCCTCCCATCCTACATGGTAGAGGCCAAAGCCTCATGCAGAAGGTAATAGGATGATTATCTTGAGAAGGATTATGCTGGACAGAGAAGCTGAAGTCTGCCTTTGTGAGAATTAAGTCCATCACCCTTACTGGTCAGCTGAATTATTTTCTTTTGCCATAGAGCAGAGAAATTATCACTTGGTCCTCCTTAAAATGAGTGCATCTCAAAGAACATCGATATAGGAAGGTGGGATTTTTTTTTTGTTGGTTTAAGAACTAGGGAGTCCAGAAAATATTCAAGAGGAAAAAGCAATTAATTCTTTTATAAGAAATAAAAGTCTGCCACACTAAATTAGCAGAGTATAATTATAATATAGTCTATACCTAAAAAGCTTAGCAATGAATGATTGAGCCATGATCTGTTCTACAGGAAATGCCAAGATGTGACTCAAGTATATCAACATAAGGTAAAAAACATTGTGAAAGTGCTGCTTTACACCTTAATATGGAAAAAAAAGTCTATTCTCAGGGTTTTCTTTCTAAGCAATTTAGAGAAGGAGCACCTCCCAACACACTCTCTCCATTCTGACAGGATCCAGATAATGCAGAAAGTACTACAGGAAGCAGCTACTCCAAAATCAGAGAAGTACTTGCATCTTAGGGACTCAAACAGAATGAGAACCACTTTCTCACAAAGTAAAACCTTCCCCCTAGAAACATGTCCTGATTAGACTCAGGGTAGACATGCATCACATCACCACAAGTATTTATAAACAGATAATAAGCTTGTTCAGAGAATTAGAAGTTTGCAAGAAAACAAGGCTTGTATCTTTGGGTGGTAGTTCAAATGCAAGCTAGTGAGAAGAAATTCAAAATATTGGACACTTTTTTGCACAAACAGAAGCATTACAGAGCAGTAAATAAAAACCTACCAGATGCTGGATACTGCTCTGGATAGAACAGGAAAAGAAAATAAAATCTCAGCCTCATAATCACTGACATTTTGTAAAGTCTTAGTAAAATAGTCTACTTTAGTTAGATAAGATGTTCCTTGTTCTGACTGTTGAAGAAGAGAAATAAGATCATTTTGGAAGAATCCACAGAGGATTGTTCTGCAATGGCTCACTCTTACTCTCATCATACAAAAAATAATAATAGAAACAACAATAGTAGCACCTCAGTTTCAATTACACCAACTTACCACTTGGCTCACCTCATCATAAAATAAATAGATAATGTCAGGATTAAATTTCAGTGTGTTAAATTCACAGGGGAAAACAAAAAAAATCACCTCCTCACCTGCACAGCAAAGTCAAAGCAATCAGATCTGCAGGCAGTGCCCATAACTAAGGCTGACAACTCTGCTGACCATAGCCAGAGTGACATATCCAAAGGGCCACCACTTACTGAGGTTACACCCAGAAGCCAAACCTTTCATGGGCAGCACATGCTGAGCATCAGCGCGGGATCAAAAGTGAAACTGCAAAATGCAGCTGCCTGACTCTACTGACACTTCCTTCCTGGGTGGAAAGGTAACAGCTATCACAAGGGCACTCAAAGCTTTCAATCATAATGTCTTGTCAAATGGAAGTGAGATTTAAATGCCACTAGGAAATATGAAAAAATGTGCTTTCTGAAGGAGCTCTCATTTTCCTTAATGTCAGGGTAGGGTGCTAGATAATGGGCAACAAAGGGTTAAGGTGGGCTAAAAGTGAGAAGAAAACTGAACAGAAACTTCTAGGAGTTAGGAGAGACATCCTGATCCTCCTACAGTTGCGGCTACATTCAGCATTTAGTAGGGAACAAATAAGCAACACATGAACAAATACATTTAATATAAATAGATCCACTCCTAATTTTACACTGATTACAGAATGCTAGCTTGCAGATTAAATGTACAGGTTTTTTAAAACATCTGCAAGAAACAAATTAACTAATATTTACATCAAAGTTCTCTTGTTATCAGAACAAAGCAAAGATGTCCTTCAGCCATCTTCCACTAAAAACAAAGCAAAGTCAAAGCAAAGTAAAGCAACGTTGACTGTGCTTTTTGAGGATGACACAACTACTATGAAAAAGTCTATTAATTACTTCTAAATATTTCACAATATAAATTATTTTTGCTTCAATTTCACTTTTACCTCCAGAAGCTGGTTTCACTTTATTGGGTTATTCAGCATGTTAACAGGAAAGCACCAAAACAACTTCATGTGTATGTATGCTTATGTTTTTATAAAATGTGCATTAGGTAACCCTCTCTTAAAACCACGGATATGAAGACAAATTAGAAATTACCACTCTGTATCTTTGTCTTCATTGACATGTAATTCCCCATTGTGAACGAGATCCAGAGTGAGTACAAGTTTCTGTGAACTAACAGAACAAAAATAAAATAACAAAATTCCCACTGTACTCCTCACTACATTAAGCACCTTTTCCATTCCTGTCTAACTTAACAGCTCCAGGTGGGAGCTTCCCAAATACATCTGGCTCTTCATGTGCATTTATGCATGTATTTGAGGGCCTATATGGTAAAGAAGAAAATGCATCAAATCCAAAGGTAGCTGTGGAATTAAATGCCAGATCTATGAGCTTGGACTGTCTTGAGAGGAAAAGGGGAAGACCTCACCTACCACAGCACATGGCAGAAGCTTCTCTTCAGCTGCCATTCTTATTAGACAAACAAAGATATGAAATATTGCAAGGAACGAAGTAACCAACCAAGTTTTAGTGATTTCTAAGAAAGGCCTACAAAAGCATTCCATCTGCCAAAGACCAAATTCTATGATTTACAATAATGTGCAAAGGATGAAAGTATCGTGTAAAAAAAGAATGAATGAAAAATTAGTTTAAACTACTACTGTGGTTCCATTTTGCCCCATTGACAATGAATCTGTATCACTTTGATTGAACTACACTAGATTTTTCCCTATTACTGAAATTAGGGCTGATAATGTTTGGTATTTTTAAAAACTTTAGCAAAAACTAAACAGAAGAAACAAAATTTGCATACAGGACTAAAACTTCCCAAGATGGGAAGAAAACCACTCTCTTAGATCATTGACTCAAGATATTTTACTGTAACGTGAAGAAAACAATGACCACGAAATGGATTTTCCTTGCTAATGCTGAGTAACATTGCAATAAGTACCCTAAATCAACAATTGTTCTAAATGAGAAACAAGAGATAGGATGCATTTGTGCATATCAGTACACAAAGCTGCAATTAAGACTTTGCGCATATTGTGAATATTGTGCCTTCAAAATTGGCAGAACAGAGTTAATGAAAGAAGCAGAACAGACTTAATGAAAGTTGAGAGAAAAAAAAATCAGGATTCCAGACAAGGACATGAGGAAAGGTTTGATGTTTCCTTTGCTTGATATCAGAGCAACTTTGGTTCAAAATTAATAAATGGAGATGCAATAATCAGTTGTACCTGTCCAAATATCCTCTTACATAGAGGCAGCATGCAACTAAATTTGCTTTTATACAAAGGGGTAATCCATATCTCACATTCTCCAGTATTTTCTGCTCCCTGACAGGTATTTATGCCAGCTCCATCTGGCCTTGCACAATCCCAAAATACAGCCCAGGCCCATTTCTTTCTTCATACACATGCTACTCCTACATCTCCCATCTTCTATCATAATCTAACCAAAATGTTCTACAAGAAAAAAAGTCTATACGTGAAAGTAACTACAAACATTTGCATGCTAACAAATAATACTTAAAGGCAGAAGCTGACAGCAGAGTTGGGATGAACTGCAGTGAAGGTGGTGCTGCAAACATAAATGTACTAACTATGGAAAACAAAACGTGAGCTTGAATGAGATGGACCTCTAAGAGAAGAATCTTAGGAAACTGCTCCATTACTGTGTCTTGGAATTAACATTTCAATAGAGCATATATTTTTCAATTCAAGCCTCATTTATACCTCAGGTTCAACACGTGGCCTCTTTTGAGGATATTTCCAACTCCTGCATTTCCGTAACAACGATCCAAGACACTGAAGCAGCATTAATTTAAGTGGAGAGCGAGCATTGCTCAGAGCAGAGCACTTCCAAAAAAGCAAATGGAAATAAAACACCTTTATCTAGATGCAGGAGAACTTAAATATGTTTGGCAAATCTCTACACCAATGGCCTCAGGACCTGTGTCTCAGCCTGTAGCAGACAAGCCCCAGTGCCTCGGTGAAGGAGTCTGAGGGGTGGCCTCCTTGAACCTGTAGAGCACCTCTCCCAACAGTGGTCTCTCCACCCATAAGAATCACCTCTTCCACCAGATCCAAGATTCTTGTCCCTTCTGTGTAAATCTCCAATATATTTATTCAAAAATCAGATTTGTGTTAACAACCTCACTACGTGCAACCATCCAGAAACAAAAAATTCAAACCTCAAAAAGCCCCACACTACTCAGGTGCAAGAAACAAAGTCATCCCAGTGGACCATGAAGCACAAACAAAGCAGAGACAGAAAAAGGATGTCCTAAGCCATACAGAGTATCCCAGCTTCTGTATCCCAGTAACTAATTTTAGCACTATTAACAAAAAGGCATGTGTTTTTTCAAGGCAGAACAAAAACACCATCTCAAGGATATAATTAAGGCTTTACAAGTCTTTAGAAAAATCTTCCTGCCTAAATGCACCATGAAATGAAAACATTTATTTTCAGCATATTTTGGAAAACCAACACAAAGATATTCACTCCTTGCCATATAAAACCTGAAACCAAAGCTGGCATCTCACAGAGATGAAACACTGCAGACCCTAATAAGCATTACAGAATCCAACTTCTGCATAAATATATAGGCACATGAAGCTAACTGTTGGTGAGATCAACCATGTAAGAAGAGACATTATTGTGTAAACATGATGGGTTCTAAGCATAGGGCAGGGATCTCATGGAGCAAAAGGAATCTCTGAATGAAGGGTCTCAATTCTTTCCCCCTTACAAAATTTGCTAGGATTTCTTTTCTTTCTTCTTCTAGTAATTCTATTAATTGTGAAATAAATAAATACAGTCAGTTATAATTAGCACAATTTCTTATGATTGTTTGATTAGTCAGTGTCATGCATGGAAGTGATCAGTCAGGCTAGTAAATACATAAATACCTAACAAAAATAATTCTTCCTTGTTTGTTAAGCCTGTGTTCTTCCTCTTCTAATTTAGAGATCCTGCAAATCTGCAGTGACTTGCAGGCCTAGCCACTGATTTAAGGGCTGATGGAAATAACTTTTTTTAAAATCTCACCCATCCACTAGAACAAACTGATCTTGATGGGGAACCAAGAGAGAAAAATTACAGTGTGTGCAGATACTCCTCTGATCCAGCCCACTGGAGTGATCTGTTCTGTAGTGTTGCCATAGAAAATGGAAAGGAAGCCTCCAATTAGGGACGAGGTCACATTTAAGCAGAGATCTTATGTAAATATCAGCCAGCCAGCACCCTGAGAAAAAAAAAAAAAAGGCCTCATCCTGCCAGCCCTCCAAGGGCAGGCCTCGGGTTCGCTCCTAGAACATCCGTGCCAGCAGGACCCGGTGCAGGAGCAGGTGCCAGCCCCGGCGGGGACCCCCGGCACGGCAGGTACAGCCGGGGAGGGGCGGGCGGCGGAGCCCTGCGGAGCCGGGATGCTCCGGACCTGCCGCGGTACCGGCGGGGGTGGCGGGGCGCAGGGATCCCCCGGAGCTCTCCCGGCCCCT
>VWZP01000982.1:843746-1039196 GCA_013396995.1 Dicaeum eximium | reverse complement strand
CCCCCCGCGCCCGCCCCCGGGCCCGCCGATGGCTGCGGGGGAGGTGCGGAGGGCGGGGGCCGGCAGGGGACCGGCCGAGCGGGCCCCCTCGGCGGGCGGGAGCCGCCTCGCCCGCCTAGGGACAGGCAGCCCCTGCCCCGCCGGGGACCGGGCCCCCTTCCCGAGGCTTCTGCGCCCGTCGGGTCACCGGCACCGACGGGCGAGCGGAGAGGGGCACAGCCTCGCCCCGCCCCGGGATGNGGCCCCGCCCCGCGCCCGCCGCCGCCCGGGGCGCTCGGCAGCGCTGGCTCCGCGCTGGCTCCGCGGGGCGCGGCTCCGGGGGAGCTGCCCCGCACCGGGCCGGGCGCTGTGCGCTCCCCGGGGACCCGGTACCCGCGCTCGGTCCCCGCTTCGGCAGGTGCGGGCACGTCCGGCACGGAGTGCCGAGGAGGACGGACCCATTTAATTTTTTACGTCACACAAGAATTAGACACGGAGTTGTCAGATCAACTCAGCTGCCGGACGCCTGTAAATCCTGATGCCATTCAAGACCTCGTTCTTTTGTCAGAATGGAAGAGAGCATCAGCTTGAAGCTCCCGGGCCCAAGCTTTCCTGTGGGTTTCAAACCAGACTGACTCCTCCGTGCCGATGTACATCGGCTGTGAACGCACCTTTACTGAAATGCTGTTCGTGATTCTGTTTCTAATGATCCAGATTCAGTGATGACCCAGTGAATGCAGCAGAAATGTGTTTCTGTGAGCCAAGTACCAAGATATCAGGGAGTGGGAATGGTCATGATATCTGGCTCAGCGTTATATTGATGGTTTTTGCAGTATTTGTGTAAATTGGCCCTAAATCAAGGAGAAAATAAACAAGTTTACCACTCCATTTGTTTTGCTGTTGTTGCTGCTGCTGCTGTTGTGCTAGGTTTGTACTTAGTTTTAAAAGATGGCTATGGGAAAATAGATTTGAAACAGGAATCACAATATACAAGAAATATGCATCAGCCTCAGAACAAGCTCAAAGAAGTAGGTTGATGGAGTTCAGCAGAGGGACAGCTCAGGGCAGCAACACAGGCTGAAACTGAACAGAAATTTGAGAAGGGAACACTTCAGTATTGTGGATAAAACTAACCCTATTGATGGCCACACTGAATGATTAAAATCCAAATTGGAATGCACATTTTAACAGTCAAGGCAATTAGACAGAAACACCTTTTAAGACTAAAAGAGAATATGCATTGCTAGGCAGTGTGAAGCAACACTTAAATCTCTTTCCAAAGGGAGGCATTTCAAACAAGACCTAAAGGAATTCTTGTAGCCAGAATAACCCCAAAAGTTCCTTCTCTGTGGAGAAAATTCTGCTTTTGATTTCAAAATCAATACAATTGAATGTCCCATCAATTGAAATTGAACTATATGTTTAATATAGTTATTTTTTCCATTTTCTAAGAAAATTTTAGGTATAAATGCTTGATAGTTAGGCTTTTTAAAAATGCCAACACATTTATTAGTGGCTGTGTTCCAAGTCTGGATTAATGAAACCAGATTAAGCAGCTTGTTACGCTTTAGCTGCTGTCTAACTGTTCTTCATAAGAGTAGGAATCTGGGGCTTAGTTCTGGCCCTGGTCAGGGAGAGAGGAAATTGGAGCTCATAAATAATATATGCATGGTGTTATATTAGTGTCATGTCTTGTGCAAGGATGCAGTGTTGTGTTCTGAAAAAAGGCAGGACGTTCTGTATAGGATTTGTTTGTACTGGGCTGGTGCATGGGGTTGTTACATGCAAAATATTTTCTTATTAAATAATTTTCACTTGAAATTACTTGAAAATAAAGAAGAAAGTATAGTTTATATCTTAGGTAACACTTTGTTTCTCAGTATTTTTCATCAATAGAAGTGTTTGAGCTTTTTTTTTTTTTAATTAACATAAATTTGATTGAATTTAAAGTAAGGTGATTATCTTATTATCTTGTCTGCACAGAGTCAAAAATATTATCTTCCTGTCAGACATGGCTCTATAACCTGCTGTTCCATTCGGCTGGAGGGCAATCATCGCCCCATGAACCCTAAAGCATTCTTTTGAGAGCTTGGAGTTTGATATCCACTAATATCTAGAAGCTGAGGGACTGTCTGTGCTGCACAGATTTATTGTAAAGATGGTCCCATCCCCAAAGAACTGGTGCTGTTAGTGGTCATGGAATAGCCAAGAGACTGGCATATTAAGTGAAAATAAAGGTTTATAACCTGGTTTTTGTTTGCCTGTTTATTTACAGCAGTATTGTGTCTTACTGGAAGAAAACTACTGGGTCAAGCCCAAGTTCACACTGGAATTTGGTGGGTCAGCCAAAAATTAATCCTGATATATCCTGGTACTTGTGGTGTCCCTGTTGATGTGGGAAGCTTCTGAACAACACAAACAGAGTGTGAAGCTGTGAAATGCAGAAGATGTCTGCAAAGGAAGAGAAGTATTTTGCCCAGCTATCGGCTGATTTGTTATTACTGATTGTTGGGCTATGTGTTACCAGCTTCCTACCGCTGCTTTTGGGGACTGGTAAAGCACACTGCAGTATTGAATATGAAAAGTGATGTGTGAGACATCAGCAAGAAAATACTCAGATCTGTTCTGAATTACTTAAAAATCAATGCAAATCCTTCATTTAGTTCAGGAGGAATGAAACTGACTCTTTCCTTGAAGCAACACTTTTAAAATGCCCTAAAAACCTTCTGGTAACTTTACGACTATGCAGTTTAGAATTAGAAGCACTTTGACTTTATCGCACTCATGCTGCAGTAACTATATTAAGTAGAAAGCAAAATAAAATTTCAAGGACAGGCCATAATTGAAAAGTTAATTTATTTTTAATATTGATATTCTCATTTTAAAGAGCTTTAAACCTGCAAACTAGCAGAAGAATATCAGACTCCTTGCTCTAAATTTGCCTTTCAATCCTAATAAAAATCTCTTATAAACAGAGGTGGTCCTCCTGTTTAGTTAAACTCAAAGGATGAGAAGTTTTAAAGCTTCAGTTCTTTTTGTAATGCCTTAAGCTTTTACATTCTTTCATGAAAAAAAAAAAATTCCTAGAAAAATTCGAAACTGATTTACACAGAGGGGACCAGACTATTTGCTGCTGTGAATGTAAAAGCAGTGCATTGATTATTACTTTTTATTATTGTTGTTATTGTTAATATTATCAATACTATTATTTAGAAATCAGAAATACACACTCAAAGAACAGGGTTTTTTTTTAAACAGTATGTTTTTCTCCCATTGAAATGCAGCCATCTGCAGGCAGTTATATAATAGTGCATAGCAACAGTACAACAATTATGTACAATATATGGCTATATTTAAAACTTCTTACAGCACTGATTGTTATGAATGTTAATACTGCTCAGGACAAGCAAGAGAAAATTTCTTTTAGGGGGAACCTTAAGTTGACTGACTATAATTATGCAATTTAAAGGATTTGGGTGTGATCTTTTATGAGAATTATTTTTCTAGAAAAGTTGGATTCAAGGCATGTCCTTCAGAAAGCCTGGGAGATTCAGAGTCATTGAAATGGAATGAGGTTTATTCTTCTTAGTTATTGTGGCATTGTGAAACTTGCAGTGGATTTTCATAGAAAACAGTCATGTTTTAAATTTTTTTTTTTTAAAAAACACTATTTTCAGATTCAGGCTTGCTGGAAACAGCTGGCTTGATTTTCTGTAGTTGAGATGTGTTTTGCTCAGAGAGCTGGCTGCTAAGTGTCTGTGCATTGTGGGTGAATCTCTGTAAAGGCTACCTTGGCCCAGGAGCAGAGGTGCCTTTTACACACCCTGAGAGAATCTGCCTTGCTGTGCAGTTGTGAACAAAATTGATAGTGGCACCAACATACGCCAAAAAAGAGAACCACCTACCATGCTGCTGAATTTCAAACCACAGGATGTGTGTCTGCTGTACCAAAGGGGAACTGGTGCTGGCATGTACAGCTTGTACAGCTCACAAGGTGGGACCAATAAAGGTTTGGCCAAGGTCAGAACCTGCCCACACCTGCCAAGAGTAGCACGTGCATCGTATAAATTCTTTCTACAACACTTAGTCAGAATCTAGTCTTCTTTTACAAATGGTCAAAACACTGATGACAAGTTGCAGTGTCTCTTCTTGGAGATGTTCTCCCATCTTTCTCACCCTATTGATGGATTCTGCCTTAGGTGGGTGATGATATAATATCCAGAAATAGCATGTGCTATAAACTCATGCTTTTAATAGGGAATTATTACCATGCACAGGTATAAATAGCAGCCTAAGGAAGTAGACTGCAATTAGGAGTTGAAATATGTAGTTTAACATTCATAAGTTTGGTTCCTGTATTGTACTGGAGAGATTGTACAATATTCCTTTCTTTTGTGTGTCAGCACGTGTCTGAGCAGATACATATGCACTTTTAATGTTTTCTTGCACCTGTTTTAGAGAAGTCACTTATTCCTTAATAGAGGGGGAAGAGTCTTCTGGGAATATACACCCTGAAATTAGGGTTTATTATAGGCTTTATGTACAGCTGACTTGGTTAAAAGCTGCCTTGCTGTGCAGTCACCTATCAAATTAAAAATGACAATATAAATAGATGAAGTTAATGACTATGCTGTGGAATATGGGAATAAAGAGCTTGACTCATGATAAAACAAAGGGGAAAACTGAAGATTCACAATATATTAACCCATGTGTGGTCAAAGATGCTACTATAGAAGCAAGCACTGGTGCTTTGGATGGCAACTGATTTCTCATGCTACACTACCTGCAGAGCCCTCTTTAATGCATATGCTGAGATGATTAGCTTTAATAAGGAGAGGCTGGGGATTAAAAGTGTAAAAATAACAGCCATTATACTTCTTAGAAGGAATTCTCTGAGGATGTGTGCCCGTGGCTCACTCACGCTTGCTTTACAGCATGATGCACTGAGCTTGTCAGAGCTTTTTTGGAAAAAGGCTTCTAAACATGGCTGTTAAAATCATGACATTTTGGTGGACCATTTTTCCTCTTCATGATTTTTTTTTCTTTCTTTTTAAGAATGAGTTGCTAATGACTACCTTGACTTTCTGAAGACAAGATCTTATAATATTGTATATATTCATAATAATATATAAGTTCATCAACTCTTGGGTTGTAGCATACCTCTTATAGAAACTTAACATGCAAAGGAAAAAATAAATTAAAATACCCTTTACTGATCTTCTAATTCATATCAGAATTAGATAACATTGAATATTTTAGTACTGCTACAGCAGTTCATATGTTTAGAGCATAGGTGAACTTTTCTTGCATCTATGGATTCAAAACTGCAGGTTCAGGACATAATACAAGGCTATGCACCATTTCAAAGGATAGCAGCTCGTTAGAAATGACCTTTAAGATTTAGCACAGTTGAGTTTAGTTCTGTTGTGCACACTGATGTAAATCTTCAATTAGCATGCAAAATCAATAAATACTTTACTGGTGTCCTGCAAGATGTTTGAGGGGAATATAGAGGAATTTCCCTGGATGTAGCTTTCTTAGAGAATGAAAAAAGGTTGCTCTCATAAAGTTGACCTTTGAGAAGAAATAAAGGGTGATAGGGAAGTAAGCAGATAGTCTGATAAATTCCTTCCCTTTTGCCTATTAAAAGAGAAAACGAGCCAAAGATTTGTTTATCTTTGGAAACCAGTATATAACTGAGCATAGGAGATGAGTAAGATGTGCTGCTTCTCACTTGGAAGCAGCTCTCTTCAAAGATAGAGTAGGACTTTGAATACTGAACGTGGTTTTTTCTTTAGAGGTAGAAACTGGATAAGACCAGTTGCTAACCAAAGGCACTGGAATCAGGGAGGATACCTTGTAGAAGATGAAATGATACCTTTCAATACTCATCCCATTGATGCATTACCATAGTCAGTGAAGATACCAAAACTCCTCCTGTACTATCATATTCTTGTAAATGTTCAGAAGAAAAATAACTGAAATTGTTCCTTGTTGTCTGATTTCTGGTGGTGCAGAACTTGGATGCTTTTGTATGTAATAAAGGTGTATTTAATCTCTGTTAAATATATTTAATTTCTGTTAAGTGACAGCTTAATGTACAACAGAGGAAAATGAAAACATTTCTCAAGTTTAAAAATTAATTGCATCAGGAATAATTAATATTATGGTAAGAAAAAAATTGTATTAATTGCCCATATAGTTTCGGTCTCCTTATACCACTTTAAATGCAATTTCACCTAAATTCAATAAAACAGGTTGCAATAAGCAGAAAATTTAGATAGGATTAATGACATTAGCTCTATCTTTACAATGTTTGTCTTAGGAAAGGTAGCAAATTGATTATTGCCTTAAAGTACACTGCTCAGAGTTCAGTAAGAACTTGAGTAATTAAGAGTGTGTAAACATAGACTTTTGTCCAAATAACATAAGAGAGCACTTATATTTTCTTATGGTCCCTTTTTCTTTAGAAAAATAATTGGGACTAGAATAGAGCAGTTCAGTTGGAAGGGACCTACACCAACCCTCTAGGCCAACAGCAACATATGCTGGTGGAGATTGCCAGTACCATGCTGCGGTGGAGGGTGGAGTCACATGGCAAACAAAGACTAAGAAAAAATGGGGATGCATGTCAAACAAAGTTTAATTAAACTATGTAACTGCAGACTCAGATAAACAGTAATTCTGTGGAACTGTTGTGAGTACTGCCATAAGATGGTATTACACATACAACAGTTTGAAAAAGGCTCTCAGTTGTTATCTACCCACAGTAACATCGTAGTGGTTCAAACAGATCAAGTGGGAAGATGATAGCAGAAGGTATCAGCAAATTAGTCTATGAGAAGGCACAGAGGATGTATAGTGGAGGAAAGGGCAGTCAGCAGTAGAGGTGACCATTCTCACCCTGTCTGAGCAGGTTGCTCACAGCCCTGGGGCCGTGGCTGTGCTGCTTCCAGAGGCAGCGTGGGCAGCCTCCATGCGGGCTCTCGAAGGCTGGCTCTAGCCACAGTGCTTTGTAACATGGAGTTCAACCTCTGTGGCTCTTCCATTGGTGATGATTCATGGTTTGCTTCAAAAAAAGAGGGCTGCCAAGATGACAAATTTAGGCTGCAGATCCTGCGTGCAAATTAATTCTCTCTCTGCGCAGTCTTCCCAATTTTCCAAAGCTCATCTAAGGAGGCTGCAGGGCAAAGAGAACACTGTTCATACCCCAGAGCTCAGTGTATGAAAAGCATTTAATCTGGTAAAAAAAGTAAAGCTCATAAAGCACCTGGAAGTGCTCAGAAATTCTGCATTATTTCCCTTGCTTATTTTTTATTTATTTAAGATGTCAGTACAACTGGATTTGGCATATAGCCTGCCAGTCTCCTACAGAAGCCTTTCTTGCTCACGTGGAATGAGTCAAGCACAGTGTGTATAAAATACTTTGTGGTGCCAGACATGAGGCAGTGTAAGGCAAAGTATTTCTCTGCTTCAAAAAAGGAATGTTCTCTTGCCTAAAGTGAAAATGAAACGGAACCTCCAAAGGCATTTTCTGTTCCTCATGTACCTATCAAAGGGTATAACAGTATTGAATTATTTAGGTAACTTTCCCTATTTAACTGTGTTCTTTCATGAATCATTTCAAGTGGCTTGGGCCCTAACCACAAAAATTCTTAGCATATTCTAAAGACTTTGAGAATTGCCCAAAGGAAAGATTTTAGGTGAGTTAAAAATTTATAGCCAAAAAATTTTCTGAACCGCAAATTGCATTTTTATGAAATAATCATTTTAACCTTGATGGATGTGCTGGTTTTGGCTAGGGTGGAGATAACTTTCTTCACAGTGGTAAGTGTGGGGCTGTGTTGTGGATTTGTGCTGAACACAGGGTTGATAACACAGAGATGTTTTTGTTATTGCTGAGCAGGGCTTACACAGAACCAAACCCTTTGCTGCTTTTCACACTTCACTCTGGCAGGAAAGTTGGAGGTGAATGGGAGGCTGGGAGGAGACACAGCCAGGAGAGGTGACCCAAAGTGACCAAAGGGATATTCCAAAGGATGTGACAGAATCACAGATCATGGTCCAAATATGAAGTGGGGTGGGAAAGAAGTAGGTAAGGGAGGATATTTGGAGTGATGGTGTTTGCCTTTGTTTGTCTTTCTAAATCACCATTACACATGATGGGTCCTGCTGTACTGGAGATGGCTGAGCACCTGCCTGCCCATGGGAAGCAGTTAATTAATTCCTCATTTTGCTTTCCTTGAGTGTGTGGCTTTTGTTTTCCCTGCTACACTGTCTTTATCTCAACTCATGAGTTTTAGTTTTCCAACTTTTACTTTTCCAATTCACTTCCTGATCCTGACCAAGCAGCTGCCTGGGGGTTGGTTGCTGGCTGGGATGAAACCACAACACACAACTTTAGAAAAAAAACCAACCCTCCCTGCCTCCTCTCACTCCACTAAAATGCCAGGTTAGACAACTAAAGGGAGTCTAACTCAAAAATTAAATTGGTCCTTTTTTTTATCCTTTGCCCCAAGTGCTTCTTGAAGATTTGTTTCTTATTCACACTCTGCTATTGAAAGTCTTAAGACCAGATGACACCTTGATCATGTGTAAAGAGCAGATCTCTATTCATGAAGCTTAATTAATGCAATGATTCGCATAAGTATGTCAACAAAACACAAAAAATAATAGGCAGATGTATTACCAGCTATCACTGTGAATGTTGTCAAACATTGTGTTAGCAAAGCATTATGCTGATTGGATAACTAAATTTGGCTCTTACTAAATAAGTTTCCCATCAGTAGTCTCAGCTGTGTCCAGCAGAAAAAACTTTTTAGGTTTTCTCACCAATCTTAGTGAGATTAACAGAAGTAGGAAGTAATAAGAGAATATTCTAAATATCGTACCTTTAAAAAGTGATATATTCAACATGCAATTGGTATTGAATACTTATCAACGTTCTGAAGTTCCTTAAAACTTCTTTAAGAGTGATTCACAAAGTGTGGTGATCTGAAGAATAAAGAAATGCTGATAAAAATCTCAGAGTTGGATGAAATGTTGACATTATCTGAACTATCTTGTTCTCTGAAGCATCCTTCCTAATACCTGGATATCCCTTATAGCAGTTTGTATTGCCTCCTCTTAAAAAAACCCCTCTGATGATGGTTGTACAGAAGATCTACTACAGTGTTCTTGTAAAGTTTGAATATCTCATCTAAATCTCATATGCTGCAAGTTATTATTTCCTGTTTTAACACCTTTGAGTACTAAAAAACATTCTCTTTGCAAAACATTTTGCATATTTTAAAGTATCTTCTTTGCCAAGGCTAAAAGACTATTTTTCCCACCTATTTTTCCTAAATTCCATCTAGTTTTTTGACTGACTTCTCTTCATTAGACTTTATCCATGTGATTGGCCTCTTTCCAAAGTATGGACCTGGATTTTGAAGTGTGGCAGCTGTGGCCTTACAATCCTGAGTAGTGAAGGGATTACCTCCTGTATGCCTTGCATGCCACAATGGCACTTGCTTTTATCTGAAATAGAATGACATTCCTGATTTATCATTTTTTAATCTCCTGTAATCCCCCCTGTACACAGCCAGTTATTCTTCATCCTTCTTTGGCTTCTTGATCCATCCGGTTATTAACCCGTCCTAGAGCATAGATTAGCTCTATGAAATGTAACATACTGTGTAAAATTCTTGGGTGATTTGGGTTTTTTTTTCCCCAATTTGAATCATTGTAATGATAAAATAAGTGACGAACTGTAATAGATTGTCTTTCAATATCAGGAGCTGTTGGTTTTTTTTTTTAATGTTTCCTGGATCAATTACAGTAAGTGCATCCTGAAGTAGTATAGGGAGAGAGGTAGTAGAGAAATGGGTTTGAATCTCCTCCAGTACTGTTTTTGTAATCATAGAGTGGTTTTTTTCAAGTTTCCTTTGCTGTTAACAGTCAGCAAGAGCCTGACTAAAGACAACTGTCAGTAGTGAGATGTGGGAAATGTCATAATTTGTTTGTTTTGAGCTGTGTTCATAAATTCTAATTCCATTCAGAAAACAAGGTTATCTCCTTCAGTAAAATGTACTTATGAATTCTGAATTCAATACAGAATATAATGGTATCTTCTGATTAGTATGTTGGGCAAAACAGGGAAATGCAAACAGGGAACTGCAGATTTTTCCATATATTGAAAATATGCTGGTATTCCTTTTTATGAAAGCCAGAATTACATTATTTATTTGTTCATCAGAGGCAATATTTCTAGGAAATGTATCTCAGAAGTGTATCTCTTGCTGTAACCTGTGATGATGCAAGTGCATTATAAATGCATTTATCAGTGGAGAGGATCAAATAATCCATCCTAAAAGCCAGATACTGTTCTGCATAGCTGTTTGTTTTGGGGGGTTTTGGTGACTTTTTTGTCAGGGGAGGAGGAGATAGGAAAAATATTACTGTAGCCTTTAATGCCAAATTCTGTGAACAATCTAAATGGAGACAGATGTAAGTACAAGTAACTAAGCTTAACTAAGAACATGAGGTTAATTTTTAGATGGGTTTTTGCTAGTATTTAATATATTACAAATTTTGTAATGCTTCATAACACCCAAAGTGTTTGTGTGTCCACAAGCTTGGATGGCCTTTTTTTCAAATATATCATTTTGCCTAAAGAGCAATATAACTTTTGCTAAATCTTTGCCTTATTTAACAATTTGTAAAGTCCTTCAAAAGGGCAGTTAAGCAGCTCTTGCAGATAAAGAAACAGAGCTATAGAAAAGGGCAAATGTGTGGCCTGAGTCAAGGCAGCGATTCAGTCCTGATCCCAGGCACACTATGGGAAGGACTCATGTTGGAGAAGTTCATGGAGGAGGACTGTCTCCTGCAGGAAGGACCCCACACTGGAGCAGGGGAAGAGTGTGAGGAGTTCTCCTTCTGAGGAGGAAGGAGCAGCAGAGAGATGAGTGATAAACTGACTGCAGTCCCCCAACCCTCATGCCCCTGTGCTGCTGCAGGGAGGAGGTGGAGAATATGTGAGTAAAGCTGAGCCCCAGAAGAGGTTTTTTTTTCATTATCATACACTCATTTGATGGGCAATAAATTAAAATAATTTTTCCTCGTGTTGAGTCTGTTCTGCCCATGAGAGTAACTGGGGAGTGATCTCTCCCTGCCCTTATCTCCACCCATGAGCCTTTCCTTTTGTCTCCCCTGCCCAGATGACTGCAGTGATAGAGTGACTGTAGCCAGCACCTGGCATTTAGCCAGGGTCAACTCACCACACCGAGTTTGTTAATCTGCATTATACATTAACTGTTCCAAGACTAAAAAGAAAATGTCCACCAGAAAGTGTGCAAAATTTCAGGCCAAAGTTGCATCAGTGTGCTACTCATCATACTCAGGCCTGCTTGGGTCCAGGAATGATGCAGAGATACATTTCTGCATGCATGCCTGTGCCGGAAGAAGGGCAGGTAAAATCAAGGGTGATGTAATACATAAGGCAGAAAAATATCATTTAGCATTAAGAAATAAGGGGACAAGAGACATTTACAAGGAATTAGGATGAATGGGGTGAGAAATAAATGCCAGAAACTACCAAAGAAAAGTAGAGGGCAAATCAGTGCATCTTCATGCAGGTTTTGCCACTGGCACTTCACCAGTAGTGGCAGTCAGCTAAGGATGTATGTGTGCAGGGTTTTTCTCCTTCAAAAACAGGATAGGAATATAAATACAAGATAGGAATATAGCAGCTGTATGGCACTTATAGAAATATACCTGGATTAAGTCTAAAAAGATTATTTCTTTTGTAGCTGAAAATGTGAACTTGATCAGTCTAAATATGAACTAAAATTGTGAGACTTCTGTGAGGTTTAAACTCCCACTAGCAAATTAGCATTTCACACTGTCTGCTCTCTACAGTTTCATCAAAAGACAAAATTATTTCAGTTTCTCAGTAACCAAGTGGATATATTACTTGTATTTACCTTGAAATAGCTGTTAAGAACACAACAATGGCTATTGCCCACATGCTGCTCTCTGTTACCAGACTTTTTGTAAGCACTCGTACCTTGAGAGTTCAGAAAAATAAGTTTCTATCACCTTATTAGAAATCACAATTTTCCCCGTCTAATTAATACGCAACATACGTCTAAAATAATAGCAAATGCTTTAAAGAACGAAGAGTTTTATTGCCACCTGGTGGGAGTCTTGTGTGTAACGTACTAATTGCAGACAAGATTGGGAAGATGTTGAAATACCTCAAGCTGACCAACACCATCCTGCAAGAGTACAGTCTAACTACATCTGGCATCATGAGAATAATTAGATGATTGCATTTGCTAAGAAAAATCAGCGCTGTTAAAGAGCTGCAATCTGTCCTTAAACTCCTTTTAATGTCAGGTAAAGGCACTGTTAAGTTACTAAATTCCAGTTCTTTTGATGTTAATCAAAACAACTGGAGTACTGGCAAAAATCTGAACAAGCTTTTAAATGTGAAATATAGTAGAAAAATATAATTTTCATATTATATATTAAATATAGCAGAAAATTTGTATTTGAAAGTTTTTGGGAAGATAGCCTAATGGACAAAGAACAGAGGTTTAAATATGCATTTCAAATTGACAGGCCCTTTCTCTTTATTATTTTATGTAACTGACAATAAATAATGTGAACCTTGGAGATAATAATTCTGAAATTCTCCATCTAATAATTCCCTCACACAACAGAAAAAGAGATGCCATCCAGAGGGACCTAAGCAAGCTTAAGAAGTGGGTCCAGGAGAATTTCAGAAGTTCAACAATCCAAGTGCAAGGTGTTGCACTGGAGTCAGGCTAAACCCTGCCATGAGTCAAGACTGGGAGAAGAATTCATTGAAGGAAGCCTCTCAGAGAAGGACTTGAGGATTCTGGTGGACCAAAACCTGGACATGCCACAGCTGTGTGCATTTGCAGCCCAGAAGGCCAAGCCTGTCCTGCTTTAATTCTTAATAGTCAAGGATTGAATTAGCTAATTCTAAATTCTCTTTACCAAATTGCAATTTAAGACTGCCAACCATTTTAATATGTAATATTTCCTACTAAATTACTTCCTGTAATTATATCCTCCACTTTTTTTCTCCTGCAATTTTGGAGAAACCAAACAGTAAAGTCTTTGCTTTAGAGCTTTTTTCCATTTCCTGCCCCTAATTCATGCAAATTGATCTGCAGAAGAGAGGAAGGAAATGGTCACTTCAATGCACTTGGCTGAAGAAAATACATGTAATATATTGATGTCAATTCTTAACTACTGAAGTTAGTTTGTAGCCATAGTGGGGTCAGGGTTTGAAGAATCTGAACATTTCACAGCAGTTCTTACAGAAATTGTTGCATCACTGCCTTCTGATTTGTATCTTTCAGACAAAGTCCAGTGCAAGGCTTCAAAAAGTAAAAGCAACCTCTTGCACTTAGGAA
Organism: Dicaeum eximium; assembly: GCA_013396995.1. Classification (NCBI taxonomy): domain Eukaryota; kingdom Metazoa; phylum Chordata; class Aves; order Passeriformes; family Dicaeidae; genus Dicaeum; species Dicaeum eximium. The sequence goes on along the minus strand of VWZP01000982.1, from coordinate 1,025,790 downwards.
TGCTAAAATTACCTGAACCTGTTACCAAATGTATCAAACCATTAATGGAGTTTTTGATAAACAAAAATCTGATCAAAATGGCACAGGAATTAAAAATATCTTTAAATTCTTTATTTGGTATGGCTGAAATAATGTTTTTGGGTTTGTGGTTTCCTGTTAACGTTTTGCATGCCAAATGCAGTGTGTCTTAAGAGTCAAACAGATGGCACACACACATGGTCCCCCATCCTGGTAACAGTATGAACACATATGAAGTCCTTCGTGCACTGCCTTGGATCCACTGCATTGTCTCAGCCAGTCACACTAGAGGTCACTGTGAGCAAAAGATTAAGCTGGAAAAGGCAAGAACACTCATGGATCAATTTACCAGCCAAAATTTGTGGCATACCTTCCAATTTGAAAGGTTGATGCAAACCCATCCATGTTAAATATGTTATTTGAGGGGGGCCATGGTACCTAATGTAACCTCATTTACTGACAAACTACTCACAAACTGTTGAAGAACTATTCCTATCAAGAAAACCTAAGTGCTTAAATATGTCCAGTTCCATTTTAGACCAAATTTGATCTCTGGCAAAACCAAAGTGATTGATTATAAGAGTTCCAGGCTTTGTTGATACTTGTTACTGTTTTTTCAGGTATAAAATTTAAGGTACTATTCTTTCCCCTTAGGAAAACTGCCCTGCTTTCTCTAGACTGTAGCAGAACAGTGCAACTTTGATTCAGGTGCTGCTTCCAGAGTTAAGCAAGCTAAGTCCCATTTGTATTGTGGATTAGGAACGAAATCAGTAGCTGTCTCAGAGTGAAGTTGTGAATAGAACAAACCTAGAACATTCAAGGAACTGGAAGAGGAGTGCACTCCCCTTTACCTGTTCCAGGGAATGCATCCAACCCAGGGCTTACCTCCCAATAGCTGCTGTCAGACCTTCAGCCTCACCTGCATATGGTTGTACCTGTGCCCAGCTTCAAAAACTTTTCCTCTTTCACAGTGCCTGCCTGCAATCAGAAAAGATGGCTGAGCAGTAAGTGCAAAGCTGAACAGCTGGTGCCACCTAAGTCACCTATGGCTTCCTTGAGTGTAGGTGCCCATTTGAAAAGGAAAATGCTAACCCTTTCCTCATGGCTGAGAGCACTGATGGGAGAATGACAGTGATGCTTTTCTATATAAAGCAGTGATGATGAACAATACTTTTGTGCTGCTGCCCAGAGTATTTGGCACAAGGACAGTGGAATAAAGAGAGATTAAAAGAGCAGTAGACAGGGAATGATGCTCACATTACGCTACATAGTTTAGTGCATGAAAACAGTACTTATGTGGAAGCTACTCCAACCCTGAGGTAACAGAGGCAAATTTAATATGCAAATCTGGGAAGAGTCTTCATCATCATCTTCACAAAACTTCTCAATTCCTATTTTTACCTACTTTTTGTGCCTACTTCTTGTAGTTTTCCTTCTGTTTCCTTCCACCCTCACCTTTTATTAATTCTTTCTACAGTATGTCCATCCAAATGGCACTAACATCTTAGTTGTTCACATTGAATTGCTGATTCTCTGGATTCTGTGTCCCTTGTGTCAGTATGCTTAAAGTATTGTGCTCTTTCTGAAAGAAAATACATCCCACTTTAAATTATGCACTGCTTTAAAAAAATAAAATTAAAAAGAAATCTGTTTTCATGGTCCTTAGTGTAATGAAACAATATTACCCAGATGCTTATGAGGGATGCTGCAGCTTTTATTGCACTAATATTATGGTGATGTAATGCTTCCATCAATTAAATTATACTGTTTAAATGGGTAGACAGAGTAAACAACAAAACCTATTATTTTGAAATAACAGCTCTTGTCTTAATTGGTAAGGTGTGGCAAGAAAAGAACTGATTGTTTTTGAGAGAGGTTTTAGGACAGTTAGTATCACTCAGACGTTTTAATTTCCATAATGTACTTCCTTTCATAACTACTGAAGATGTACTTGGCATTTTTCTATGAATTTTTCAGCTCTTCTTACTCATATAAGAGTGTTGCTGACAAGGTTTTTGCTAGGATTAATGTATTCCAAAACCATCCAGAGTAACTATGCCAAATCTGTTTCTGAGTATACCATGGACTAAAGAAATTAATTTTCAGAGGTGGTGTGAAAAACACATGGATCTGAAGGCTACTCATTGGAATGAATCGCACTTCATGCAGGTCTGGTTTCTTGGATGATCACTGCTTTCTCTCTTCTTTTAGGAAGTGTGATTAGTTTTTCTTATGGACTGATGAGAAATTACTTGTATGCCAGTAATCCTATAAGCCTGATCTCATTTCAGTAAATCAGTTAAGTTGAGGGATTTAATAATAAAATGTATTTAAATGTTGCTTAGCATAAACTTTTGCTGTTACAAATTAGTTTTCTAGAAGACAGACTTTTCTTAAACATTTCAATACTAAACACATGCCTAAGTACAGAAATACAAACTTCACAACAGAATGTGAAAATGTCAGTTTATATTACATGCAGTTTAACAGAGGCAACATATGAGTTGCTCAGATTATTAGATATTCCAAATATATTTCTAGAACTCATTGATGATTATATGGAAAAGCTGTTAATTTCAGCCTGTATCTCAGTACTGCACCTCAGGTGTTCAGACAGACATTTCTATTACATTTCATCATCTCAAGTAAAAAATGTTTACAGATATCAGCTAAAGTCCAACATCACTCTGTAAACCTTCAAAATACTTGTAAAATCATTACTGATTCTCTAACACAGACAGTATGGCTTTTTTATTTTGTTCTTGTTGCAACAAGGGTAATTTTGAATCTGGGCTGACAGCAACCTCATGCAGTTAAACAAGTGTCTGGTTCTGGACTCCCTCATGCAAGGAGCATGGAGGCACTGGAGTCAGTCCAACAAAGGCCACACAGATGATGAATGCGCTGCAGCTTCTCTCCTATGAGGAAAAGCCAGAAGAGCTGGGCCTGTTGTCAGAGACTGAAATGTTATGGTTAATGGCTTAAACATTGTTATGAAGGAGTTTTGCCCATTATGGGAACACTGTATAAAGAAGCTGTGACCCACCCCACCATGAATATGCTTCCTGAGTGCAACCTTGTTCTGTGGGTTAAGTCACCTAAGGGAACTTAAGATAAGGTGACAGTATTGGTCAATCATCTCAGGTCTAGGGAAAAGCAAACAAGGCTGAGGGAGAAGAATGCATCGACAACATAGCCACATCCAGCAGCTGTCCTGAAAATCATCCCTGGCTGGGTTCAGGCTGGGGAGGCCACAGCCCACAGGCTCATCTGCTGAGGCCAGGTTTGTTCACACTGCCCCCCAGCCAGAGGGGGAGGAGGAGAGTTTTGGGTGCGTGGCCTGACTTCTGGTCAGAGACACTGAACACCCATCCTCCCTCACACAAACTGGTTCAGCTGTAAAATCCCCACTCTGGGAAGTCCACATGTGTGGGACATTCATGAGAGAGGCAGCTTAGGGGGTGTCACAGTCCATCAAAGACCCCCAAAGTGCTCCCCAGACTGATTCCAGAGGCCTTGCAGCAGAGCACATGCAAAGGGATGTAACAGATCCAGAGTCTGATGCCAGACTGTGTCAAAATTGCCCCCCCACCCCATCAGTGGAGATACCTGGGCATTCCCACCTGGCACTAATGTGTATCAACCCACTGACCCCTCTGTTTTTGGGGGACCCTAACCACCAAAAAAACCAGGAGAGGATCAACAGGACACCACTCTTTTCTCTTCATTTACTGTTAAATAAAATCCATACTACTGACTTTGGCAGATGGTCACATTTGCACCTTAATTTGGGCAGAGGCATCTCATTCTAAAACTTTTAAGAACCTGGTCATAACAGGTTCTGGCACAGGTTGCCCAAGAAGGTGATAAATCTCCATCCTTAGAGATCCTCCTAAAGTCATCTGGACACAGTCCTGGGCAACCAGCCCTAGGTGGCCCTGCATGAGCAGCAGGGAAGAGCAGCTGACCTCAGGGTGTCCCTTCCAACCTCAGCCATTCTACTGATGCCATGAGTCATAACTGAAATTTAAATAGGTGCTGTGCCATGTTATTACAGTACTTCCATGTTTGTTCTCTGTAGCTGTAATAATTTGCAACTGTGATAATGCCAGATGGGAACTCATCATCTGTGATAAAGTAATGCCAAAGTGAAATCAGTGGAATTGATAATGGAAGTTGTCATCATGTCTGAGTTTGGTTTACTCTCACTAATGTTATCAGTATTTATATAACACGTGAGTATCCAAGGTGTGCATGACAATTCATTTACTGCAAAGGTTTAGTTTGATTTAACTAAGGACCTGATCAAATTCAGCAATGGCACTAATGTGCATCTTTGGTGTAGGATCAGACATAAGAAACCAAAGAATATTTTACACCAAGCCTTACTGTTATGAAGGTTAGTAGCCAGTGTGGCAATTTTACCCTTGAACTGAGCTGCTCTGGAATGGCTTCTGCCATGTGTGATTGTGCTTGTGCTGGAAAGCAGCAGGGGAGGCTTTATTTTACACTTCCTTTATAGTAACTTTTCCAGCTACCACCCTCATTTCCACCTGTTCCCTAAGCATGTTACATCTGTTAAGCACACCCACTAAATATCAAACCAATTGTATAAAATATCTTGAAGGAAATGTGAATAGCAGGGGGAACAGATTGCAGAACTTTGTCATATCAGAGTTGTCACACTGTCAGCCTAAGGAAACAACAGGTAACACATGGCTGGCATTGCATATTCCTGATGAAAGCATACTACACTCAAAGTGATCTTCTTAAATGTGGGTTTGTTTTTTTTTTTTTTTTCAAATTTAAGTTTAGTTTGAAGTAAACAGAAGCTTAGCCATGTTTTTTTAAACGTGTTTTGTGTAAAAAAAAAAAAAAAAAGTCTTATGCCTTCCAAGGCAAGGAAATAATGACACTGGGGACCACATTTTTATGTGGGGATTAAAAAAACCTCAACAGGTAGTGACCAAAAAGATTTAACTGACATTTAAAAAAATGAAAGCTCCCCATGATCTCCTGCAAACTTGGAACTTGTGAAAATCAACAAAGTAACTTATATGAATGACTGAAGTTTAAATTTAATCTCCTACTTTGAATTTGTAACTTGTTTATTTGATTGGGGTTTTAATTAGAAGATATTCAAAGTACAATACAGGGACTTTGGCTTACTCAAGGAGCTTGAAAATAAAAATTATTTCTAAAATGCACTAAGTTCACCATCAAAACAACAGCAACACTTACACGTAAGCTTCCTGCCCAGAAAACTTCCACATATGTGGCAGAAATGCTAGTAGATGTAGCCGCAGTAACTTAGAGGGCATTTAGAAAAACTCGGTTACTGGGTTACCGCCCTTTTCCCCATTCCCTTCGCTCCTGCACCGAAACCCCGCGCTAGAGGGAAGGCCGGAGCAGCCCCGGGCTGGCTCACACCGCGCCTGCCGCCGCGACACCGCCGGAGCGGGGCTGCACCGCACCGCGGCCCCGCCGGCCTCCGTCCGCCTCCCCGGCCCCGCCATGCTGCAGCGGCCCAAGCCCGGCCCCGTCCTGACCCCCTCGGCCCCATGGGGGGCGGCCAGACCCCGCCCGCTGCCACCGCGCGGGGCGCGGCCGCACACCACAGCAGCCCCCGGTACCGCTGCTCCGCCGCCGCCCGCCCCGCGGCCCTTGCGCGACCGCCACCGCCTCCTGCCACCGGCCCCGCCCGACCCCGGGGGGCGGTGAGTGGCAGCGGAGAGGGCGGAGAGGGGAGGGCGCCGCGGCCGATGGGCGGGGCAGCACCGCCCCCCAGGGCTGCGGGCTGCCGGCGGAGCCCCAGTCGGCGTCCGGCTTCCTCCGCAGCTGCGGGAGATTCGTCACCGGGGCCGCGCGGTGCTGACTTCGCCCGGCCGGGCTCGGTGAGCGTCTGGGGCGGGACCCCGCGCAGGACGGCCCGAGCTGCCGGCCCCTCGCCCTCCCGCTGGGGCTCCCTGGCCTTCCGGAGAGGCAGGGCCGCCCGGGCACTGTCGGACCTGGCGGGGCGCGAGGCCGAGCGAACTCCGGTGCTCCCGCTGGGAGCGGTTGGCGGCGGTGGGTGCGGAGTCACCGCCCGCTGGCGTGTGAACAGCCCGGAGGAAAAGTTGGTGGTGCCCTTTGAAGGATAAGTGCAGAGTGACTTTTGGGACGGGAATGTTTTTGCGAGCCGGCTGACAGCGAGGTGAGCTCCTGCTCACGGCCGCGCTGGGGAGGCGCCGGCGCTGCCCGCTGTGGACGGAGCCGGAGCCCTCGTGCCGCGCATCCCCCGCGGGGCGCCTCGGGCGCGGCCTGGCCGCGCTCGCCGTCCCTCGTACAAAGCGCTAAGGTCAAGTTCAAACTGGAGGCAACAGTAACTTTTGTGATTGTATAATGGTTAAAAATACTCATGCTGGTTGACCGGGAAGGTATTTTAATCTCTGTGTTTTCCGAGGACTCTTTGAAGGTTGAACTGAACTGTGTCGGTTTATTTATAACTTGATGTAGAAACATAATACAGAAACGCATTTACTTGTATCAGTAAAATTTTTTCTGGTTTAGGAAACTTAAAATTTTGTCAGCCAAGTTGTCAAATGACAAGTAATATGTTGGCAGTGGCGACATTGCTAGTACTTGTAGCACCCTGTCGTGATTTCAGTGTCCTTTGAGTGGAAAAAGTTGTTGGTTAAGTGGTGTCTGTGGTTTTGGCTTTCATCTTTACAAGGACAACTTCAGGTTGGTATTCTGAATTAATTCTGTTTATACAGAATCTGTTTATACAGAATTTAAAAATATTGTTTATTGCCAGAAATATTCTACAATGCTCCTTGCAAATTGCTTAACTTCAGGGAAGTTTTTCTTAAGCAGCAAGAGTTACTATGTGTTATGCCGTGGTAGTATATGCATGCCTTGCTATTTTTGTCGTGTGGAAACTAAACTTTCAGCAGGCATTTTTATGCAAGTTTAGTTATTTAGGGAACTTTTTATACAGAGTAGAGATCCCCTCTTATTTTTGAGAGGGCTTATAGTCAAAAGGCCCTCTCGTATAAGGCCTTTGCCTCCCTGCCATATATGGTTTTTTTTTTTAATGAGACATAAAGGTATTTAACATAAGCTAATTTTGAATCATGGGCATTTAAGTTGGTAATGTCTAAAAACAGCATCCTTGTGATGTTCCTCCTCTGATTTCCCATGCAGAGTTCTACATCTTCTCCTCCTCCTCTGCCTTCTTATCACTATTGTGTTTCTCTGTCTCCCGGTTAGGTCATGACAGTTAACCAGGCCTTTGATATGAAATGAATTTTTCTATTATTATAGACTTGTCCATAAAAAGTTAGGGGCTAGTCTTTATTTCTAGCATGTATAAGTAGAACATTAAATTCAAACAAGAAATTTATCCAGCATTTACAGGATTGATTATTAGTTTTAGCATTTGTTTACACTTGAAACCCAGTTATTATTAGTTAGGAAAAAAAGCAGTCACTCTTCTGGCACAATATTATATATATGGTCAGACTCAGCTATAGCTGCTCATGCTGGGAATTACTGAAGAATGTATAGATAAATCTTGAAGTTTCTATCAGCCTTCTTGACATTTTCTAGGCTTTTTTGTTTACTTAATTAAATACATTCAGATTTCAAATTTTTATTCATGATAAATGGATAAAAATTCATTCAGTTTTGCATTGTAACCCTTCTTTCTGATAATGAATCATTATTTTCTACTTTGGCAGCTAAAATGAATTCAGATCCTGATCCCACCTCAAGTCCCTCTCACCCCCAGCAGCATCTTGGAAGGTCCCAGCTGAATGCTGCTCCTGTGGACCATAGTAAGAACAGTCAGAGACCTGGATCATCTTCAGGAGATTCTGCAACTTCCTCAGTTCCTGGCTACTCCCGCAGCAGGGAGAAAACAGAAAAAAAGGGTAAGTATGAAAGCAATTCTTATGCAAAATCGGCTTACATTAAACATTGGGAGATTTTTGTGTGTGTATGTATTCTAAACTCTGTTTAAAGACACTGTAAAGTAGGAAAATAAATTTCTCCAATTTCTTTTAACCTGTTGTTGTGGAAGAGTCTTTTCTACTTCAGCTTCCTTTGTGCATATTTTTGAGTTTTCCTATCTAATTTTTCAGATTTGTACAAAGCAATAGGAAGGAACTTTATTTGAAAAATTGACAGGGAGATTTAATTAAATTTAGTATAATAATATATAAATTTAATTTCTTTATTTGGGTAGAACACATGCTATAACTGTAGCTTTAATAGGAATTCTAATGTGGATGAATAAGATACTACTGTAATGTAGACTGAGGGAATAATAAGCTGGTACATGAAGCCAAAATTGAAGTTAATATTAGCAGTAAGATAAGTATTTGGATTTACAATCATGATACACCATGAAAGGCAGAATGATGGGGTTCTTTTCCCCCACTTGCTGGGAAACCACTGAGTTTCAAAGACTGGAAACTGATGGAATGAGAGTAAAGTCTTGTGCGAAACGTAGGACAAAAAATACCTGGCTCCTGTATTCACCAGCTGAGTTCCAATTTTAATTCAGTTTGTAATCTGATACCTGTGTGAGATAGTCTTGTGCTCAAGGTCTAGCAAATCTCCTGCTCTTTAACTTTCTTTAAAATTGGACTTTTGATCATGAAACTGCTTATGTACATGCACTTATATTCACAAGTATCAGTCTCTCTATTGAAGGTAGTAAGGCTATCCAAGAGTTTAAAATTATTAAATGTGTGACTGTATAGCACATACCAGATGCAACTGGGCTTTGCACGTAGTTCAAGCCAATATTATGGTTGTGTCAGCAAATCTATTGTTTGCATCCAATTCAAAATTGACTGTTGGAACCTTCTGGGTCCCCTGTTACCAATGAAGGAGAATTATTTTTGGATACCTGAATTTCTATCATGCCTCAGTGTTCAGTACCAATTTTGTCACCTAGCCCACTTGTAAAAGAATTGAGAGATTATGGAGATTTGACACTTCTAACTTTATTTACATGATAGCTAATTTAGAGTCAATGCTAACATATGTTTTCTTTCTTCATTTTCCAGTTTCTTAGTATGTTTCAACAAGGAAAGAATAGTAACTATAATAGGAATATGGTATGAAGTTATCTTGGCCTTAGTTATACTATGATTTGAAAAAGCAATAAATACATAGGTTTCTGTTGGTGGTGCTTGCATTCATGCAAGATTGTGGAAATCAACACTATCTGTTTAGTGGTGTTTGCACATAGGTTCTGTCAGCTGTTCTTTTCTAGTTAATTTGGATATTTTCTTACGCTACACAAATGTTGGACTTCTAAAATCACACTGATTTTTATCTTAGTTCTCTTTACAGTCCTGTGTATTTGCTAATGATCCCGACCTATGCAGCAGTGTATTAGAGATGCTGCTTATTTGTGCTCCTATGAAAGAGGGCTTTTGAGCATTGATGTATTTCTTCTTTTCAGTTGTGACTCATTCCTGATTGCTTTAAGTATCTTCCCATTAAAATATTATGGGTGCCTCGTGCCACTGTCATTGCCCTTCCCATGCCCTTCTTAATATACTCAAGTATTTAATGCAGTAGAATGAGCTACCATTGCCATAGTGTCTTGCTGGAATCTCTAACAACAAAGATTTTTTTAGATTTAGGTAGAAAATGTCTTCAATAACACGTTTTCTTACAGTATTTTCTTACATGGCTGTTTTAGTGGTATGCCATTTGTCTTTATTAAAAGAAAGGAAGCTCTGGTCATCAGAACTTCAAAATGGGCATTTTAGTAGGACTTTAGAAAGAAGTGCAAATAAAAATACAAATTCAAATATGTACATATGAAAACAAATGCAAAGAAACTGATATGTCAAACAGAAAATTGGCACTTCAGAAATTCTCAGAATATTTGAACTGACAGAGAAAGTGTTCCTTCGAATTACTAGAGCCCTTACCAATAAATAACATTTGAGTTTCTCACAGGTCTAGGAAAAGTGAAGGATTTGGTCTCTCAACCAGGGCATGTTGTTGTTTGGTTGTATGAAAGGAAATATGCTCCAGACCGCTTGTTCTGGGAAGGGCTGCTCTGACTTCTTTCTTGGAAGATTAAGAAGTCGGGTAATTTTCAGTAGTCACTGTGATTGTGACTGACTCAGAGTGATGGAGAAGAGGACAGAAAATACCAGCACACTGATACACAGAAATGTGTCTCAAATCTTACTAAATACATAGAACAATCCTCTTTAATGATGACTTAAATATCTTGCTCAAATTTAAATTACTGTAACAAATTTAAGTTTGTATAATTTTTAATAAATCAGCTGTGATTTCTGTTTAAGTAGGGGAAATATACTGTGTATATCTCAATTATCTGGAAAGGCACTTTCAGCTCCGGACTACCTACTACGTGTCCTTGTGCCCTTCCCCCACAGAAGGTCACTGGTATCCTGAGCTGCAATAGTTGAAACATTGCCCAACAGGTGGAAGGAGATCCTTCCCCTCCGGTCAGCACTGGAGTGCTTCATCCAGTTCTGGACTACCCAAGACATGGAGAGAGTTCAGCAAAGGGCCACAGAGATGATGAATGAGCTGCACCATCTTCCTGTGGGAGAGCTGGGGCTATTCAGCCTGGGGGAGAGAAAGCTCAGGGGGATCTGTCAATGTGCATAAATAGCTGAAGGGAGGGTGCAAAAAGGATGGAACCATGATCCTTCCAATAGTCCCCAACACAAGGACCAGAGGTAGCTGGCACAAACAGCAGGTTCCCTTTGACCATCAGTAAACACTTTTTTTGTTTTCCCTGTGAGGCTGACTGAGCACTGGCACAAGTTGTCCAGAGAGGTGACGGAGTCTGCATCCTTTGAGGTACTCAAAAACTATTTGGACATGGTCCTGGGCAGCCAGCTTAGGTGGACCTGCATGAGCAGGTTGGAACAGGTGACTTCCAGTGGTTCTTTCTTACCTCAACCACTTTATTAATTCTTGTAATATTCTTGACACCATATCTGTGTTTCTGATCTGTGCTTTTTCTTCCAGTTTTTGTTAATATACACTGTGTTTAAGGCTATAGCATCAAAGTGAATGTTAAGTAATTTGTTTCCTGGAAGCACACATCACATCATCTATTCCTGCAGCATTATCCATATCTTGTGTAATCCAGCAAATTAATGAATGCCTTGGCTCTGACTCAGTAAAGCACTTAAACACAATATCCTCAGTGGCACAGGTACTTTCTTTGGATCAAACTCTTATACTGCCATTTTTTTTCTTAGCAATTTTTCAGTCTCTATTCTGCTAATGTATCATTATGTAGTGTTTATCTTATTCCTTGAATAATTTCTTTCACAATGGAGGTAACAGTGCTTTGAGACTTTATTGAGCAAATTGAATCTGGATTTAATGAAAAAATATTCAATCATTAGGATAATTTATAGATACAGGGTTTGTTGTGTTAAAAAAGAAAAGGAGGGAATTCGTATTTCTACCCAAAACTCTTGCATTCTGCTTATGTATGGTTTTCGTTTTCCATTCCTCGTGTCTATAGGAATGGAGTGATTGTCAATACATCAGCTTTCATGTTTAAATATAAATGAGAAAAAAAAGGTTACCCTTTCAAGGATGTTCATGGACAGGGAGCTTATTAATGAGCAAAGCATATACACTACTAATTAGGGCTCCTGAAATTTTAAAGCCATGGAGTCATCAGTATTCATGTAAGCAAATTACAGGAGAGTTCTTGTATAGCAGGGAAGACCAGTGTCTGCTTGCTAGTGAAGTCTTTTGAAACAGACTCAGACTCTAATCTCATAAGACACTTTATGCCTTTCAGGTGCACAGCCCCTCAGTTTCTGGTCCAGGTGCTACATTCCTCTTTCTGGTTTCTATGTTTCATCCATTCTATAGAATCTCCTTCCTTCAGATACAGCCTTAAAGCAATGTGAAAAGACAGAGCTTGGATCTGGAGCTCTGGAGCTCCCAAAATCAAATTCTCCAAGTAGGCTTAAAAACATCATTCTTGCTAGAGAAACCATTTCCTTTACTTACATATAGAGCAGAGCTTGGAAAAAGCACTTTCAGCGTGGTGACTTAGTTAGCATGTGAGTATCTGTAGTACTGCTGCTACTAATGCTTTTTGAAAGACATGCTGAGTCCACAGTTGAGGTAAGTGCCCTGTATTTCTGAGTTAGAAAGTAGATCTCTATGTCCCAGGAGATATTTTCATTCAAATGAAAGGAAAGCAGAATTGAGAGACACTTTTCACAATGCAGTGGTGATCGGGCACTTGGCTGTGATGTCTGGACTCAAATAACTGCTTCAATTCAGCCGCAATGATAACTTGAAGCGGATGATGCTCACCCCAGGTGAACATTTATTGTGCTGCAGGTTATCTGGAAGAGTTACCATTTCTTGTAATGCTTAAGGATGTTCAAGCATGTAAAGTGTCCTTCTTAAAAACTGACAGTCTGCCAGTCAGCAGGTAAAAGAGGTCATGCTACAATACTAGAGAAACTGGGGAGAAGATAGTAATTTTTCATATGTTCATGAAACAGATTATTACTGGTTTATTACATCATTCATGCACGTTTGCTAGCAAATAAGGTTGGAAAGGAGAAATTGCAAAGCTAAGTTGCAGTGCTTGAAGAAAGGTCTCTTTGGTTAAGGAACTAGTTGGGGTTTTTTGTCCATGGTTTTGCTGCAATCTATTGTTCTATAATTGAAAACATATTGGAAAATGTTTGGACAGAGAGCTTTGCAAACAGAAATTAATTTCTTATATTCTGTTTGTAAACACACAGTTCTGTGTATACTTAGGTTATGAAAGTTTTTGTACCTCTAGGAAGAGAATTATTTGATGAATTGACTGACTTCAAATGTATAAATAGTAAAAAATCTTTTAAACAGTTTACAATGCATTGCAGCAATTTAGAACAGTGTGTCTCCAAGGCATTGCTAAATGATAGCTAACAAATAGGGAAGCTTTCTAATTTACAAATATTTTCCAAGTGTTACCCTCTTCCACTTAAGGTTGCAAAGAACCTTTGCTTGAAAGCTCTATTTTAGCACTTCTGTGTCTTTACGTTTTGGCTGTTAGCTATAACAGACTAACTCTTGAGGCAAAGTGAAATGTTTGTGCAAAGCTTGAAGAAACCTTAGAAAAACCTTTGATTATTTGAAGGGGAGGATTATGCCTTGAAGTATTAATCACTTAACAATTTATCTGTCAGTTTATTAATGCCCCTTCAAACTCTTCCTTTAAATACTCAGGCTCCTAGAAAGCTCATTTTCCAGGCATTGCTGTGGGAGAGAAAGGATTCTATCCAAACATAATTTAATGACTGTCTTTTCTGATAAAATGTTGGGACATCATCATCGTTGGTGCAGAACAATGGAAATAGGCTTTTTGGTGTCTGCTGCTACTGTCAGTAACATGCTGTATTTTCACCCTATATGGGAAGAGGATTGAACACCCATTTATTTGAGGAAACATTCTCCATCTTTCCCTCTTCCACCATTTGAAATACATAAATGGGTTTTTTGGCTGATAACAAAGATAATATTCCTGCTATCAATTTTTTACATTCACATGATGAGCCAGATTATGGAAAGTGCTCTAGCTAAGTCTTCATCCATTATTTTTCAGGTGGATCAGTTTCCTAATCTGTTTATGATTACAAAATTTCTAGCACAGTCCCAGGGTGCTGAAAGACAGGAGGGTAGAAAGGGAAGAGCTCTACTCATATTAGTGAAATATGTAATGAAATGAGAGTGGTCCTATAAATTCTTTGGTGTGAAGGACTTGACATTCGTTCCTTTTGTGCAAATTAAAAAATTTAATCTAGTGGTTGGAATCTTTCAATTCAGTTTCCTTCAGAAGAGATCCAGTCTGTGTGTTCCACGGTGCAAACAAATCCCTGTTACAGTACAGTAATCAAGGAGAGACTTGGAGCTGTTGTGTTGCTGGAGGGCCCCTCGCAGCAGCAGCCCCACTTCATTGTGAAAGTTAGAAGGTGAGACTGGGAACAGTAAACTGGGAAGTCAAGCTAATCCTTTGAAAAATTAATTATTCAAAAAGCTTCTTTGAGCCACTGGATTTGTGGATTTGCTAAAAAGTTGGAATGTTCCTTTTTTAAGGGCCCCTCTGTTTAGACAGCAAATGAGCTGCTGGAGTGTCAGTGTGATGAAGTGCTCAAGCTGCAGAATTGCTGAAATTCCATGTACATTGTACAGGTTGTTATGATAACTTTGTGTCTGGACCCACAAAAATATGTGGGCTTGGTGAGCTCTATGGTCTCATCTTCTCACATTGTTTTTCATTGCTTTCTCCTTCCTTTTTTTTGTGGAAATGGTGATTATCAACTAAGAAATAACAAAATACTAATTTATTTTTAACTCTACAGTTTCGGAACTGCAGATTTATGTTAGATTTATCTCAGCTCATCCATAAAGGATTCAATCAGAGATATAGAGAAAGCATAGAGAAAGCAGCAGGACTGGCTCATTAGTTACATATATAATTATTTTAATGACTTTAAAAGAGCCTTATATAGTAATAGCTACACTAGAAAAATACAGATTTTAAGAATGGTTTCTCCTCCACTTTTAAAATTTATAGTCTATAATATCTATCTTAAGTCTTCCACCTACATGTTTTTTTTTCTTACTGCTCTCCTGACAATTTAGGTTCTTTTTTTGGGGGTGCAGAAGTTGCTCACATTTCAATTTAATGCTATTTGATGAGTTGCAATTGTGGTGTGACTAAGACTATTACCATATCTACAAATGCATTGCTCCTCCCAGAGAAAGTAGGGTTGAGTCCTAGACTTGAACAGCTCTGTAAACAAATGTTATTCCCTTCTCCCCCATCCCTGTTATCATCCTTTAAAATGGAATACCTGCCAAAGTATGGAAGTATAAGAACTCCAAATTGTTCTTGGGACAAGTAGGACTGTCTTAAGTTCTGACCATGGAGGTTAAAGGCATAAAAGAAAAACATGCAATGTACTCTTAATTGTACCAAGCCCTTACCATGCAGTTAAGAATTCAGGAGGCTTCTGAATGGATGAAAGGATTCAGTACTCATGGATGAGCAGCTAAGCATCTAAAGTTAATAAAACCTTGTTTTAAATCATTGATGTTTGTTGAGCAAAGTATTTCTTCTTCTCCAGTCAGTTCCTCTGTGTCATTATATTTGATATGTACAAATCATGTTTATGACATGACACTTGATGCCATCTTTTAAGTGGAATGTCAGTCTTTCCAGAAACTTTACTCCTTCACAGTTACTGCACGCAATACCACTGAGCTCTTGGAACTTGTGGAAAATGAGTAGGAGGATTTCTGTAGAGACTGAGGCTGGCTCTCCTGAACACTGAAAGCTCATCAGTACAATCCAGTGACACAAAAAGCTGTTAGAACCTGCATGTTTTGTTATAAAATTTACCAATCAATTTTTTCTAAAAGTACATATTCTACCTGTGGATGAGTGAAAGAGATCTGACATCTTTCACTTAGGAGATGAGCATACACAGCATCCTCTAACAAAAGAAATTATTTTTATTTTGCATTAATTGTGTATGCCTTTACTCCTAAGAGTGTCTGAGATTCTAGAAAGCTTATTTCATACTGAAAATAAAATCTGCAATAAAAAGCTGTGTGCTGTTCCATGAAATTGTTGAATTGTTTGATTTTTTAAAATTAACTTACCAAAATTGTGCTTACAGAAACACTGGATTTTATGCAGGAAAATTTCTAACACTATCAAATTTACCATCATGCACTTCTAAAAGGAACTGAACATATTATATAGTGACTCCAAAAGAAATACCTTCTAGGCAGATTCTGCACAAAATGTGTTGCTCTACCTGTTTTGGTTGATATCCATGGCAGGCACCCCCATAAGCTGTTATTTTCTTACTTTTTCTTGATTATTTATTGCTTGAAGAAATTTACTTTGTACGTGCATGCATTCTTGTTGCCCGCTTCATATCCCATGTTATAAAATTTCCTTCATACTAGCAAATGAGCTATTACTGAAAATCCACCACAAAAGAATTTCCTATAGCTAGTATACTTAATTTGTGAGAATTGTCAAAGCAAGTTTATTCACTCTTCTAACATGAATTACCTGCTTCATGTTTGCAACAGGGTGTTTTTGTAAATATTTATGGTAATAGTTAAGGTGATGTAGCTCCTTTGGTGCACCACCCTAAATTCTTTTGGCACATGATTCATAGCATGTTTTTTGACATTTTACTGGCTATTTCTTTTTCAGTCTAATCCAATGCTGGGTTATATAGCTGCATTTTTTCTCTGATGAAACTTGTGGCAAAGACTTCTTTTGTGATTCTAAACTTAATTGTAGAACAGTTAGAACCTATTTGGAAGTACTACTTAACCACTTTTATTAATCCCAAGAATGAGTTAGCTTTGCATGTTGCACTTCAGAAGCATATTTTTATGGAAATCCCTAGACATAAAAAAAGGTGAAGTAAAAATCCAGCTTCAAGTCTGTCATAATGGAAGTTTCAAATACAAATAATTCTATATCTGTCTTTTCTGTGCCATATTGGTCTCTACCTACACATTCATTTGTTCCTCTTACCTTGTAGAGCATGGTGGGAGGAGTGGAGTTTAGCAGTGAACATGGTTTATTCATACTAGTATCCTCTCACAGTAGAAGCAAGTAATTTTCCTTGTAATTTAGACAGTACTCCCTCTCAGATTCAATTACAGTAAAGCCCTCTTGCTGAAGCAGTAAATTGATGTATGCCTGAAGCTCCAATTAAGTACAGTGCTGTGCAATGTGACAAAGTTCAGTTCAGACATTAGTGCTCCTCATGGTATATGGAGAATTTGTTCATATATGGGAGAAGATCTAATGTCAAAGAAGACATTCTTCACTGCCTGCTCCCACCCCAGTAATTTAGCTGGTAGAAATGCCTGGGGATGAAATCTTGTTCCATACTACCCCATCAAATGTCTCAATTACTTGTGTCAGTTAATAACGTGACACTGAGGGAGATGCCTGTCATCCTGGGACTACTTATAAGTAGAAAATCCACGTAAGTTAAAATGTGAGCTTTTGGAATAAAGCTAATGAAAACGTGAAGTGCAGATTTTCTTCCTCTGGATGCTATCCAGATTTTCTTATACCTGAACTAAGATGGGTGTGTTCCAGTTTAGGAAGGCTCACAGAAGTTGCTGTCCATACTCAGTGCTAATGCTAGAGATTGGTGACAGGCTTTTTCAGGTTCAAGATTCTTGTTACCTTTCTCATGAGAATCATTAACACTGTTATTTACAGCACGCCTGTTAGAGCAAGGGGGCTTTTTCTAAATGCACTGCTAGTGCTGTCCTTAATTTATTTTATTCAGAATGTTCATTAGCTACTTGCAGCCTAAGCATTTTTGAAAAGCCTTTTTAAACTCATAGAAATATTTGCCATTGGCCAAATCTGTTCATGCCCTTGAGTTTTTGTGTTTGGAAAAACACTGAATAGTCTCTCTGTTTACCTTTTGCGTTTCATTCTCCTCAGTTTCTTCCCCAGGTTATAAAGCTCTGATAATAGTTTCTTATTAGCACTGAGCTGTGTTTTTCAAAAAACACTGTTACAACTCTGAGGTGTTATGCTGAGTGATAATAGTTCAGAGCTTATCACTGTGTGTGCAATGATAAAGTGTCTTTGTGGTTTGCTGCATTTCATTAGCCTTTTATCACTTAATTAGTCATTAAATCCTTCTGCTGGTTTTGCTTGAGTTTTTTTCTTGCTTTTTTCCTGAATAACACAGAATCGTTGACAGATGTTGGCATTTTGGTATTAGCCCTTTTTACTTTCATTCACATATAAATGTATTGAATGATTTAGGGCTTATTTTATATCCCTGCGTGTCTAAACTGATAATCTTTCCCCTGGGTGAATGAAAGCTGTGTTTTTCTAATCTTCATATTCTGTTTCTTAATGTAACCTGCATTCTAATTTGTTTAGAGGACTTACGAGAGAAGCCTTGCTCCCTATCTTGAGAGATGTTTAAATATGACCTGGATCCACCTGTCCAACCAAGCATATATTATTTTCTTAATTTGGGAAAAAAATGGGTTTGTGTGTATATATATAAATATATATATATATTGTTTGTATCCTCCTTAGTTGGAGGAACTACTTAACATATAAAGTTATTTATTAAATGTATTTAAAATCATATCCTGTTTTTGAATGTATTATTTTCTGGGATGTAGTTGAGGTCATTATTGTTGCTTCCTGGCCTTTTTCTGCTATGTTTTTTGTCAGTGTGTCTTAGTCACATTTATTCAAACAAAAGATTATGGAAACCACATTTAAAACTCTATACCTAAACATAAAATTTGCAAGATCATTTGTAAGACTGCCTACTTACCTTTGCTTGGCTCACTTTGCTGGGCCACCTTGATAACAATTTTCACCTGTGTCAACTGCCAGATCTTCTCATGGAATAGTGAAAATGGTTACATGTTTTTCTAGGTATGTGCTCAGTGAGCTTGGAGGTGTGTTCCCACTGGGTAGGACTGAACATGTTATTTCGTTGTGTGTATGTTTAGCTGTTCCTGACTGATTTCAGTCACTTCAGGAATACTACCATAAAATGGGAAGGCCAATCCAGAAATCTTGTTTTGTATCTTGTCATCTTGGATCCTTCATTCTCCCCAGTGCATGGGTTTTATCCTCCTCCTACTGCACATTCCTGTTATTTCATTTTCTGAGCCCAAATGAATCCATGAAGTCATGATCATGTAAAGTTTGTGTGCCATGCAGGTTTCCTTCATCCTCTTAGTGTGGGTGTTGCTTAATGCATTAATCTTTTGTTCAGAAGAGTTTCCATGAGCTTTAATATTCACTTTTAAACCTGTAATTTCTTTTAAACGTACATATTTTGTATGAATGCTTCATTGTTGCTTCCTGTCTGGGAAAGTGCTTTAATGCTTTCATCCGTTTATCCTGTTCTCACTTGTCATTCAAAGCACTTAGAAGTCCCCAGCTTCTGTTTGTTTAAAAAATTTATTTGTTGTGCATGATAGCATGACTGTCATGGGGCTGGCCTCTAATAACTGTATAAACAAATAAAATCTTAAGCTCAAAAAGCATAAGAAATTGTGATCCTTTAAAGTACCTTTTTTTTTTTGTTTTATTATTCCCTGTTCATGGTCTTTGACCTCTTGTTGAATCTGGAATTCAGGTGCTGTAGCTGTGACCTGAGAAGAAAGCTGTGTGCACCTGGCCAGGGGGTGATATTAGCAGGCAAGGGGTAAAAGTCCCTTGAGCTGATAAATCCACTGCTGAGAGCTTTAATGTGTTTGTGTTGGTAGGAAAGTAAATCGACAAACACTTTGACTATTCAGCACACACTCTATTGATTCTTTCTGCCTGAAATAACTTTAGTAGATTTTTTTGAAGCAGGGCACTGATTCCTAGTGCTTAGAAGAGCACTGAGAAAATTGAGGGTGTTTATGTGATAGGGGTGTGTGTATGATCCACTTTGTGTGCATATGTATACAACTAAAAATCTTCCTTTTTGTGAAAGGACTAATATGTGTCTTTATTTCAAGAGTTCAAGAATGGAAGTGTCATACACAATGTCACTTAAAATGCTGAGGTTTTGGAAGCAGTGTTTGTCTAAAATGTGTGTAAAACGTTTTTGCTATATATACAATCAGACAGTTTGCAACAAGTCAGCCAACTACAGTGATGCTCACATGATGTGATTCAGTTGTGTATGTTAAGGGTATTAAAAGGGTTGGGAATCTGTTGCACCTATTACTGATTTGTACTGAATACTGGGAAGAAAATCTTGTGACAACCCCAGTATCCTTTATTTGACTTTAAAGTCTTTTGCATTGAACATATTTCTTATCTAGATTGTGTAAATCCATTCTGCAAAATCTTGTATGAATGTTGAAGAGTTTGTTGGGTTTTAGTCTTCAATGGCCCAAAGATGAGGTTTAGATATGTTTTAATCTTTAACCTGTAATGGCATCTTCCTTTTGTGATTTAAAATTTTAAGTATTGGTATCTTACAATCTCACTAATCCCCTACTGTGGATGGACTGCCTTTTTGTCAATTTAACGGCTACATTTCAGAGGTAAGGGACAATAATTGCATCCCAGAAAAGTAATTAAGAAACCGAAATGTTTCCTTTTTAAACATTTCCTATTTCTGATCAAAACCTAGCAGAAATAGTAAAAATGCCTGCCTATGACAGAATGAATGCTAAATTCCCATTTGAGCTCACAGCAACAAAGCTGGAATCTTACTTTATATTGCCAGTGTGCCAAGTAATCTCTAAAGCTTCAAAAAGTAAGTAGTTATCTTTCCGTATAATGATGACATAAATGCAGCAAAGTCAGAAATGCATCTGCATCATACTTTGCAGATCACACAAATGAATTTTTTTCCATCTTTAAGTGAAACTGAGAAAAATTAAAGTATGCAGTGCCATTTTATATCTTGAATCTAAGTTTATCACACAGAATAAAAAATCCAAAACCACTAAAATTTTATTAATAATGTTATTGTTACAATATCCATTAACTAATTTGTATTAAATGATCTGTCTCTGGGAAAGTAGGATTAATTATATTGGGAACTGAATTACAGAGCAGCCCGATAATGAACTGAGCTTTACACAGTCTTGAGGTTCTTGGTGGCAGAGTTGGAACTACAGCAAATATTAAGCTAATACAGCTATATATTAACCACCCTTCTACACCCCGGTCTTAATTTCTTTTATGAATGCTATGTGCTGTCTTAAACTTTTGTGCTTTCTCTTGCCTGCTTTCATTTGAATGACTGCAGTGCTTGTGAGCCTTGAATAACTGATAGACTTCACTGGCTTGTATTAACGCACTTGACACTAAACAGCTAGTGAAGTCTATTTTAATTGTCATTAAAGATATATGAAGTATTGCAAGATGAGTGTTCCTGTCTTCTGGAAATTTTTATATTCAAGACAGTAAAATTTGACATTAAAAAGGCATGAGTTTTTAGCAAAGCTGGAAAATAAAAGCTTCCACTGACAGCATTTCCATTGCAATACTCTTACGTGGGAGGAATACACATCAAGACATGTTCTGACTAAAAACATGCATAAGAACAAGGGAGATAAGTTACAGTCATCACTTCTTATGGTATTGTTATGGGGTGTGCATATACCCCTGTGTAGTTGTTTGTTCAATGCTGAGCTGAATTGAAAGAATGTGTTGGCCATCCATGTTCTAAAACACACCTTGGCTGTGTTTTGGACCTTTTACCTTCAGAGACTGACCTATATACCTTAGGAAAAAGGTAGATTGATAATGGCAGCCATGAAGCTAGAGTCATTCATGCTTGACCTGTTTAATTATCCTCTTGGTTATCTTTTAAGCAAAGGAAAAATATTGCTGGTTACCAGAACTGTATATACTAAGATACTCTAAATTTGATCTCCACAGCCTGTTCTTCCACCTTTACCCTACAACTACAGAATCAATCCACAGGCATATTTTTAATGAACTATCTGTTATTTATATTCATAGGTCACATGTGCAAGTACATAGAATTGATAACTGGGTGGGAGAGATTGGGCAGTAGGCTGAAAATACCCACAGAAAGTGTTTCTTTCCCCTGGCAATCAGCTAGTTTACTGCAATAACACAATTTTTTTTTCTCTTAGAAGGAGGTAGTTCACCATAAGGCTGCATAGTTTTAATTTTTTTTCCCCTATCTTTGCAAATATCATTATATACATGTTAATCTCCAATGTAATTGTAATACAGTAACTATAGCCTGGTGTTGTAAAACATTCCTATTTTGTTTCTTCAGCTTTCTGTTGAAGTACATTTTCTTACCTAACACATTCTCCTGAGCAAGAGCTAAAAGGGTCAGAGCTGTGCCATTCTCTTATGTGTGCCAAATGGAGCAGGACAGAAAAGGCTTTGGCCATATAAGCTGCAGAGAACTGGCTTTCTTATTAGAGTTTTTATCAGTTTAGCAAACTGCTTTCTGTAGTTTAAATTCCACTTAATGTGTAAATTCCACTTAATTATTTTACACTGACAAATGGAGCCTCCAGTATTATCTAGAGTATCACTGAAATACCTGTGGTGGTCTCAACATGTAGAAAACCCTGAAGAGGAAAAACAAAAGGCATTCCTAAGTCAGCTAGTACTGAAAAGCAGAAGGTCTCTAATGAATTTGAAAGCACAGGAGGAAAAATAAAAGTACTGCCTTGCCCAGCTTGTTTCATTTGGGTGGGGTATGTGGATAAATATTTTGCTTATTTCAAACAATATGCTCTTTCCTGTAACTTCCTGTTCATTGTTAGCAGAGAGCCCCTGAATGATGTTTGCTGGTGTTAATGGTGCCATCTGGAAAACAGGCTTCTGACTTGTTTAGAGTTCAAATTATGTTGGTTATATATTAGGGCAAGGAGATTAAGTAGTTAATTTCAATGGGATGCTGTTTGCCTATTTTACAGCTTTTTGAAAAGACCAAATACTAAATGAAAATTATTTTTCATTATGTGCTTTGTTTAGCCAGACAATATGTTATAATCTGGCATTAGAGCTTTTCCAAGTGGAACTTGGCAGACAAACTGTGGTATGGTGAAAAAGAAATCTTACTTCATGAGTTGCTCCTGTTAAATACATCCACTTTAATGAAGGTGTTGGCTTATAGCCTGTTCTTCTTTGAAAATGGTCCCAGTATCAGGGATGTTAAAGAAAGCAAGTAACCCTGTTCTTCAGGAGATCATGTGCAATGGGGTTTATTTCTTCCTTCCTGCTATCTTCTGAAGAAGAGCTGATAGTGCCTTGCCCCTCAGCTGGCAGGGCTGCTGAGCAGCTGCTCACATTGCTGCTGCCCCAGTCAGCGAGGGACTTGGGGTGGATGCCTGAAAGTCAGATCCCTACATCTGGAAACCCCTTCCCAGGCACTCTCTTCATGCTGGCACTGCCCTCAGGACGTGGCTATGGAGTGTCACAGGGTGTTTGTGTGGGGTAATGTGGTCAGCAGAGTCAGACTTCAGTGCTCCAGCATAGAAGGGAAATACAGGATAGACATTAGGAAGAAGTTTTCACAGAAACAGTGATTAAGTTCTGGAATAGTCTGCCCAGGGAAGTGGTGGAATGACCATCCCTGGATGTGTTTAAAAAGAGATTGGATGTGGCACTCGGTGCCATGATCTAGTTGAGGTCTTAGGGCACGGGTTGGACTTGATGATCTTGAAAGTCTCTTCCAACCTAGACATTCTGTGATTCTGTGAATTTGGGTGTACCTTTTTAACTATAATTTTAGATTGGTTGGTTAGTTAAGCTGTAACTCTGAGTCCGTGGTCAGTTGTCCATTCTTACCCAACTTAAAACACACAAGTTGTATTGATTTTTCTCTTTAAAATTTTTCCAAACTAATTTATGAGAAGTCATCTTATAAAAGAATAGCAGTCCTAGCCTTCATCAGCTTTGCTATTAACTAATTCTTTATTCATCAAGTAGCATGCAGCATGATGTTGTTTACAAACACTGAATATCAGATAAAGCTCTCGAGTTTTTCTTTATGATTGACTGGTGGAGCAGTATGATGCTTCTGAAGAAAACTAATTGTTTAAGTCTGTATGTGTTCAGTAAATGTGAAAGAAGAAAAATAAAACGTGGAGTGTGGAGCAAAGTGAAAAAAACCCCAAGGTTTAGCAGGTTTAATTGTTAGTTTCTGTATGCTCCAGAGACTGAGGGACTGAGCTTTCAAATACACTGTTTTAAAGGCTAATTAATTTTTCAAAATCCTAGAAAAGGTCCCAGTGCTAAATAAAGAGATTGACAGGTGAAAGACTGAAGTGATATCAAGAAAAGAATAGTAATAGTGCAAAAGCTGATGCATATTACATGTTCCACATGTGCTCATGCTCGTATTTATTGTAATGAATATTCTATTGAGAAACAAATTTTGTGGAAGTAAATGAGAAACTGTAAACTGTAGCATCCTGTGACATGTAGCAAATAACAAGGGTAAATATGCTGAAGTACAATACTGAGATGGAGAGTCAATATTGTAATAAGTTAATTTCCACTGTTCTTGCAAAATCCTTGTGTTGGATTTTTTAGTTATGATCATTTAATTCTTCAACCACATACAGCAATGATTTTTAAAATACTTTGAACTATTGCTAATAAAAATTTTCTTTATCTAATTAATAGAGGGCATGAAGGAAGAACCTGAAGTGCTCTTTGAAGAACTGCTTGAGAGGGCCAAAGCTGGAGAACCAAAAGCACAAACAGAGGTAATCTTATATGGTTTTGCCCAGTCTTATTTGCTTTTAATTCCAAAAATAGTACTGCTTGCTGCAGAACTATTATCTCTTCCTCAGTTGAACTGTGTTTAGATGCTAAACTGTTCAAAGAAAGGTGATGCCATATGGTTTCTCTGCCTTGAGAAACGCTGCTTCCTTGAGAGTGTGAGTGGCTTCAGCTCCAAATATTTAGCATAGAAAGGGTACAGAACTGATTTTGCTTTTCTTTTTCTTAAAGAAGCATATGTGGAGCTGTTGAGTGCTGTTGGTTCAGCACTATACTGTATACAAAGATACCAGGGCTCTTAGGCTGGACTCTGGAAACTGCCACTGAGGTGCTTTAGCAGAGACAGAGGTTGGTTGCTGATGTTTTGCTCATATACCATTTCTCTGTTGAATTACACATTTTAGAAAAGAAGCTCCTCGTTTATTGGAATTAGCTGTGTTTACTTATTTAATGGCAGATAAAATTGAATTAATAATATCAGTTCTGTCCTGGATTTGTTAGCACTTCAGGTTTTCCCTTAGGCTTTAGAAAAATTGTACCAGTTTACCACTACATTCCTTTGCCTGGTCTAGTACAAATAGCTTAAAATTGTCTAAAAGGGTTTTGATTTGTGTTTAACTTGGTTAGTGTTTTACTTGAACATTCTTTTCCAAATTCAGCTTTGATGCCAAATAGGAGTGGTTGGCAGTTTCCAACATGCTCATTGGTGGTTTGGATTTTTCCCCAAGGATTACCACTCCTATTGCAAATAAAAATGGGGTGGGGATGGGAAAGTAATTCTTTTAAAGCTGGTAAAAAAATATGGCAGTGCTAGGCTTGTTCCCCATTCCATCTCAACTTGTTTGACGGGCAGGCTGACCTTGGGGTTGTAACCTGAGATAGTAACAAATTCCTCACTTTGAAACAGCTGGTAGCTTTGTGGAGGATGAAACATTACCCTTGAGGGAATCATTGCTGTAAAATCCATCTTTTGGCTGTATTCCTCCATACGTAAGAAAGCAAAGTAATATTCTTTCAGGATATAATTTCCAGTTGATTAAGAATATTCAGAAATACTTATATAATTTAAGTCTGTGATGCATACATATGTATATAAATGATGAGGTTTTTCTCCTTCACTGTTAATTCCGCTTTCAATCTCTTCCTTTATCTCTCTAACTGTGTACATTTTCTATTCCCACACAATAATAGGATTCTTATCATAAAAAGATATAGCATACAGTTTTGCTTCAGTATGCACTCAGGATGAGTTGACTGCCTGAAATGGAGCCTAAAATACAGTAATTTCTTTTTAACAGTCACATTTCTTGTTACTTGTGGAGAGAGAATCAGCTTTTAGTTTTTAAAACCTAAAAATAAATTTATTTCTTCTCTGTGGTTGAATACATTCCTTTAGAATCAATTAGAATAATGTATTTTTATTTCTCACATTTGAAGGAGTATGAATGAGAAGCTGAGATTCTACTTTTGTGCTGTTTGTTAACAAAGTCAAACACAAGAAATCAGCTGGTTCAATGGCTTGTAGTTATTTTATTACTCTGTGATTATTCAAAAATAATTTTGCAATGCCTATGGAAATAAATGCCCTCTGAGTGGCTGTCAACACACTGTAACTTTATATTTATTTATTTATTTATTTATTTATTTAAAATCAAGAAATAACTGGATGGCAGTTATGTAAATGAAATGTAGCTGAAACCCACAGCTGGAATTCTGTAATGGAGAAAAGGCAGTTCTGTGTCTTTAGCCAGAGGATGTCTGCAAGAGGACATCTTCCTTGAGGTGACCACCTCACTTAGCAAAGCCAGAGATGGCAACAACCTTTAAGAGAAGTACAGCGTGAGGGTCTGTGCTAAGCTGTTACCAAATATGACTTTATTTCACACTTCTAGCTCATGGGAAAGAGAGAATCCCAGACTGCTTAAATGGCAGATTTGAGGTTAACATTGTTTCCCATCCATTCTTCCTCCTTTACCTGTTACAGGCCAGAGCTTTGCAGCCATTTTCAGGTGGTTTGATATAGGAACTTTGCTGTTAGAACCACAGACAAGCCAAAAAGCAATTTAGTCATAAAACAAGTTATGCTATCATTTACCTTGTGCAGTAGCCTTTTGTGCTATGACTAGTCCCACAAACTGTTAGTTGATGTTTCAATACATCAACTGTGTTTTTCCAAGAGGTCCTTAGAAACTTCAGAGCTGCGTGATTAAATGCTGCTACTCTTGAAGTTTTGCCCAAAATCTCAATGGCTACAGATATAAGCATGCTTAAGAAACAGCTGTTCTTGTCAGATGGATGTTATTTGCCATGTAACTTGTTCAAGCAATTCCGTTCTGAAATAAATAGCTGTAGCTACATCTGCAGTTGAGTGATAGATTACCATGCAATTGCTGAAATATTTTTTTCTTTTCTTGTCTCATACACTCTCTTCTTGGTGTGCACCTCTCATTGAACTCTGTCATGACTTTGTAATCAATGTTTGGATTATCTAGTTCAATTTTCTCCCTATTTCTGTATGGTTTTGGATAGCTTCACTGTTTGTGCTGTGGATTTAATGTCTACCCAATAACTCTCTGTGTGGAAGTTGTGGAAGCACTCACTTAAGTGTATTAAACCAGTTAAATGGCTGGAGAAATAACCTTTACTGGAAAAAGAAAGACCTTTCTGATTATATCAGTGCATTTAATCTACATAAGGATAATGTGATTTATTAATCTTTTAATGGTATTTCTTTAGTCACCTTTAGTGACAGTAACAAATGCTGCAGTAACAAATGAAAGCTTCAGAGAACCTTTCAAACAGGGTTTTTTGTTCCAGCAGATAATATTGTGGATTTTAAAAGCTATTAAGGTATTGCATTAATTGCTTCTAGGATATAGCTGAAGTAACATTAGGGGGAGAGAGAGAGAGTGCAGTGAGCCAAGCAAAAACATTTCTCAGATTCTCAAGGTATGCAGATAAAATGTCCAGTAGTTCTAGTAATTTTCTGCCATTTAACTTTTTATTGCCTTGTGTTGTGACCAGCAGAAGTCTTTCATACTATTGCATAAATATATTTACTAGTACATTTTCATATATTTTAACTTTTAGAAGGAAGAAAAAAGGTGGTGGTTTTTTTCTTACCTGTAAAACAGTAATATAGACAGTGCGTGGTAATTTCTGTAATCCTGAATAGGGTGAATAGGAGAATTTTTATAAGCTTTGTCACTGAATTTTCTTGATGCTTAAGCAGTATAAGTTTTATTCCATTCACCAAATAATCATGTGTTTGCTTTGACCTTCAGGGATTGCCTGATTCTTGAAGCTTACTTCCATGTCAAGGCCTTGTCAATAGCTTCATCTGAATTTCTGATTGTCACTGGCACCAGATTATATTACATGTACTTTTTCTGGCTCTAAAATGAAGCTAGCAGTATTGTCTGGTCATTGTTGTAGAGGAAAAGAATTCAAGAAAACTTTTAACACTGTGAGCTTCACTTGATTCTGCCAGATGCCTGAACACCGACAGCAACTGATTCTCTGACCTGGCCAAATGTGCTGCAATTCCTTCTTGCTTCCAGTTCTTCCGGGTCTTTCCAATCAGATCAGCTTACAACTATGTTCTTTAGTGTTAGGAGCAAATGTTTTGACCTTCTGTCCAGAGAGAATTTATCTTACCTGAGTTCCAGGGGGTGGGATGGAAGAAGAGAGACATAGAGACAGAGTATATTTCAGTAATTGAAGGAATTTTGTTTCCTATTTATTATAGGTGGGGAAGCACTTCTTGAAATTAGCAGAAGATGAGGATGAAGAACTTAACAATTGTAGTGCAGTTGACTGGTTCATCCTTGCTGCTAAGCAAGGTCGAAGAGAAGCTGTCAAACTCCTGCGTAGATGCCTGGCTGACAGAAGAGGTATGGGCTCTCTGAGGCTTCCTGCTTGCACTTCCCACATTATCTGAAAACATATTGTACTCATTTTAACTCTGAAAAGAGGGGTTAAAGTATGATGGAAATGATTGTGGCAAAATTGTGTGAGCAGTTGCTAACAGACTATTCCAACAGGTAATTTAAAAAGCATTAATTACCAATAGTGCTTATTAAAGCATTTTTATTAGTTATTTGCTTGAATTTCTTCGTGAAATCCATGCATGTTCTTCTTGTCCTCACCTTTCATGGAAGCTTCTTTTCTTTGACTCTGAAGAGCATATATAACCACACACCAGCTACACATCTGCTGCTGTTTCATTCTTTTGCCGCTCTCCAACCTCTCCTCTATTGGGTCTTGTTCGCTGTCATCCCCCACTTAAAGATTCTGGTCTTCCTTCGTGCTACTTCCCATGCTTGGAACGGTCTCTTCTCGTCTGCCAACTATCTGAACTCTTACGAGGGGAGAAAATACCCAACAAAACAAAGAAGAAAACCAACTTTTATTCAGTTCTTGGTGCCTTTGCATGTCACCCATGCCTGTCTGCACTACCTTTTGCCTGATCCAGTGTGCTTCAGAAGTTGAAGCAAGACATTGTATAATGCATGTCTTGCACATCTTTGAAGTGCAGTTTAAACCTAAGCAATGTGATTAGATTTTGATAAGCAATGGACATGGAAGGGCATTTGAATAATTTACTTAGGTGGTCAGAATTTGACTGAAACTTGAGAAGTTTCAGATTAAACTGAGAAAAATAAATTGTGAGAAAATCTATCATTTCTGCATGGGTATGGGATAAGTGTGTAATGTATTTTTTCTTTTCTTGAGGCATAACTTCTGAGAATGAGGAAGAGGTGAAAAAGTTAGCATCTGAGACTGACTTGGAGAGAGCTGTGCGAAAAGCTGCCTTGGTCATGTATTGGAAATTAAATCCAAAAAAGAAGAAGCAATTAGCAGTTTCTGAACTGCTGGAAAATGTTGGGCAAGTTGACAATGAAGGTTTGTTCATGAACTGATTTATGGTATTGATAAAATACAGACTTATGGGCACAGTACAGCTCAAAACCTAAAGGGCATTATGAACAATCAGGAATGAGATAATAGTAAATGTACAGTCCACTTAAGATAATGTAACTCTCTCAATGACTAACCCTCTTTTAATAACTATGCTCTCTGGAGCAGCACTTGCTATAGGTCGTGGGTCACTTGTTCAATTGGCCATATTTTTAAAATATCTTTATTTAGCGCTCACTGTCGTTGGAAAATAGGTATGTTATGGCTCTGCTGTGTTTGGCTTTTTTTTTCCCTCTATCAGTCATCCTAATGATACCTCACTAGATGTTTCAATTTACAGATTCGGTCTTCAAGACACTCTGCCACTACAGCACTAAATGTTAGCTATGGCTGTCCTGTTTCTTTTTCTAATACAGTAATGGGAATATAGAAGACTATATAGCCACTTGTTATCTGTTTCTATGTAAGTTTGTCTTTTCCTTACTTTGAGGAAATACCATTCCCCAGATGTTGCAGTTACTGTTTGATCACTTTCATTGACTGCTTTGACTTTCCATAAACTTCTGTGTTTGAAACAGATGGTGAGAAGCAGCCTGGCCCTGTCCCAAAGTCGGTGCAGAAGCAGAGAAGGATGCTGGAGCGATTAGTGAACAGTGAATGTGAGTGCATGCTGCTGCTTTCAGGTTTGGCCAGTAGTTTTAGTTTCTGCTTTGCTTTGGTAAACAATTTTGTGCTGCCAGACTGAGTAGAAGGTTTGGATTGCAATAAACTGATAGTGTCAGTTTATTCTGTGTGGAAAACAATCTGCATGTGAACTCACAGAAGACATCACCATTACAGTCAAAGGGAGTTTGCATGTTGTTTGTTATTTTTATATTCTTGCCCTTTCAGCACTCAGAAGTCTATTCAGCAAAGAAGATTTTCACTTTCAATTTTTTTTTTAGTTCTAAATGCAGTAAGGTTTCTGATTATAGTGAGGAATGAATTATGCACAAATTTAGTGTAGACAGATCCTTTATTCTATTTGCCTTACTTCTGTTTGCCCTTCCCTTATAATTAATATTTGGTTTTCATATTTGTTCAATGAATGACTTAGGAAAGATGCACGAAGATACTTCTTACATTATTTACAGCAGCTTAGTTCATGTATTGCGAAGAATTAAACCCCTTAACACACACAGGGTCAGATTTGTAGACCTAAGTCTATGAGTTTTGTAAGGTTTGGTGAGGTGGGGATTGGAAATGAAAGTTCTCCTTAGTCTGGCATAACTAAGAAATACTGATGTGCTTTTGGGCCTTTAGGAAGAAAGTCAAAGTGTTATATTAAGAAAATGAATTATCAACAATTCAGCATGTGTAGTTTTTCAAGAACAGCATTTAACATAAGGTTCAATTATTCATTTTCAGGAAAACAGTGGAGTTTCTTGAAATGCACTGTGTCATATGGAATAGTTCTTGTGCAATCTAGATTAGTACTTGAAGAGCACTTTTAAATGTCACAAAGCATATTATTTACTAATACATCTGTAGTTAAGATTATGTGAATCTAAAGTGTCATACATGGAATAGGGAGGTTTGCAGGTTTAAACTCCTTGAAATATTAGATCTACATTTCATTAGGTAAATTTGGCCTTTGCCTTCAAGGATTGTGTTCGTTACACAGGTGACTTGTAAACTAGCATTCCTAAGAATAGTGGAGTATTTTAGTTTCATTAGCTTTGACAGAAGTAAAAGAGGAGCAGGGGCATGTGCCTGTGTGTGAAAAAGGGAGTAAGGGATGTGAGAAATAATATTTTGGAAAGCAAGCTTACGGTGCTATCAAACCTTCTGTGAGACTATGTCAGCTGTTTTTGTGACTGCCACTTCTGGCAAGCTAGAAACATTCCTTCAAGGACAAGACCGTTGAGTTTCCTTGTCCAGCATTGTATCATAATGCAGATGTATTTGGGTTCATTTGAGCTGCTTTGCATTGGGGTTCTTTCCATTCCTTTAGGTGAACTGGCATGTGCTGCTACTGAGTGAGTACACAGAAAGTAATTTTGGTCTGGATTCTTCAGTAATTCAGAGAGTTAGCAGAAAAGGAAGTGGCAAACATGATTTTTTTTTTATAAGGCTTAAATTGAAGATAAAATAGCAGGGCAGTAAATGAACCTATATGTAAGTGTAGGCAGAAATTGATGTGAATATTTTTCTTTTCCTAGGGTGGATGTGGGGAGGCAGGGGAATTTGTCATAACCAAACCAGAAAAACTCTATGAATAATAAAGTAGAATGTAGAAAATATACTTTTTATATCAATTTAAGAGACACTTGGGTGACAAAATACTAATGACATTTAAAAATGAAAAGTTTTCTTCAAACACTAAAAAGTAGGAGTTAAGCTGTTACCTCTTCTCTAGAGAGCTTTTACCTTTTCATGGAGGAACAAGAAAGCTGTTAGTCTCCAGCATTTCCTTCTCTGACTCACTGTTTCTTCAAATGAGTTTCTTCATTTGCCTTGCCAGAAAGAGATTCTTCTTGCAGTGTTAGTACATTGCCAATACTTGGAAGATAATTTTTAAGCCAGATATGTGTTTGCAGATATCTGATCTGAGTTGTCTTTAATGGAGGTTAAAACAGAAAATTAGAGGTGACATTGTCAGTGGGCAGTTGTTGCATGCCTGAGAGGATGCATGTCATTGCAGTAGATAGGCCATCTATACATAGTAAGTTAATAACTCCTTCCTTCTAAGGATGTCCCATGATCCTGTAAAAGTGCTGTTAAGGTATTTTGGTGGGGTTCTAACATGTCTGCTTGCTGATTCTACATGAATAAGACTATTCCAGCACTGTATATTTTTCCCAATAAGACAATAAATTTAGGTGGCACCTTTTGTATTAGGCTTAATCTGAAGCCCACCAAGACAGCTAGAGTCTCACAGATTTCTTGATGCAAGTAAAGTTGCCTTGCAGTCTCTGAATAATAAGAATAGTTAGCAAAAATAAATCCTTTCTTGTTTCTTGGGAGGCATGCCAGATGGTATTTTGTGGGACATAAGGGTTCATGCATGGAGGAGGGGGAGTGGTAAAAGCCCAAGCCAAAGGAAGCATCCATATTGTGAGATTAAATCAAAAGATAGATTGGAAGATGCTGATTTTTTGTTGAACTCTTCCTCTAGTATGTATCTTGAAACAAATACTTTATTTTGTTCTATATCTCCAATGTTTTCAGTCTTAAATACAGAGCTATTTATATGTTGCTTCTATAAATGTAGCATATTTAAATTAAAAATTTTCTGGGCCCAAACTCATTAATCCTCTGATTTTGAATTTAATGAGGCAGTTATCCGTCTCTTTAAAATCTCAAACGAGTAAGCAGGCCAGCTTTCATCTCTTTTCATCAGCTAACTAGTTAGATTTACTGTGTAGGAGATGTGTTACAGATATTTGTCATTCAGTTCTTTCATGTGTACAACAATGTCATTTGCTTTAGTTTATGGAAAGAAATTGCTGTTATTCTCCTTTACAAACTGCATCAAGCTTTTTTGCCATAGAAGCTAGTTAATCCATGCTAATGTAGAGAACTGGGTGCAAAGAGTTTGAACCAGTGTATAAATCATCTGTCCTGCTGTTTCCCTCGAGTTTTCAGTAGTAACCTCATGCCTCCTTTATGCTCACAGGAGTGGATAAGGATCTTCCAGGGTAGAGGGATGAATTTTGGCTGTATGTAAACTGAGCAAGTATCACGATCCGCAAGGTGGGATCCGTGATGTGGTTCTTTTATTTGATCTGAGAGTACAAAAGGTAAACAACACCAGGGACTCAACACAGCAAAACTGCACTTTATTGAGTGCTCATCAACACTAATATGCGATAGAGGGGATAGAGAAAAGAAAAGGAATAGAAAGGAGAAGGGAGTCAGGGGTGTAGCTACCAACTGAAGTCCGCCCAGCCGTCCGTCGACGCAGGTGCAGGGTCTTCTGTCCGTTGGGGAGATCTCAAAATGGAGGTGAGTTCGGGGTGCATTTACAAAGCGAGGCACAGGGCCAGAAACAGAGGAGACTGATGAAAACAGTCTGCTGTGGCTAGCTCTGATTTCCTCATCAGCACAGGCAGTACCAGTCCTCAGCAGGGAAGCATTTTGCAATGTATGCACATTCCTTGGCAGTCCTCCTGCCTCAGCCAGGCCTCAGGCCTCAGGGTCTCTGAGTGGTCTCGGCCCTCAGGCCTCAGAGATGATCATGAGGCAAAAATGAGGGATTCTTGGACCGACTTTCACAGCAAGCTCTATTTTGTTGCTGGTAGCTGTTTTAGATCACAGTTGATACAGTTTGGATGAGGCCCTTTGTATAGCCATATAGCATATTAAATTAATACACTTTAGGTAATCCATATTTAATCTCATAGATATAATAATTGTGTATTTCCCATAATTATATGTCTGTAACTTCTGAACTCAGAAAAATGACTGCTAAATGACAAATCAGAAGTCAGTGTTTCAGTTGATGACATGCAGATAATTCATTACTGCTTCTGTAATCTTTCTTTCCTATGCGGCTGTTGAATATCTCTCTGAAGCACATACAATAGTTCATGATTTAAAGCTGTGACCTCATCCAGTAGTCTTTTTTTCCTGTGGAATACTTGCAGATAAGCTACATTCACTCACTCTGTTATCCTACTTGTCAGTGTAATAAACTTACCTGCTGATCTGACAAGATGAAGAGTATTATATATATTGCTGGCTCAAGGAGATTGTTGTTTTCAGTAGAGATCTCAGGACAAGTTGCAAGGTGAACCTATGTTGTCAGTAGTTCAGTTTTTGTAGACTAGATTCTGGCACGAAAGAAAAGTAGTATTCCAATTCATAATCAATACAGTGTTGTGATAAAATCTACTCCAAATTTTCATTTTATCTTTTTAGCTAAAAAATTTATTGCTTTGGATGACTTTGTTGAAATTACCAAGAAGTACGCAAAGGGAATCATCCCATCTAACCTGATTGCACAGGAAGAGGAAGATGATGAGTTGGCAGGGAAGAGTCCTGAAGAATTACCCCTACGACTGAAGGTAAAAAGGCAATTCGGAACAGGTTATGTGGCCTCTTAAGCATCACTGACAAAACAGGAGTGACTTGCACTTCTCTCTCAATACTGGTGTTTAGTCTGTATAGATCAGCACAAGAATTGTTGCTGTAACTTCTTTTTGGACTTGACCTCATATATGTTTCAAGTTTCATATATATGCATCGCGTATTTAAAAGAAAGTGACCATAGTTTTCCCTGTAAGAGGACAATCTACCTTCATTACATCTTCAGTGAGGATTTAAATGTACCTGTCATCACTGCCCTATTTTTATTATAGATGTTGTTATATGCTTCATATCTTTCTAATTTAAACAGGAGCAAGGAGGTGGGAAAAATTATCCATAGCATGAAAAGTTGTGTTATGACGGAATTCAAGAAAGATGAAACTTGCTGTTAGCTTCTACAGTCATACTTGTCTAGACAGTGAAAGGAGAAGGGAAAATTAGGGTGCATGCCTTCAATACTGGCATAAATTTTAGGCAAGGCAGGGGGTGTGTGGCTGCTGACCTGAGAGTTTTTGCTGCAAGTTTTTTGTCCGTTATCATATTGCAGGGGTGGGAAAAAAGGGGCAGAGTGAAAGGTGTCTCTTGCTGAGCTTTTGCATGGCTAATTGTCTGAAAGAGATGCATTTATGAAGAACAGAGATGCCTTCACAAAGAAACAAGCTTTTGCCCAAATCATTGTGGCATGTGCTGTCCCAGTTCATCACAGTGCTGCAGGTATTTGTTGGAACATTCTTGGCTTTTGCCCTTGAACTAATTAATATAAAAATGTACTATCTGGAAAACATAAAAACTGTCATTTTATGGGGGAAGGAGGATTGATTGTAGCATCTAATGTCCCTATGCAATATTTGAATGTATGTCTAAAAAATCCAGTACCTTTTAATTGATCTTTTGTAAACTATGGTTGGTTATAGAGAGAGTGTTTAATCCAGCAGTTTCTCTGTTGTCCAGTGACTGTGTTGGAAAATGCCACATAAAATAGGTAGAATTTTAAGATCCTCTACAGTTAGTGTTGTGGAGTTAAAAGAATCTGTAAATGTGTAGTAATTGAATTTAACATACTGCTGCTGCTTCCAAAAGAGGTTTTGACAGCTGCATCCCTAGATGCTTGGCAAGGATGGTTTAAAGCTAAAACCACAGCTGTAAAGACTTCATGTATGTGTATATGAATCATAGGCACTACTTCCTGCAGTGTATATGCATAGAATGTATAGCATAACCCTTGCAGAATGTGGCAGCTACATGCTTTAAAGTATAGTACTCACAGCTCAAGTAATGACTTAAGATAGTGCAGGGCTGTAGCCACGTAGTTTATCTTCAGTATGAAGTTAGCAGAGCAGAATATTTGACTAGTAAGCCATTTAATTATGTGTCAAAGGTAATGAAATACATCTTGCCTGAAATCAGAATTGCCTCTGAGCTACGTCTGACTGACTTAATCAAAATGGAGCTAATAATCTCAGACACAGTAATCTTATTTTATTGGCAACATTGATCTGAAATATAAATCTTTTCATGTTAGCTGAGGTTAGACAACTGGCTGCTACTGCTTCAGCTAAGAATGTCTGTAATGTAAAGATACAAAACTGCTCATTAATAAAATGCTTCTTTCTCTTTTTCAGGTTGTAAAATATCCACTTCATGCCATTATGGAAATTAAAGAATACCTTATAGATATTGCATCAAAGGCAGGAATGCATTGGCTGTCTACCATTGTTCCAACACACCACATCAATGCTCTCATCTTTTTCTTCATCATCAGTAATCTGACAATTGATTTTTTTGCCTTCATTATTCCATTAATCATATTCTATTTGTCCTTCATTTCTATGGTGATTTGCACACTGAAAGTTTTTCAGGACAGTAAGGCTTGGGAAAACTTCCGTGCTTTGACTGACTTACTGCTTCGTTTTGAACCAAACCTAGATGTTGAGCAAGCTGAGGTGAACTTTGGATGGAATCACTTAGAGCCGTACATTTCTTTTTTACTCTCGGTATTCTTTGTAATATTTTCCTTCCCTATAGCAAGCAAGGACTGTATACCATGCTCAGAGTTAGCTACTGTCTCAGTTTTCTTCACAGTGACGAGTTACATGAGTTTAAGCACGTGTGCAGAGCCTTACACGCGAAGGGCATTAATGACTGAGATAGCTGCAGGTTGCTTATCCCTATTGCAGGTATTACCTGGGAATTTTGGCTACTTGAAATTCTTAGGTAAAACCTTCTTTACCGTTCCTGTAGGCCATTTCTTTGTGATCAATATAAGCATCCCATGCTTTCTGTTTTTGTACTTGTTCTATCTTTTCTTTAGAATGGCCCAGTTACGGAATTTTAAAGGCACCTACTGCTACCTGGTCCCATACCTGGTGTGCTTTATGTGGTGTGAACTCTCTGTGGTCATTCTGCGGGAGTCCTCTGGCATTGGGCTCGTTCGTGCATCCATCGGTTACTTCCTGTTCCTCTTTGCGCTCCCAGTGCTGGGTGTAGGCATTGCACTGATGTGTCTTGCCCACTTCATTAAGTGGTTTTTGTCTTTGGAGCTCATGAAAATTGTAGTGACCCTGGTTTTGTGTGGTGTTCCTTTGCTCTTTCGATGGTGGACAAAGGTTAACTTCTCTGTAGTTGAAGTGGTTAAATCGCTCACTCGAAGCTCGATTGTGAAGCTCATTCTGGTGTGGATTACAGCTGTAGTGCTGTTCTGCTGGTTCTATGTGTATCGATCCGAAGGAATGAAAGTTTACAACTCCACCCTGACATGGAATCAGTACGGTTTCCTCTGCGGACCCCGGGCCTGGAAGGAGACTAACATGGCGCGTACTCAGATTTTGTGCAGTCACCTGGAAGGACACCGAGTGACGTGGACTGGGCGGTTCAAATACGTGCGCGTGACAGAAATCGACAATAGTGCAGAATCTGCAATAAATATGCTTCCTTTTTTTATTGGTGATTGGATGAGATGCTTGTATGGTGAAACCTACCCTCTTTGTGATCCCAAAAATGTTACACTGGAGGAAGAAGAATTGTGTCGTCTGAAGTTTTTGACAAAGCATAAATGCCACATGAAAATGTTTGATCGGTACAAATTTGAAATAACGGTGGGCATGCCTTTCAGTAGCAAAAATGGAAGCAAGCCTATAGAGGAGGATGATATAACCAAGGATATTGTGCTGAAGGCAAGCAATGAGTTTAAAAAAGTGTTGCTGAACTTGAGGCAAGGGAGTATAATTGAATTCAGCACAATTCTGGAGGGTCGTCTTGGCAGTAAATGGCCTGTCTTTGAACTGAAAGCAATCACTTGCTTGAATTGCATGTCTAAACTCTTACCTGCAGGGAGGCACGTGAAAATAGAGCAGGACTGGAGGAGCACAGTGCATACAGCCATGAAATTTGCTTTTGATTTTTTCTTCTTCCCATTCCTGTCAGCTGCATAATGTGCTCGCATATTGGTTCAGTGGTATTTTCAGTGTCCACTGCATTTACACTACCAAAGGTTTGGCTTCTTAAGAGAAAAAAAGACCCAACAAAAATCTACCTTGCTGTAGCAATGCTCAAAAAGCGTGCTAATATAGAGCATTGGTTGAGCTTTGCAAGTGTACACAGCGTATCCTGACCTTAAATTCTTTATGACTGAAGTAATGTGTAGTACTTTAATATTATAAATGAATGCAGGGGATCAGAGCTGACTAATTGCATGGAAACTGTTTTGTCCAAAATGGATATATTGCCTGTGGTACAACACTAGATGCGTTCACTTGCTCAATGTTAAAAGCACTTTACTCTTCTAAGTATTCACAATGTGCCCATTTTTATTTTCACAGGTGTGGTTTAGAATAGGTAGCTGACAACAGCTTTTGTTGCATTTATTGCTTGTATTTATTTGGTGTTTTCTAGAAAAAAGTGATCTTAGAGTCAGTAGCTGGTGGTAATATTTGCGTACAGCAATCACTGTTTCACTACTTTTCCAGAAGATAGTGACCACTGTTTTTTGAAAGGGCACAACATTTCACACCCCAGCAAGGTTTTGCAAAGTCCCCAGTCTTCTACTTTGCATTACATATTGTGTACAAAATTTGCTATTTGTTCTGATTGGTTACACTAAGGTATAGTCCATGCTGGTGTGTGAAAGGCAAATACCAAGGCTGGTATTGAGATGGTAACAGTAATGGACAAGCCACAGCAACTGAAAGTATACCTAAAAGTCTGTAGTGGAAATGGAAATAAAATGTTTGTTTAATTATTTGTATTTTACAAATAAACATGAAGTACAAACTTGAATTAAATGGGTATAACATTTGTTCATTATGCTTTGACATTGTGACTAGCTGTTTGTGTTGTGCTGATAACACTGAAAACTACGATTTAGAATGTTTAAAATATTCTGATGTGAGATACTTGAGGTTGCACTTGACAGTTTTGAAGCCAACAGTAAAATCTGTGTGCCAGGTGAAGTTTTTGTAGCTGTGCAGTCTACACATAGTGCTTCCCCCTGCTTTTGTTGTGACATTGGACCTTTTCTGGGCACTGTGGCTGCACGTCACAGATACATCCTGCCATTTCCCTGACTGCCACTGAGCCTGCTGTAGATTCCTTTTTGCCTTTGTGTGTCAGTCATTACCAGGAGCAGGAAGAAGGGTTAGCAATGAAAACCCGATAGAGAAGGGGAAACTTTTGGGGACAGTGAGGCAATGGCTGCACGCCAGCCATGAGCACCCTCTTGAGCATTACCCAGAGGTGCAGGTGGGAGGGAGGATGCCAAAGGCACTTACAGGTGCTGGCCAGTGCCCACGGCAGAAGCCCCCACCATCCAAAGCCCCACAGTCATGCTTCAGCCTGTCAGAAAATCTGTGAAGTAAAATCGTATCTTCAGGGTGCTTCTAGATTTGAAAACTTGCCAAATGTCTCTGTTTCCACCTGGGGAAAAGAAAAGGAATAAGATAGCAAGTAAATGCAAGTTTTGACAGCTTTCCTTACCCAGGCCCGTTTTGGCTGGAAATAAGCCAAACTTAGGCCTTTTTGCTTCTTTTATTAGAACATCCATAGTCTCTTTTTAGGTACCCAAACAGTCTTCCTGGCTCTGAAATTTAAGCACAAAAGACTTTAAATTTTTAACTTTTTTCCCTTACATATATACACAATTGTGAAACTTCTATTCATATGTTTGTCAGGAAGGAAAAAAAGGCACCAGTTCTGGGATTCATGTGCTCTGTAGTGATGGATTGATGGGGACACTCGAATTTGTCAAATGCTCCTTTCAGTACAGGTGGGAAATTTTGCACAGTGGCTCATTGAAGGTCATTTTCCATATGTTTTCAGTTCTTCAGTGCAACCACAAGGGACAAAGGAAGCAAATTTTACTTCAAGACCTTTAAATAATGGCTTTTAATGCTAGTTCTCAAGTGTTTCTCCTTGATGCTTTTAAATTTTTATGGAAAAAAGGATACATTAATAGTAACATGATAGATGGGTACTCCATTATCTTGTCGGTCTAGTGTTCAGTGTTCTGAAACCTTTACCAAATAAATCTTTCCTTTCTAAAGTATATCTTAGCTGACAAGCACAAAATTGCTAGAATTTAATAATCAAGGTGGTTTTTGCAAAGGGTGCCTCTATTTACCTTGCAAGCAAACAGAGCACAGAATAACTTTGTTCCTTTCCTGCTACAGCTCTGTGTTCCAAACCAGTCCATATTCTAGGCTGGCGAGGCACAGAATCTGGCAGCTGCTGTTAATTATTCAATTATTCCTACTTTTATTATTTTCTTATTCAGTTTTCAATATATGATGAATTTAAACAGTTCCAAAGGCAGGTGCCCTTTCTCTAGGCTGGTAATTCTGTCTTATGTATTAGTCTTAATTAACGGAAGAGGAGGAAGATATTACATGGCTATTGACAATTCTAAGTTAGGTTCAGCTGTTCTTCTTTAAGTTCAGCATTAGCATTTAAAATATACAGAATTTAGAAAAAAATATTCATTTGCATTTCATCTTCAATGTAGCATGAAAAAGTACTGCTTGTTCTTCAAACGTTCTTCCACAAGCACAGAAAAACAACACAACACATATAGAAATTCTGAATAACTTAAGAGCCCACTCTAATGACTAACAGCATCTTGCAGGAGGCAAGAATGCAGAGTTTTGCCTTGTTCTCCCAGAGAAAAAAAAAAAGGTAGATCTGTAGGAATTAACATGTGGTTTTATTTCTTAGAACTAATGGATATTTTAAGGTCTGTATAATAGCTGTTACTAATTGGAAATGGCTTCTCTATTTCCACTAGAAAAGGCAAAAGAAGTTTCCAGATAATTAATACCTTTTCAATATTTTTGAAACCCATTGTAGCCTCTCAGGGTAAGGCTCAAATCCAGTAACAGCTGGAGGAGGTTGAAAGAAGCTGCGCTCCAACCTCAGCTTCACAGCTGCAATTGTTTGAACAGCAGATGGATATGAAGGAAAACCAACAACTTTGTCATTGAGTTAGAAATATATTAATCCGTGCAGCAAAAATTAGGTGCAATTTGCCAGCTTGTAAGGAGATAACATACCTGCTTCTGGCACCTACATACAAGCAAGTGTTGCGTGCAAATAGGATGCCTGGAAACCAAACACCAAATTACATCACTGTTTATATGCATTAAGATGGTTCATTTATTTTCATAGGATTATTCAAAAGCTTTAATTACCTTTTACTCTAGGAAAAAAAATTTAGCATCCTGCAGTTCCTGTTATAAATTATAGCCTGATGTGGAAAAGATGAGAGTCACCTTCCCCTTAAGGGGAAGTGTTAAGTGTTAAGCACTTGTTAAAACTTTTGTGTTTTCCTCCCCTCTAACTGAGTTTGAACTTTGAGTTTTAAAGCAGAATAGGAACATAGAAACACTGCTTATAGCCTTCCTTTAAAAAATACTTTATGTGAGTATGGAAAAAAGTGGATGTGTATCTGCCTCCTGACAGCTACGTGAAGCAGCTTCTGTAAGAGTGCAACTTCACAACACTAATTTCAGCATTTTCATCTGACAAAAATTTTCATTTAAATCTGTGCAAGAAGTGATGATTTTTACTGCACACTGTGATTTGAGTGCTAAGTTAGTTGGGGTGTTTCCTCTGGGCTGAACTGCTGCTGATGGATCTGAGGATCTTTGCAATCCTACTGAAAAATGTGTATGTGTATATATATATACACACACAGAGAGCAGTGGGTGATTAAAAGATCACTGAGCAGGTGAGTTCCTCATTCCTGTTAGCCGTGCAGAGCAGAGGCTTTCCCCAGGTGAGCTGATTAAAAGAGTTACTTTTAATCTCAATTGTTAAGTTGCCAAGTTCAACATAGACGTTTTAAGTTAGGTTAACTGCTGTTAAGCATTACTCCTCTGCTAGATTGTTAAAGTTAAGCTATAAATTTAATTGTAATTTAAACTGGGTATAAGTGTTTTTCCTATGTTAAACTTCTAGGCTTAAGACATAAGTTGAGTTAAAGTACTGTTGAGTGTTGTTAAACTTTTAGACTGTGTTCCTTTTCATCCTTGCCCGCACTTGTCTTTTGTCACACACAGACATACCCACACCCACACCCACACACCCCTAGGTAGTTCTCAGTTTATTTTGTATTTGTTTGTCTGGATTTTGTTTGGTTTTGTTGTTGCTTGCTTTCCCTTGTTGTGCCTTAGCTGTCCTGTAAGTAGTAGAGAGAATCTTGACAATGAACTTGTCATGCTTGGTTGCTTAATGTTAAATCTGACTTTTGCTCATACTCTTGCTAGTGATTTTTTTCAGGCAATCTCAAACACTCTCATTTGTAACACCACCACCTGGAGGTCTTTGGTGCTCCTGTGTGCAGAACGTGAGGGTTAGCATAGGCCATTTCTGCTCCCAGGCAGTGTTGGGGTCTGAATCCTGGAAAAATTTTCTATTGCAACTTTTATTTTAATCACATTGTCTTTTTTAAGGTGCCAGGATCTTCCTGATCTACCTCTAGATAACATGCATCAGGTTGGGGTTTTTTCAGGGGCCATTTGGAGCAGCTTGTGTTTCCCCAGCTCAGCCTGGCTTGTTCTATATACAGTATAGATGGAGTCTTAGTGTAGGATATTCTGCAGTGCCTGAGGTTAGCCAGTGGGAATGCTCCCTTCATTACTTATCTTTATTTTTGGGCAGTGGGAAGGCTGTAGATTTGTGACATAAGAAGCATTGTGCTTCCAAAGCCACTTTAGTCCATGCACAGCAGAGTTTGAAAGCTAGGAAGAGTGTGGCTGAAACATTGTGGCCACCCCACATATCTCAGTGGCATCAGGGTACACTGAGCACCAGTGTAAACAAAGCCACGTACCTTTGGGGGTCAGATATGCCAAGCTACCCTACTCAATTACCTTCAGAGAGATTTCAGGTTGGAGTCACAATTTAATAGAAATATTACAATAAATGCAATGATACACAGAAAACTGGCTTAAACCCACAAAATCAGAGTACAGCCTGGCACCTTGTGGGTCAGGGCAGTGGTCACAGTCCTATTAAGTGGTGGTTGCAGTCCTATTGAAGCGATGGTTGTGGTCAAAAGGGGTGGTGCTGTGGCAGCTCTGGTTCTTTGCATCCGTCCAGTGGTGGCTGTGGCAATGTCCAAAGTCCCCGGTTATATCTGCTCAGGCTCAGGGGGAGCGCTCCTCTGGGAGCGGAGTTCCACAAGGGAATGATGTAACACTGTGAGTCACGGGCTATTTGGAAGTCCTGGATGGGCCAGGTCCTTGCAGCTGCCTGTTCTGCTGGTGCCATTGGGTCCCAGATGGCCCATCAGCAGAGATAACCCTTCAGGATGGGTGCGACCTGCTGGTACTCCCCAGGAGGGGAGTTATCACAGCTGAGGCATGGTGTGGAGAAAAAGAAACACTTCCCTGCCTCATGAGATTTGCATTTTCTTCCTTATCTCATTTAACACCCAGCTTGTAGCCAGAGATATTGGGTGTGGCCCGGGCGGGTACTGTGAGTGACCCATCCTTACAGATTGCCAGAAACAGCACTACAGCCCGGGAGACAGGGTTTCCTGTGAATATTGGCAATTCGTTCCAAGTGAAGGAGACGCTGTGAGCTCTAGCTGTGCCAGCTCTGGAGTCCTGGGGGTACACTGTCTTCTGCCACAAAACGCTCCCTTGCTTCCCTTGCAGCTCCACCAAGGCACAGGGCAACCACTGCACAGCTCGTGCCACAGCTGCTCTATTTCCTGTTTAGTTCCTGTGGTGTCGCCAGTGCATCTGATTTTATTCACACTCTCCTGTCAGCTGATATTTCTCTTACCCCTGTTCACGGATCTTATAATTACATATAATGTTCGTGTATATTTTAGAAAAACAAATTAAGTTTTATGAAAAAGTGGTCTGTATGGGCTAAAACCTAAACTCCACTTAAAATCCTTTCATTTCACTGTCTAGTCTGTAGCTTCATTTGGTTGGCATTTTGTTTGTCATGAGGCTGGATTAGTTGTGTTAGTGACATCTGCCTTGGCTTTACAGAGACGTCAGTGAATTATGTACAAAGGTAATTACCAATTCATGTTTCCAGTATTAATTATTGGCAGAGATTCACTTCTCATCTGCAGTTTGATGTCAGATGCCAGGGGCATCACAGTGTATGATGCACCTGTTGGTGAGTTACACTTCTTCAGTATGTTCTTTAAAAAGTTGGAAAGCCCAGGAGGTCATGTCCTCACACGGGGGCAATACCCTGCAGAGAAGGCACACCTCTGCCTGCAGCCTCGCTGTGCTGCTTTGCTTCATCTATTCAGGGCTTTTCGCAAGAAAATGGTGCGTTTGCTGGTTTGGCAGAGGGCAGGTGTCCCCTGGCTGCACAGAGCAGGTGTCCCCAGCTGGCAGAGGGCAGGTGTCCCTGGCAGCAGAGGGCAAGTGTCCCTGGCTGCAGAGAAGAGGTGTCCCCTGGCTGCAGAGGGCAGG
The DNA here is from genome assembly GCA_013396995.1 of Dicaeum eximium. NCBI lineage: Eukaryota > Metazoa > Chordata > Aves > Passeriformes > Dicaeidae > Dicaeum > Dicaeum eximium. The sequence continues at coordinate 981,570 of VWZP01000982.1, read as the reverse complement.
TGTCCCCAGCTGGCAGAGGGCAGGTGTCCCCAGCTGGCAGATCTCACCTGGCGCTTTGCCTCCCGTGCCATCAGGTGGCACTCCAGGCTCACGCTGCGCTTTCCTCCCTCCACCGCTGTCTCCAGAGGGCACCGCCAAGGAACAAAAGAATCAGGGTCTGGTTTTACTCCATTTCGAAGAGGAAATGCAGTTAGAAAAAAATCCTCTTATGAAAAATAGATAGCCATTTGTGAAGCCGATTCCCTGCCAGATACAAGCCAAGTTAAACAAATGCCAAGCAAAGGCATCGTTGTGGAGTCTGCCTGCAATCCAAGACTATGAAAAGGGAGGAAAAAGATCTATTTTTCTGTGTGATGAAAAAACTGCACAATTATAAATTAACAGCTTATGAAAAGTGCAGCCTGGCTGATTTGCAGCTCAGCAGGTTTTGAGAATGTTCCTGTCTCTAAGATCTTATAAAATAAGCCTATGAGCATCAATCTGCATTGTCTGGTTCTGTAGTAAAGTGGGTAGTGACAAAACACAGTCCTGATAGTGCTGCTAGTGGAAACCCTGTTTTCTCCCTGCATCTTCATGTCTCAGATTAAAAATAAAAAAGGTTTATTTTTAAAAATAAAAAGGTTTATCAGAGCTTAAACCTTTTTATTAACTCTGTTATCTGCACAACAAGAAACAGAGAAAATCTGTGGCATAGTTTAATAAAAACTTATGTAGAAGCCATGCTTATTTAAGGGAAATTCTAACTGCAACTTTGCTTGAGATACCCATGGACTATATTTAACACAAGGATTTGGAAACTTAGAAAACTTGTGGCAAGATCACACTCCAGGTAAAGGCCAATAAGAGAAACTCTGCAATACTGTTTTTTCATCTTTTACAAATCAAATAGATAGATGACAGCAGGTTGCTAGAGACATTTTGTTCTATTTTTTGTAGATGGCAGGATTTTTGTGCAGTAGTAGCAAGTTTGGCAACAGAAAGGGCTCCATAAATGTTGCTGTTAACCACAGGAGACAGCAGTGCCTGACAGCAGGAGCTGTGCCATGCTAAATTAGAAAGGGCTTGAACCAAGCCCACAGAGCCCATAACATCCCAGGAATCAGTGTGTGTCGATCTCAGCATGGCCTGTCTTTATCTGAAATAATTTTGTCACTTTAAAGAGCAAGGCATTTCAACAAAGCATCTCCTCTGTAGTTTCTCTCCCGTTCCTCCCTCTCTATTCATCCCTGGTGACAGCAGAGATGTTTCCACGACAACGAGCCATGCTGTTGCCTCAGGTGACAAACTATAACTTCAATAAACAATCACTGAAAACAGCTTCAAACAATTAATTAGGTAATGGAAATGTTATTTTAATAGGGCTTAGATGCTTTGGAAGTAGTCTACAGACCAAGGTCTGATCAAGAATTTGTCTAGAATCAAAGCCAAAGCTGCCATTTGAAGGTCAGGATGGATATCACTGTCTGAATACTCTAAGAACCATCTTTTTAAAAAAACCTTCAAGATCAAAACATATTCAATCCAGAAGATGCAATGCAAAACAATTCAGGGGTTTTTGTTTGTTTGTTTGTTTGTTTGTTTGGTTTTTGTTTGGTTTTTCTTTTTTATTTTGTTCAAAGCGCGTACTGGCAGAATTTACCAGCTTGCTCACTGAAGGCAGTCCATGGCTGACATGCTCCCCATATGTGTGCCCTTGCACCACTGTGACAGACAGATGATGAGCTCAGCAATTGGTTTTGCAATAAATGGATTTTTCAGTTTTCTCTTTACAGAAGATGCTTTCCTACAGTTATAAATGGATGATTCATAAATCTCTCTTAATACTGCTTCTAGTAACAGTTCAATTGATCTTCAATCGTTGTTTAAAAAGTGAATCTACACAGAGTGCTTCAGTCCTATAGCCTGAAGTTTCTCTAGCCCAGGGCAGGTCTTCTGTCTAAGCTTAGACATACAGTCTTTAAGTGAGTATAGGCCTGTGCCTTATATCACAGTCCTCATTAGCATGGGCACTCTTTGGGGCTGGTAGTTGCCCTGGCAGAATTTATTTTTTGCTTTATTCATGATATTAAGTTTCTCCAGAATAGTGCATCTCTGAAGTAAGAGCAAGAAAGACGAGGGGTGCCACATTTCCCATCAAGTTTGTGGGCTGTGCAAAGACCTCCCTTTGCAGTGCCAGATGTGCTCCTACTCCCCTCAGAGGCTGCTTATGGACTGTGCTTATGGGTTAAGCTCTACCTTTCTGCACAAAATATTTTCAGTCTGTGGATGAGGGACTCTGCACCACTCCTGCTGCTTGTTCCTCTTAGCAGCTCCCGTTGGAGGGATTAACAACAGTCCTTGGAGCTCCCTTTGCAGGACAATGGGGTTCATCCCTGTGTGTCATCACACAGCTGGGCTCAGGCCATTGAGAACAATGTGCAATGGAACAGAATATGCACTAAATACTGGCAAGAAAGTTTTGAGACAGAAAGTGGTGAATTGTCTAAACTAATTTTTGCAGATGCCCTGTTGTTTTTGTTATAACTTTGTCAGGTCAAGGATGAAATCCAGGTTTGCTGAAGGCATGGTAAGGAAACAGCTGTTGTATGGAGTGTCCACCTAAAGCAGAGAGAGGCCTGACTCCAGCTGCACAAATCCTTGGAAGAAAAGGACTGGGGGAAATGTATGTCTGAGGGCTGATAATTAACCAGGAAGGGAAAAGATTGGGATTCTATACTGTACAAATCAGGGTATACATCCTGTATCAGCAATCACAGCAACTCTGTGATCACAAGCCTATGCCTATTTCACTCTGAAATTTCATTGTGGAACTCCTTCATTTCCACTTGGGAAGTTTTGAAGATCTTGCTTTGGTCCTATGGGCATAAGATCAATATACAAAACCTCAGTGTTTCTCTGCAAAAAGTTGGCTTTTCTCCCCTTCTTTTCCTGGAGGAGAGCAAAGGATGTGGGTGTGAGCCATGACAGCACCCTCTCATTTGTGCAGGGAAGGGAGAAGGTTCACCCAGGTGCCCTTGGCAGGTGGATGGACACAGGGCAGTTCTGTCCCTGACGGGGAACTGCTGCAGGGGCTTTGTGTCTCATGCATGACAGCTGCCTCTTTGTGGTGGATTTTATAATTGAAGGTTTAAACAGTTAAACTGCTTTCTTAATGCATTTGTGGTTGCTAAGATACAACCACTTCAATTCTGTAGATCTTCCACTTGAAATACAGCACACTGGCAAATGGGGCAGCCAGTGACAGCCCAGGAGAGGGGGAGCTGGCAGGGCACTTACCCTTGTGCCAGTGAGAAATTGCTCCTACCAGCCTGAGGAGCTGGGGCTGGTCCAGTGCTGGGAATAACTGGTGGGTTTTACTGACTTCTGGCCACTGTATGTGGCTGAGGGAGAAGGCAGAAGGGGGAATGTGGGGAGTCATAGGATGTGGTAGAAGGAAAAGCACAGAGAGAACAGGCAGCACAACTGGCTAGGAGAGTGTGTGGGATAAGACTGGGACTGACTATGTAGAGGAAGCAAGGGAAATCTTTCTGTCCCCTTATTTGATAGCCTCAGGCTTCAGTTGTCCTTCTCAAGCAGGAATCATCTTCTCTGCTCTTTGATAATGAAGAGTGGATCTCAGGAGAATCTGGTTTTGGGACAAGTTTGACAAGACCTTGGGGATAAATTGTGCAGCGAGAGATTTCTTGCAGTTCTAGAAAGTGATTAGGAGATACAGATTTTAAAGTAGCACTAGACTCCTCAAAATTCATTAGCAGTATTATAATAGCAGCTCAGAATAGCCAAACATTTTAAAATGAAGCCTAACAAAATATGTGGAGGAAGGTGGTATAAAATAGTGCAGCTTATCTCTCATTTCATGCTAAAGTGAGTCTTTACCTGTGAGGGGTTCAGAGAATATTTTGAACACGTTGACAGAGCTCAATTGATGCAGCAAAGTCTCTCTAGGTTTGCAGATCAATAGCTGTGAGGAACAGAGAGTGCAGCTGTTCATCCTGGAAAGGTGTTAGCGGAGATGTCAGAGGATGATAATTGAACCAGCAATGTTTTCCTCCCCACCTCTTCCACAAGGCAGTCCAAGATGTGCATAAATTTTCTGTGAGCATCACCTTCTGTATTGCAAATAGATCACAATGGTAGGATCTTTCCTATCTGTGGGAAACCTCTGCTTCTTTCTGCTCCTTCCCACTAAAGTGAGGAGGAGTGTGGTCCAGAGCACCATGCAGAGCTGCTGGGGGTGTTCAAGCCTCACCAAAGGGAAATGAAACCAAGAATCTGCCAGAGCTGGGGTGTTAGCAGAACTTATTGACAGTGGGGAATCACTCTGGTGTCTTGCTTGGGCAGCATTTATATTATTGGTATAGAATGGAGGAATATCAACCTATTTTCTCCCAATCTGACACCCAAATCCCAATTTCGGTTACTTTTTTTTTTATAATGTACAGTGATTTCCCCCCACAAATTGTTTCTCCTGTTTGACAAATGATGATGAAGCTGAAGAAGGTGGTGATGGAGTTTCTGGAGTTCTCTGAGCTAAGTACTCTTCTCCTTGAAGGACAGTCATAGTGCCATATTCACACACCTACTGCCAGCTGAAGAATTTGGTCCTGTATTTAAAGTTGATTTGCTTGGATCAGGCTATTGCATGGGACATACATGTCAGTAGTATGGTTAGTATTAGTTTTAAAACAAGGAGTGGCTGTCCAGGAAACCAGCCTGCATACCTTGATAGAGTCACTGCTGTAGGGTTTGTTTGAGCAGCCATGTTATAAAAACAATGTATAGCACTGTCATGATGCTTGAAATAACTGCTTAATGGCATTGTTGGTTTAAGGATCTTGTCCTTCTCATTGACTGCCTCAATTGGCAAATGGAAAGACGAGGAATTAGCTGTACCCTGCCTGGGTGATCCATACTCATGGCAGCTTTCAGAACTAAGGGAACTGAGGAGTTTATGCAGTCAAGTGCTCCATGTAAATTGCTTTGTATCATGGCCCAGATTTAGGATCTACAACGGCCTGAAAAGTTGTGTCCACTTTCACATGAGTAAAACTTTGATCCTCATCCAACTTGAGAGAGAAGGAAAATAAAATTTCACTGCTAAGAAATGCTTCTTCTTGGTGCACTCTGAGGGCAAACCTTTTCAGAGCTGGCCTGTACAGAATTTCCAGAAACCCTTTATTGGTTCACAAAGCCTAAGAAACTATAAAATTAGGCCCATTCCAGTAATCCTGGCTCTGCCACATGAGCAAGGTAATAATTTTAGACTCAATACAATTTGCTGACAAGACTGCAAATGGAAAAAAAATCCTATTGGGAGAGGGAGCAAATTGATAATAATGTTACTGAAAATTGGATAGAAAGACAAACAATCCTTCTACTTGCCCTCTCATCAGGGCCAACCAAATGCTCCAGTCAAAAGATCCAAAAGAATTAAAGCAGGCCAACTTCCTGGCTGTAAACAGCAGAAGCAGGTGACTCATGCCAGTATCTCCCCCAAGCCACAAAGGGTTAAATTGCCGTACGTAGCTGCTAAGTATGAGTGTGAAAATTTCAAAAGCATTCAAGTGAGCCATCTGGCTGCTGCTCCTACTGGGTATTTGGGGATGAAAAGAGAAACTGGAAAGGTAAATAGTGTATTGCTTGATGTGTTGATTTTCAGATGAGATTTCTCTCTTCAGTGCCTAGTCATATTTGTCCATCTAAATGAGTGGGATTGACTGTCTTCCCAAAAAGGGGTGAAAAAAATTAGCATGTAAGCTCTGGGAGAGCTGTGCAAAGCCACACTCTGCCTCACGTAACAGCTGAGACAAATTTATTCTGGTCTGCATCAAGAAAAACACCTCAGCCTCTCAATGTCTGACTCGTGTAGGGATGGCAGGAGGCTTCTCACCCTGGGCACAAGCAAGATCAGCTGCCTTGGACTGAGATTCCAGAGAGCTGCCCCAGGTCTGGGGCAAGCATTAGGATCACCACAGAAAGTCAGGCATCAGCTTGGACTGGAAAGAGAATGTGTGTGTGCCAAGCCAGCATTTTTTTTGTTTTTTATTATTATATTTTATTTTCCCCTGTGGTAGAGATTGAGTGGTGGGGGAAAACAGGATGCTGCTCTGCTGGTAGCACTTTGGTTTGTCACCTGGGCCAGTACCTGTCTCATTTGGGAGGCCAGCCTGGCCACATCCCTGATGCGCTTCCATGGTTGGAAGGTCTCAAACCTGGCCTGTCATGACACTGTTGAAAAATATACCATGATTAAATTTTTTTTTATTTTATAACTTTAGCCAGTTGTCACAGAATCACAGAATGTACTAGGTTGGAAAAGACCTTTGAAACCAACCAGTCCAACCTGTGTTCTCCTTTGCTCCAGGGGAAGGGAATTCGAGTTTCTTTCCAGGACACTGTTCCACCAGGTGAAAGCCTGATGAGGTTAACATCTCAACAGACTGGGAGTAGCCCAAAAGATACCCAAAAAGGTAATGACCATCAGCAGAACATCAACAGACATCTACCCCAGACCTGCCCCCTGGCATGGCTGGAGACACCTGGTCCAGAAAAGACTGATAGGGAAATCAGGGATCCAGGACCTAATTACCATCAGAGGTGAAGAAATCCAGATCCAGTAGGAAACCAAACACTAAAAACTACATAACTTGGAGCCAATGAACAATGAACCAATGAATCTCTATGGGTCTTGACTGTATAAAGTCTGCGAAAAATCTGGTAAAATTCATGTGTCATAGAATTATTTTCTCTGCATACCTGGGCTATGTGGGAATGAAATTATTTCTGTTGGACATCCTGGCCAGAAATAAAGTAATGCCTTGATTGTCTAACACTAAAAGTGTTGTTGGAGGGCTTTTGTTTTTCCCGCAGTTTTGGGACAACACCAATGCCATTGTTTTACCTGTGACTTCGTGTGTCAATTCACACTCCACACCTCTGATTCCATCTGTAGGTGACAGAGGCTGAAGCCTCCTGAAGTCCAGGCTGGGCTATGAGCAAAAGGAAAAGCTGGTCCCAGGACCGAACCTAAATCATGCCTCCAGCTCTGCTACAGCTGCCCACACTCCTCATTGTACAACACCCTAATCCCACTCATGGCATGTATTCCCACCTCCAGCTGCACAACTCTGGAAGCTCCCACAGGAGCTTGTCCTCCGAGTCCTGATCCCTGTGACTCTTCCTCCTCTGTAAAAAGAAGCTAAAACAACTCTTTCTTCCCTAGCTTAAAAATAAGCTGTGCCTTGAAGTCATCTATTTATGCCTTTTTTGGTTGTAGTTTTATTGAAAAAGCTGGTATTAACATATTTATATTTTTATTCAACAACAGTTAGCTAATTTGTGCAACACAAAAAATGCAGCCATGAACAACAGCTTTCAAAACAATCAGATTTACCAACTTTACCATCACTTACTCTACACCACTGAAAGCTCAAACTAAAAAAGAGAAAGAAAGTTGGAAACGTTCACAATGATGATGTTAACTTTCCATACATTCAAGAAACCAGGAAACCGATCTGTAACAGTGATGTCAAAGACAGGAACGGAATACTGGTCTTTGAAAGGTTTCTATTTATTTCCTCTAGAATTACTTAATGGTATTTTGGTTGGGTATTTAATTAGTTTTATAAAGCTCCAAAGATATATTTGTTTATTTAATTTTAACATGTTCTTTTTGGTACCCAAAGCTGTAACAGAGTAAGGTACTTCAAATTAAAAACAAAAAATGGTTGCATTAAGATCTGCTTTATAATGTTATCTATAGAATCTTACTTGAGAATGTTAAAAGCTAAATATATGTTTTACAGTATCTCTAGCTGTAAATGCCAATATGAGCTGATAGCATTTTTTTTTCTTTTTGAGCTGCAAAGATTAATGGAGGGGGCCAAAAGTCAAAGAAATTGTATGACACCCTTGAAGCAGTAGTTTGGCATTAACAAGATCTCTATACAATTTACCACACTCTTAAACCTTTTTACAAGGAAAAAGAAAAGGAAAAGGCAATTTTGTTAAATTTTGTTAGAATAAATATGTACATATACTGTCCATGCCTGCTACAGCATACAGTATTTTATAAACAAACATTCTTTGTTCCCTTTAAAATCACCCTACACATTTCATACCGTATGTGTTTAGTGTGGCTGGAAACTGGTGCACATGTTTGTGCTTCTACACACAAAATATACAGCATTGATCTAGAAAACTCCAGAGATCTCAGGTGTGGTGTTGAGATGTCATATAAAAGCTCTAGACTTCATTTTTTTATTTCTTGTAAAGATTTTCACCCACCCTTCCCCCAAACTAAAATACAAAAGCATGCAGATCCCTTCATCAGTACATTCTCCACTTACCAAGAAATCAGTGCATAATGGCTTAAAGATTTTTTTTCTGAGCAGTTTTAATATGGGCAGATTAACAGGTCATGTGAGTTGTGCTCTTTTATTCATGGTTAGAGTAGCAATCCTTTGGGATATTGAATTTTCTGCTAGAGCTATTAAGGGTGCAGCACAACTTTCTTTTCCTGGATTAAGAGGACTTCCTATTCACAATTCCCACACCATTCCTACATGTCCTACTTTGTGTTTACTTTCCTTTGCCATTTATGTCTCTCATCATTACAGAACAGAGATAGATCTAACAGCATTTCTGTGGAGGAAGGTTTTGTTAGGTTTGGATTTTTCAATTTTCATGTTTCTCCAGGACTAACTTTGTCTCCCAGAAGTGGCCTCATTTAAAAGCATTAAAATTCACTGAGCAGTGCTGCCTCTCTCAGTGCCAATCTTTTCACACTTACGGACACCAGGCATTGCCTCTACTCCCCAAAGGCCAGGATTAACATAACCATTCTGCAAACAACAAACATGGAACTTTATCAAATGTCTAGCAGGGCTGTAACTTTGTTCCCACTCAAGTTGGTTGCTGCCTTCAAGGAGACCACTTCTAGCCAAGGTTTCCAGAGCTCCAACCCCAAATGGTAGCATTGGTTTGTGTGTGAATTGCTAGGCTGTGTCTGACCAGCCAGTCCCTCCAGAGTTGCAATGCCAAGTTTTGTAATAGTCCTCACACAATGAAGATACTACTTATTGTTTAAACAGAGCAAAGAGAACCATGGAGAATAAACTTCTCCATGGCTGAGTAACTATACCCATGTGTCACTTAGTCACTTGGGAAGGTGAAGCATAAAGTAATGTGATAAATAAATAAATAAATAAATAAGAGAGTATTGTAAAGAAGGGAATGGGATGGGTGAGATGGGGCAGCTTTTCACCAGCAGGGATTCTGCTTCCAGCTCTAACTCTCGTGAGGTCCCTCCAATGCGCCACATGCTCTAAAGGGATGTGGCTATTCATTCTTTCAAACAGGCTTGGCCTAATTGAAAGACAGGAAAACAGCACTGGAAAACAAAGATCAAGAGATTGAGGCAAAAAGCTCTAACAATGTGGTAAATGCTGCGCACTGCAAAAGCAGGAGGGCACCAGAACACCACAGTTCTGCAAACCACAGAGACCCTCGAAAGGATAGACAGGGGTTGAGGAGCCTCAGTCCTCCTCAGGAGCACTCCTAAACTGAATAAATATCCCTGTTTGTTTAAAGGAACCGATACAGACCACAGTACTGGATTTGCACTCGTGCCTTTTACTCATACAGTTGCAGTGATGGAAAATAATTGGCTTGCCACCAATAATGATACAGGCTGAGGGATGAAAAGATGCAACCTACAAATCCCACCACAGAAGCCACAATTTTTGTGAAGATCACATCCTTCTACAACTCTCAAGAGGCTGGTTTGTAAATATAGAGGGATATTGATAAATCTAGTGCATTTCTGAGTTCACTTTATCCTGAAATATGTACAGATTGTTTGTCGCTGCTATAGCAATGATGTTCTCGGTTGGGTGCCATGCTGTGTGCAAGATCTTCTTAGTAAAGTCCAAACTGTCAACACTGATGTCATCTTTCCTCCGTTTGCCTCCAACGCAGACTCTCCTGGGCTTAAGAATGGCTCGTGGTTTGCTGCTCTCCCGGGAAGCCTCCAAGGTCACATCCCGCTTGGTGTTGCGGTCAAACATTCGAAAAAAGTTGTTGTACGCACCTGTCATTATCACACTGCAGGGAGACAGAGAGACAGAGACAACAAAGGCAGTTAAACAGCAGCTTGTGCAAAGCCAACCAACGTGACTGCACCAGGACACCTGGGCTTGACCTCAGGGTTAGCTGTCTTCTGGTTTCAGATGGCAAAGAGTAAGGGAAAAAAAGGGGTTTTCCCAGTACTCCTCAGAATGTTTTCTTCTACCAATGCCTTCCCCTCCCATATTATTCAATGAAAATTAAAGTTACCTCAAATAATGTCTGCTCCCTGACATCATGAGAATCACATCAGAATATAATCAAAGCAACGTTTCAATACATTAATTTAAAATCACTGTATATTTTAAATCATTAACATTTGTATCTACAATGCTTCTTAGAAATAAACACACTGGTGTCAGGATTCTGGCAGCTCTTATATGAAGTTTGAACAAAACATCAAGTCAGGATATATTTCTGGGTCTGGGAGAAAGGGGCAGAAAACAAACCTTGATCTGTATAAAAATTACCTCATTAATCAGCCTGCAGTTTGAAATAATAGATTGCCAGTTGCTTCATTCCCCTAGTCCCTAGGGGAGGATATTTTGTCACTAACTTTAATGAATTCAGGATTTCATCCATGGCCCTCAGGTTATTGGATTAGCATAATCATGGGTTTCAGAGCCTTGTTTGAAAGCTCATCCCATGTGAACTTTTTCCATATGTGAAACCAGGGCCGTTCTCTACTCTCCTATCTCAGCCCCAAACAGAGTGGTTTTGTTCTGAATTTCCAGTCTGTAAGAGGGTATCCACCCCAAATGGTCAGGTCTCCACTGAAAAAGCTGTACAGTTTTAAGACTCAGGCAATCAGTAACTATTTGCCTTTCTAATAGAGCCCAAAAGAACATATTTGACATGCATGGCATTAATAAACAAACTCCATCTCAAATGACAGCTGCTTTCACACTTTGCTTTTGGGGTGGGGGGAATCTGTGTTGAGAAGCAGACTGGCCAGGGAAACATGGAGCATATGGGAGAATATGGGAGAAGTGACAGGCACGAGCCATACTCCCCACCCTACAGACAGTCACTGGCTGATTAGATTAGATGCTCCTGGATTCAGGAGTGCCTTACAGTGTGTGCACAGCCTCCAGCCAGAGCTGCCTTGATCTCATTTGGGGCCATTAGGAGTGACTGTAATACAAACGAATGATACACTGGAAAAGCACAAATGTGAGCTGTGAGTGTGCCCCTCACTGCTGTGCCCCCCCTGAAGCTGGGCTGGAGCAGCGCAGGCTCCAGCCCCACTGCAGAGTACCCGGTGTGAGTGCACTGGGTTTGTACACTGGGAATCACCCAGCTCCACCCTGCTTCCATGTCTGCTGGTGGCATACTGCAGGCTGGTGGCAGCTGGTCCCACACTGAGCCCTGTGCAGCTCCTGGGGTGCCAGAGGGAGCTGCTGCAACCCAGGCAGGGTAGGGCAGAGACCAGCACACGCTGCCCTCACCAGAGCCCACCTTCAGCCTTCACCAGTCTCATGGAGAGGGGCTGCTCCCCCGAGGTCTGCAGGGAGCTTGCTGCTGTGGCCATGCACGGGGGACCTTGTCCACATGCAGCCCCATCCAGCCCTGCAGAGTTTTCCCTTTCCTCTGCACCCGCAAAAGGCCTGGCTCAATCCTGCCTAGCAAGGCACAAGTTAACAACCTCACAAGCTAAAAACCACGAGTCAGTGTGACAGCTTGATAAAATGTATCCCAGAAGCTGCAGAAAGCCTATTGATCAAGATTAGTGCCCATTTCAGAAATTGAATCAACAGCAGTAAATCAAACGTTTCATTCCTTCCAAATCACCATGTCTTGTCATTACAGCTCCTGCTGTAATGGTTATTCGCAACATGAAAAAGTCAAAGTTATTTCATATCTCAGCACTAACATACACAATTTATGATGCAAACAATCCATCTGTATATTTTTCCTCAGGCAAAATTTTGAAATGGGTTCATAACGCTGGGGCACCCCTGTGCCACAGGCTGCAGAGCTGTGGCTCCCAGGGGAAAGGGGAGCATCCCTCCTGATGGCAGTGGGAGCTGTCACAGAAGCACTTTTCATGCTGGCAAAGTACCAGTGCACCAAATGCAGAGAGAGGTGCTTGTTAACAGTCTTATTTTAGAAGGTTTTGCTTGCAGTAAAACTGCCTTTACAGTCCATTTGCTTTTTAATTTCTTGAACTCTCGCATATTTTTAAAAGTCTGCTTTCTTCCATTGGATTTACTGCAGTTATTTTTTTCACATATGTAGATGACTACTTTTCGTGCCGGCCCTATTTTTCTGCAGTTTAATGGCTCAGTAAAAGACAGCATTATGTAAATGATAAAGTGTCCGTTCTTGTTCAAGGTCACAAACACAGATGGATTATAACCTTACCTGCTGCTTAAAGTAATAAAAGAGAGTCAAAACTAGATGTAAGCCTGTAATTTTTTCCTGTTAAGGAAAATACAATGTACAATAATGGAGTCTATGTGATAAGGAGATTTTTTTTTTAAATAGTAGAATATAAATTGTAGCTTAATGTAGGAAGAGTCTGTTCTGTATTCCCAGACACTGCTCTGCACAGCAGTGTTATGACAAGGGCTTGCACAAAACCCTTGCAGGAGAGGCTGGTTCAAGAAACCAAAGCCCCTCATTCAAAACAGCCCACACTACTTCATAGGTGTGTGAGGCAGCAGCCCAGAAAAGCTCTGTCTAACCATCTTTAATTTTCCTTTGAAGGCAGGTTTACAAGCTGTGCTACACAAGGTCAGAGGCACCATCATCTCCGCAACACAGAGGTTTTAGGACACAGAACGCGCTCCAGTGCACCCTGAGGAGCAGTGCACTGATAGCTCAGGCTGGAGCAAAGCTGCAGCCTCACTGCACCAGCTCAAAACACCACAGCTACAGGCACCATGATTACAAAAAACCCCAAATAAAACAATACCACAGCTCATCTCCTCCCAAACAAACCCCCCAAACCAAACAGACAAAAAAGCAGGAAAAGACCCCAATGGCTGCAGCCTGACTACCACTACCTGCTCTTTACCCTCTGCAGCCCAGCCAGTGCTCTGGAAGGACAGACAACACTCCATACCTGCAGGGTCCTGAATGCATTTGCACAGCCCCACGTGAACCCTCCTGTGCTGCTCCAGGCAGGGAAAGTTTTCCTCTCAGCACAGGGCTGCTCTGCACAGCACCTGGAGTATTCTCTGCCCCCTCCGTCCGATCTGCTCCAAGCAAGGTCCTGGCAATTCTTCAGGTCTTTGTGTTTGGAGTGACAACACAAAGTGCTACTGATTCCTCCTGCCTGCACTGACACTGGGCATTCTTGCTTATCAATAATGCGATGTGAGGCACCTCACTGCCAAACTTCTGTCCTCGTGTGGGGTTACTGGGACTCAGTCTCACCCTTCCTTTTTTTTTTTTTTTATACTAAGAATAACAAATGTATTTTTACAGAAGGTAAAAGGGGAAAGGGAAAACTCCAGTGCAGAGGAAATCCTGCTTTTATTGACTTTTCTTCTCACTCCCTCCCTAGTCACCGTTCTGTTCTCCTTTTCTCTTTCTTCCCCTCCAATTCTGATTCTGCCTTTACCATATTTCCCAGATAGGTTTCCTTTTCCCTCTCTGTTCATTCTCCCCTCTTCTTTCATTTCCATCTATCCTGCTCTACAGCTTTAAAATAAACACCTGACTTATCTACTTCTCTCTTCCTTTTCCCACCCCTTTCAAATCTCTGCTGTACTTCTGTAAGTCTCACTGCTCACCCTTTCTTACTTATCTCCCCCTACCCTCCAGTCTTGAAGACAACTTGCTTGGCTCTCCAGGTGTTTTGGTTTGCATCCCTGCCTTCTTTGGGCTGAAGGCTGGGGAAGCAGCAAATCCCCAAGAGCCAAAGCTCATTTGGGCAGAAGAGGTAGTTCCCAAATTAGCAGAACATTAACTGTCCACCTCCCATTCAGTTCAGGCTTCTTCACCCTGTGCCACATTGATCTGGTAGCCAGCAATAATTCAGGTAGGGTTGTTTTTTTCTAAAAGTAAATTTCCAATCTGTAAAATTCCTGTTTGCATTGTAACAGTAATACTCATAAGGAGCAATGTTTACCTATGGATAATGGTTTTATTAAATATGACACCAGCATTGTACCATGGATGTCTTATTTAGGGCCAGAGTTTTAGGGTCTACAGCAGCAGCCTCTCAACTACTGATGATTCCAGGATCTTTAATTATTTTAATACTTTTAAGCCTCTGAGTCTCAATATTTTGGTTTTGGTAGTGACTTTGTTAAATGTAATGCTTCAGTATGGGATTTTCCCCGCTAAAAAGTTCTGCTTTTCTTGAGTGGTCAACAAATTCTCTACTTCACCAGCTTCAAAGGCATTTGAATAGGATTTTCACCATTTTACTAACCTGCAGTGAGATATTCCACAATATTTTTTAGGCAATGAGATTTTATCAAACATGTCAGTCACTAAGAATTAGCATATCTCTGTATTTCTGAGATTTGTTATTCCCATACTTCAAGCCAACATCTTAAATTTTATCCATGTTGCAGCCATCCTTGCACACAACAGCCTTTATCAAAATTGCTCCATTCAGCTGCATTCCTGGATGTCAGGGATTGCCCTGAATATTTGGGCTATCAGCTGGAATTAAGGCTTGCTTAAAAACCAAACCATTACTTGCTCCACATTGTTTCGTGTTGTTTTTCTTCTTTAGGGTTTTTTTTCTCGTGGGGTTTTTTGTGGTTTTTTTTTTTTTTTTTTCTTAACTATTTGATAATTTTTGGGCTAATTCTGACCTAAATTAGTCTTCCCAGATGCAGAGAAGTTTTTATTCACCTTCAGATTTCTACTGTCTGGAGAAACACAGCTTGTTTCATAGCTCCCCTCTTTCGCTGTTGCTCACAAGACCATGGAAGCCATGGGATGGTGTGACAGGACAGAGCAGGGCTTGGCAGGGCTTCAAGGACCCACACACACCCTGCTTCAGGGTGACAGAAAAATTAAACCAGCCCAGCCCCTCAGTGCAGGTGAGGCAGCAGAACACCATTCCCTGGGGCAGGAAGCAGGGCTTGGACTTTGCAAGTGTGAGGGGAGGAGACTCAGAGAGCAGCTTCCACCAGAGCCTGCCCACACTTGCAAATCTCAGCAAAGACATCCCTCAGGCACCCAGCGTGAAAAGGAACCTTTTCTATGACCTCTAACTGTCTCCCAGTTATATTTTGAGCCCCTAAATTTTCAGTATTTCACTCCCATGTGTACTAGTGCAGAAGAGAACATCTGCAGCCTCATAGGATTAATGTGTAAAATCCACCAGACCTGGTTTCATGACAAGCTGACCCAATGAAAGAAAGGGTTGATTCCAGAAAAACTCTTAAATTACATTTTTCATAGGAATAAAGGGAGATTTATTATAGCAAAGGGAAAGGAGGAAGCATTGTTGCAAGCAACGAGGAACTGAAATACCAGGAAATCTTCCTGTATGCTGTGCTGTGTAAAGGCACTGAGTCCCCATCACAAAGAAGGAATTTATTTGAACCTGGGGAGGAGGCTGCTAGAAAAACTTGAGACATGGGATTCTGGGCTGTGGCACCCTGGTATAGCTGGCTGGCATAAGACTGGGAATAAGAACAAGGGATCCCCAAGTACTTCCAAGCTAATATTTGACATGCCAAGCTTTGAGAACAAAATGATGTCTTCTAGCTCTCCAGCATGGAGTGTGCTGCCAGACAGGAATAGACTCTTAACATCCCATCCAATGGGATCTGCCAACTCCTCCAGATTAGAGTGAAGGCTGATGGAGATTCAGGGGGATGAATGACAGTTCAGTAGGAAGGGACTGACTGAACAGTTGTATGTGACTTCACTCATCTGCTTGCAGCATATCACCTATCATTATGGTATTTAGAAGTCTCCCTGGCAGGAGTCCTATACACCATTCATTTGAAATCTTAAAAAAAAAAACAAACCCAAAACAGTTAACTAAGGTATTCACTTGCTATCATGTAGAATTAGGTTTTGTTTGGTTTTTTTCCTGGCTTCTTTATCTCACAAAAAGCTACAAAAGTGCTTATCTTTTAAGGTAAAATTGAAAGCTGTTGACAGTGGAAAGAAAACAGTGTCCTCCAGGTCATTATTAAAAGACTTGACTTTGGATGTGAATGGAAGAGCTAAATTAAATTGCTGTATAAGTAGAGCTCACCTGTGCTTCACAGTCATGCAATGATGTATATACAATAAAGATAGCATGATTTTTGTGTAATATACTCAACTACAGATAATACATGCTCATCTGGATGAATTAGTGTAAGACCCCTGCTTGGCTCCCTCCCCTGACCACTGTTGCCAAAGTACATGGTGATTAATGTGCCCTTCAGCAAATGAGATCAGCTCTGTCTGATTGAGTTAGTTCTTGTTCATTGGAGTAACTGAGCATCAATCACGTTCTAATCAGAGCTCACGTGTGTTGATTATTTTTGTGAACAGCCTCACCATCAGGTTCTATCAGAGCCTAGATTAACTTCTTAGTAATGGCAAAACTTAATAAAAAGCATTTTCACCTAAATATTAAACACACTTTCATTTTTAACTGAACAATCCTGTCACTACAAATTGTTGTTATAGCTTTGAAGTCTGCAAAAGATAAAAACAATACATTTAGAACTGCAGTTATTACTGTTATGTAGATGGATTACTAATCTAAGTACTGCAGCATCTCTTTGGAGTAAATTGTCAAGATGCAATTTTTACCTTTAGTAATGGTCCTTTTTTAAAAACTGCATACCAAGAGACTCAAATTAAGTGACCTTACTGTTTGATTGAACCGGCTTTTAAGAGGTACTAATTATTTAAATTATGATCTTCCAATAAAAACATATTCTGGTAACATATAGCAATACTTGTCATATTCATAAAGCAAGGTGCTCAGAGAAGTGAATCAAAAGATGAGCATCAATTCTGATACATTTGACTTCTGAAAAGAAGTAACTAAATTAAAAAGAGCTCTTTTCTTTTGTCAAATGCTTCCAGCTCCTCTACTTGAGTGTTTCTTACAATCAAGAGCAGCACATTTTGTTTAGTGACGGGTTTGGTAATTGTGCATGACTAATAACGCCTCAGTGTCTGGGCAGTACAATAAATGAAGCCCTCACAATCTAATGTTCCCACTTAATAATTACTCCCTGCATTGATCTTTCTGATCTGTCAAGTAGGAATGAAAATATTACACTCACTTTAAACCCTGATATTGAACAAGAATTCCATTACTAAGAGGCAGCTACCCAGAGAGTGGTCTTACCACGCTAATGAGGACAGCAGCACTTCATCAGGCCCGAGCAGAGAGACTCTGGGCCTGGGAGTAAGTTCCTGCCCATTCTGTAAAATTCACTAGGAATTCCCATCAAGGATAAGCAAAATGGTTTGAAAATACCTGAAAAGTCCTGGATCTTTTCCAAAGTTTCCCAATATCTACGTGATTTGAACACACTGTTGTTCTGTACTAGACTTAGGCAGGAACCAGCACTGTCTGTTTTCCAATAAATGCTTTAAATTTTGTATTTCTAGTAGGGCCAAACTCAAGCTATGACCACACTGAGAAAACCCTCTGCTAAAACAACCATTCATGCATTGGTTTGGGAGTGTCAGAGAAAAGCCCCAGAACCTGAGTCTTCCGCTAACTTTCTGTGAGTCATTCCCAATATTTGGCCTTAACAAAGCCACAGCAGCTGGTGTCCAAGTTGCAATAACAGCAGTCTGGGAAGTATTTTGCTCAGTGTGGTCCATCTATGTAATTTTAAATGGCCAGCAGTTGGTATCACAGGGGATACTCAACGCTGAGTTAATTCTTGTATAAAAACACATCACTCTGCCATGCAGGCAATAGAGATAATGGAATATATATGTATTTTCATTTGCATAATGAATGATACAAGGTTAAAGTTTCATTTTTTAGCAAAGACAGAATCTTTCCATTGGGCAGGTAGAGGAAGGAAAGTAGTCCAAAGAGAAGGTGCCCCTTACCCGGTGTACAGCATAATACTTGATCTGCATTTGTGGAACACAGGATTAGAAGAGACTTTTTTCTGCACGTGCAAGTCAGAGTTATAATTTTAACCAATGTTGCATATAACTGCTTTCACAAATTTCCTGAGCACCACCATCAGATTTATTGTATCTCCACCACTCAGGATGGGAAGACAGCTTGTTACTGTTCGGACAGGCAGGAACTACCTCTATTTTCTGAGTTATAACTACCTGTTGATTCTCAACACCTGCTTGCTGTTGTGTCATTATCACTCACATTTATCTTAGCTAGATTCTCTTCCTCCCTTCGTATATCTCCTTGGTATACTTACTACAAGCAACGAAAATCTTGGCTTCTCTTTTGCTAAGCTGATTAAAACCACAGTCTTGGCCTCTCTTCTTTAGAGCTATCCATCTGCTCAATTAGTTCATCCACCTTGGAGATGAGGGACAGGAAATGTGTAAATGCAGTTCAAAGGTCTTTGAATATGAGCCCAACATAGTGTCACCACTACTCCTTTCTCTGCTGGATAGCCCAGTCTTGCCCATTCAAGGATCATAATTCTCTTCCACAGATGTCTCAGACTGCCTGTTTCACAGTCCTTGCCCACTCCAGGGTGGGTAGACCTGCTTCAATACAATGAGACAGACTGTTTTCCCAAATGGGGCTGAGCTGAAGAAGCAGTTCTAGGCTCAGTGCCAAACTTCTGCCTCTTGGCTCCCAACTCTGCTGAACCAGGAGTCACTGCGTGTCACTCAGTATTGGCTCCTGTGCTCTCTTTCGCATGCATTCTGTAGACTGCTAATCCCTTCCAAAGTCACCTAGCATATGAATGTCCCCGGGAGTTGTTTCCAACTGATAAGATGAAGGTTTGTGCTCTTTTTTTAAACTAAAATCCTCACCTTGCATTATACTCTTGGATTTTATCCATTTTTATTAACCCAGTCCTCTTGGCTGCTCAGCTATTCCTGTACCATATTCCTACTCTACAAAGTACTGCCACCACTTGCCAGCATTAGGGCATTAAGCCCACTCCATCCTCACACTCTCTAACTTGAGCCAGTATTCCTCATTAAAATGTTCAACAAGATATAATGTTCAAGATAAAAACAAGAACCTCTCCATCAGTGCACAGGGAAAGGGACTGCTCTGATGGAGGGAGGTATCAGAAGTGTCATTGGGCAGCAGTTTGTAGAGAATCAGTGGGTGCCTGTGATGGTCCTTCCTCACACCCATTTCCAGTAAGTGAACTGAATTTCTGAGGTAGCTCATGTGCAAATACAGGATTGTGTGAGTTTCCTTAGTGTGTTGGTGGGATTTTGTGAGTTGGCATCATTCTTTTTAGCTCTTGCAGCCTATTTATGATTTGGGTGAAAATGGACATAATTTGAAGAGTTTTTTCCCCCTAAGGCACGAGCCAAGGTTATTAAGCATCCATCATGTCTAAGGCAGTCAGAGACACAACTGCACAAACATCCAAACATCTTCTATCTACCCAAACCCTGGCATGTGATTCCGTACATTGATGTGGAAAATAATCACGTGTAACTACTTTGGGTTTGCTCCCCATCATACAGGAGGTCTTCTGCTAAATGAGGACAGTGATGGACAGAAGGATGGATTGATTACCTGTCTGATCCATTCCATGCACATTCAAACTTGTCAAAGATGCAGTCGTTTTCATAGAGGGAACATAACTTGCTTCTAAGGTAATCATGGACCTGTTTTAAAGAAAATAACTGTTATTCTTGAAACCAAAGAAAATATAAAACTCCAGGATCAGCCCTTCACTTTTTGCATTATCTCCCATATTCACTTTGAAAATATGCTGCATTTGGTAGCTCTGCAGAAGATACTGTGTTTAAACTCCAAAGAAGCTAACTGTACTTTTCCACAGCCCAATTAACCAGGTGCTACAGAATTACTGTTGCAGGAAGGCACAAAACCTGCTTCCCTCAGCAGGCTGCAGACCACCCCTCTTCAACATGTTTGTTTCCTGCTTGGGTGATTTTCTCAGTGCTAGCCTAATTCCCAGAGACATTTCACCAGCTGATACCCTAAATGGGCTAATTAATGTGCAAGAAATCTAATTTAAATAGTAACAAAAATGCCATATTCCAAGATAAGTGGACTCTCACTTATGACGGAGAGAACTTGGCTCTATTAAAAGAGCCTTTAAGGTATTACATTTATTTTTGTAAGGTATTTTAGAAGACAAATACAGCAAAAGGTTCTAGTTCCACAGGCTGCAAATAAGAACACTAATTTAGCCCAAGGATTTCTCCTATTTGGCTGAGGCTTAAAAACAATATTGCAAATTCTCACGTACTAACTAGAAAAGTGAGAGTACCCAACAGAAGACCTCTCTTCTCTAGGCCACACATCTCTGTGAACAAAGATTATCATAAAGAGATCTCATGCAAACTATTTCAGTCTTTTGCTTAATTTGATTCGTTTTTCTTCTGGATTATTTGGTTTATTCCATAAGGAAATAATAATAATGTAGAAAATCCCTGCCTAGATAAATTTACTAATGCACTTCCACTCCTGATATTTTCTTCTAGCTATTGTAGAAACTGTAAAACAAAGATGTGCAGGTGACCTCCTGGAGAAACACACCAATCCAATGGCCCAGGGGTAATTTTAGCTCTGTCATCCTGAGGTTACAGGTTCTTGCAAGTCCAGTGAAATTGTTCCTGCTCATGGATGCTCAGCATCCTCCTCCTTGTTTGTGGCCTGAGGGCACAAACATTTCTTCTAGTAAAATAGCTTCTATCAAGACCACAACAGACAAGAGGGACAATGACCACAAGAGGGACAATGACCTTTCACTTAGATTTTCTTTAAACTTATCAATTTTTGATAGCCAAATTTTACATTATCCAAAGAATATTTGTAATGTAACATTATTAAGGATTATAAATTTTAGTTCTGGATCAATTTTCATTATTAAATGAACACTGAACTTCAAGACAGATAATGTCTTATACAGCAATTAATTGGCAAATGGTAGATAGAACATTCCACAATTAAATGCATTTACTATCACAGTGAGCAATAGGTCAGAACACTTTTACTATTGATGCAGTTTCCTACACTCTCTGTAATTAAATCCTTTCCTTTTCTCTTTGCTTAAAACCTTTTTATGTTAGCAGAGTAATTTGTTACAGAACTGGAATTCTTGCCTTTGTCATGTTTGTGAGCTCCCAATACTTGGAAGAAGTAGAAAGGTTGGTAAGGCAGAAGGAAGTAGATCACATTTGCCTCCCTGGCTGTCATTTCTAGGTCTTTCTCTTGTTACCATTTCCAGCAGCCATCTGTCATGACCACTGTCATGCACACACCCTTTGCAAAGTGTGTCCAAGTCCACAGCTTGGAGCAGTGCCTTTCTACCAGCTTTGTCAAAAAGGATCTTGCAATTCCTCTCTCAGATGTCTTACCTTGTCAAGACTGTCAGACTCACCCTACTGCCTTGGACAACCACCTTGTTCTTTATTTGGACCTTTTGATTACCACATTTGGGCACATTCAGACCCTCAGAGAGACTGTGAAAAACTAATTGTAAGAAACACTTAATTTTCACTGTTTGCATATTCATCTGCCTCTACCAACTGAGGGCAAAATCAGATTTGCCTCGTCTGTTACATCTTGTTCTTACCACATATCACTAGTACTTGAAAGCAAACAAAATTCATTCCTCACTAATTACCAAGGACCTTTTCTTCACTGCAATGTCTGACCCTTATGTAATTATCTAGCAATTCTGTGCTCCAGATAACACAGCTATGCAGGGACCTGTTTTATTGGGACTGAATAGACACAACCAAGAATTTCACTGGTAAGTGACACATTGGCCCAAATCTCTGTGCTACAGATCCTGCCTGAAAATGGATCAAGCTATTACCAGCTATGAATGTGTTCACCTTGCTGCTCCTGAGGCTTCTGCTGGGATAATTCACCTGGCAGAAGCAGAAGAGTGATCTGCTAGGCAGGGCTGCCTTGCAACATTCAAGCTGTGGCCATTCCACTGCACTGCTCTTTTAGTGCTGTCCAGTGACCACACTCTGCCCTTTTTTCTTTTGTGTGAAACAAGCAGGAGAAAATCATGCTGAAACACTGTCAGCAGATAACGTGCTCAGCAGGGCTGCAGCAGCTGCTCTGTGCAATAGCATTCTTTGAGCCACAGCACTGATATGAAAAGGAGCCTGTATGAGGAATTCATTTTTGTGTGTCAGGTTTTTAATATTAAAACTGTAAGCTGATAATGAAGCAGTACCATTATGGACTCTGCTCTTTATTACAACTCTGTGTGAAATCTCCTGTTGTGACCCTCACTATTGCAGCTAGGCAATATCTAAGTACCTACCATGCAGTGGATGAAATGAAAAATTCAATCTTTTAATGAACACCTTTTAATCTTTTAATGACGTATTGCAATCATAATTATGTGGATACATAACTGAAAACATTAGGTTTATTTGTTGCCTTACAGTGATCTATCCTAAAAAAACCTTTTGAGAAATTGCCAAGTTTTTATATTAGATTTAGGTTTGTGAAAGAGAGAGATAGCTCTAAGACAAATTATTTAAGAGAGTGATTTAAACTACTTTTTCTTAGGACAGAATTCTCTACTCTCTGCAGCTTAACAACATGAAAGGTTTTCAGAGCAGCTGGATCACATGAATCCTCTGGAATCCCATGCTCTTGGCTTCCCAAGGCTCCTAGTTCCAGACTCTCCTTTAGTCTACTGCAATGCCCAGCAACACATCTGTATATTCTTTACAAGGATAAATATTTGAAAATGAGAGGCAATCCAAAGATTTAAGAACACTGTTATATTTTGCTATATGTTTTCTATATTCTATAAGGGGTTTTGTTGTTGTGGGTCTTGGGGTTTTTTTTCGATAAATTTCTGACTGCAATTATCAGTACTAATTTTTCCCCATCTCAGCATGAAGAAATTAACTTTTAAATTGGCCCTACTGTTGGGTGCCAGACTGATTTAAAAGTGGCCAGCTTGTTTCACAGCTGCCTACATGAGGAAATAAAAACAGTTGTCAAAATCAAGACAAACAGGTTGGCTTGACCAGCTATTCCTCCCCAGGGACAGGGCTGCCCACTAAATTAGCATAGGTATAAAGTAATATACTAACAAAGTTCCCAAAAACTGAGATTCTATTCTATTATATAAAACAGTCTCACCCTTACCATCCCACTCCATTTTCACAGCATAGCAACATTTCTAACACATTCAGCATTTAAAGCACTGCCATTTTAAGAGCAAACCCAATTCTGTAGTCTTAAAGGTAAACAGGCTCAGACTTTCCAATATTATCACATTGAGCAGTGAACACTATCCACCAAAATGTAATGGATGCATTGAAAAACACTGGGGCCCGCACTGTCTACTAAATGCTAGCTAAAAAACATTGTAAAATTTTGTTTGTTTTGACAAGAAATGCTACCAAATTCTCCTCATGATTTTTTAAAACCAATCTTAATTATAATTACTGTGAACTACTGTATCCCACCTGCTATTATTTAGACACAGAAAACAAGGGACTTATTTAGCACTGTCACAGGATTGTCTCTCAGTAAGCAGCACAAGCTGGATGAATGGCATTTTTCCTACTTTGCATACACTTTTTTAGGTAACTTAACACGTTTTTTTCTTACAGCATTTTCATAACAAGCAGTTTCTGTGTCACAGACGTATTTTCCTTCTTAAAGCCAGAGTCAGAAAATGTAAGCTCAGCTCTCTACTGCCAAACATAACAGATGTCAGAGTACAAACTTAGTGCTGGCTGGAGCCACTGGCATTTTGTCTGGATAATATCTCAATGAATTCAGGCAACCAGATGTGTCTGTCTGGCATTTGTGAGCTGCTGTGTCAGTGGTGATGCCAGGATTTAACACGGAGCACTTCTAGAACTGGGCACAAGGGAGGAACACACAGATCAAGTTGTAAAAAGCAGTTCTGAAATAACAAAGGTGTAAATTCTAAGCAGTCCCACCAGGAGCAGAGTGCTAAGCAACACACAACATCTTTTCCTCAGTTCCTTTTAAATGTTAGTAGCAAAATACGTCATTTGAACTCAGATGCCAAAGTGAAGAGATGATTTCTCTTGTTAGAATAATGGTTTCTTTCAAGAGCCCAATCCACAGGGAGTGTTACCTTGACTCCCCAGGCTTTACACTTTACTAATGCTGCAAATGCCCTTTTCCTGCTATAAGGACTCCACTGTGAGGGCTTTAACCACCTTGATTAATTCTCTTACTACTTCTCAGATAAGATTATGAGAAGTTCACAGAAACACACAGTTTTGGAACACTGAGATCCTTTTATAATGTTGCATTTTAAGACATAGGAGATTCCCACCTGGTACGTTTCTACAGGCTTTGTTTCCATGTTCAGATCCCAAACTTTGACAGTGAGGTAATCTCTTGTAAGCATGTATCTACCACTGTGACTGAATTTGACATCTGACACTGAAGAAATAATTTCTGAAAAAAATGATCTGTTACTGGGGTCTTCTGGTTCTTCATAAACTGTTCAAAGAAAAAGAAGCAAGAGACAGAAATCAGAATTGTATAAAAAATGCTCTGTTGTACAATCTGAAGTGTGCACTTCTTGTGAAACGTGTAATTCAATCTACCAAGGAACACGATATAGAATTAATTGTATATTCAGCACTTAATTTATTCTTTCAAACTTTATATAAAAACACAAAATGTAAGCTTTAAACATTACAGTAGTTAATGTTATAGCTATGGACTAAAAGCATGACTTTGGGAAATTATGCAAATACACTGGTTAGTTGATTACAGATACCTATAGCAAGGCATTTCATGCCTTCAGCCTTTCTGGGGTCTGCATACCCCATTTCCTGACATAACCAAAATCCAGGTGTGCCTGTCACATGAGAGGTGTGTCCATGGGGTGTCACCACAGTCCCATCCCTGGCAGAGGTGGTTACTCAAAGCCTGCCCTGCTTGCCAGAGCCAGCTGGCCTGGCTACTCATTGGTCATGTCTGAAGGCACCCAAGACTAAGAATGAGAATTTTAAAAAGCAACTGCAAATTGCAATTACCTCTTCCTGAAAGGTGAGCATAAAATAGACAGAGGTTTACCATGTGGGTGCACGAACTATGGAGTTGGTGTGCAATTGCTGACAGTTCTGGAAAGCTCTGAACTCCCTGAATGTGATGGGTAGCAGTTCAGTGATCTGACAAGGCAGCAGGCCATGAAATATCGCTTATACCATGTTCATATGTGAAAATCCAGCTCTTGTGGCTATGAGATTGGTCATTCCTGTTCAACTGTACATAAAAATGATACTGGATGACTCTACCCCTACCTCAGGGGTGCCTAGAGCAATTCTGTTGTCTTTCTGCAGATATCTGTGGCCCTGTGATGACCTCTGTGGTGAACTTCAGTACAAAGTTGGGCTTTCAGGGTCTTTTAACTCTCACAAAATCATATTGGTTTGGGACCTATGCCTAGAATATTCTTCGAAAATTGGCAATTTAGTGAATTTCATTTTCAAGTTTCAAAAGCAGGTGAAGAAAAGCCATGTGATAAAACATGAAAGCATGCTGAAAGCAGAAAAACTTTTTACTGTCAGTCAAAATGAAGTTTTTTTTGTGTAGTCCACTGGAACATTTCTCTCTCAATTATTTTATCCATGACTATGATTCAGACTGCTGGAAGCAACGAGGTTAGTTTCCATTAGGTGAAATAATGTTCTGCTGAAAGTTAAGGGTGAGTACGTGGGTGAAGTATGTGGGGTAATGCAAAAAATTATGGGCAATTTTCTTTGAGGGTGGGCAGTGGAATGCAGCCAGGCATGGACATGAGAATAAGGTCTATATTTAAACATGCACCATACATCTGAATGGTAATGAACTACTTCAAAAAGAGCAAAAAACTTTTCAGATAGACTGTAAATGAATTACTTTAAATAGCTCTTTAAAATTTTGCCTAGACATTCTGCAAAGCAGGTATTTTGTAATTATCCTGTCAGATTTTCAAGAGAAGTCTGATGAGCACAAAGCAATTATCATTTCTCATGCCTCTTCCCTTTAATCTGTCCAAACTACAGACTTGGCTGGCAGGAATTTCATCCTCCTAATTATGATGTGAAGCTGCTATTAAAACCAGGAAAGAAAAAAACAAATCCCACTCTTACTGAACTACACCTTAATTTATAGCTTAGATATATTTTCTTGGCTCTATGTGGCTCATCCAACTCCCAGTGATTAGAAGAGGAGTGATACTTGTACCTGAATATTCTGCATTTTGTTAATTAATGAGATTAAACAATTTCATTCTTTATCTGCCCCATTTATTGCTTTTCTATGCTTACTGTATTAAGTATTAGAAAGACTTAGATTAATTAACTGTGGAACTAACAGAGGCATGAAAGTCTCATATCACGACAGAAAGAAAGATAGCAGTAGAAATTTTAGAAACAGCAATTCTTTGGAGATAGTTCCTCTAGTCAGCATAACCAACACAGGAAAATTGTTAAAGGAAATTGAGGAGCAGCTCCCAGTGAAAAGAAGAGAAAGCTTAGCAACTACCAGCATCTGCCTGAACAACCAGAACAAGGCATTAGCCTCAGGAAATGAGGGTGAGTGAGAGTGTTCTTGGGGCTTGGCTATTTCTGGTTTAGCATCAATACAAGGTTATGCACATTCTGCAAAAAGCACAATCTTCCTTCAGTTTGCCTAATACAAGTGGAGTAATTGGAGACAGAACAGCAGTGAAGTTGTAGCCTTGTGACTTGGACTTCAGTTCAGGCAAGCAATTCAAGTTCAGCCCTGACCTCTCCAAGCTAATAGGAAAAAGCCACGGGTCTGGCCCATGGTTTCCAAACAACATTTTCTGTTTATTACTGCTAAGTCTTATCTTTTGGAGGCTGCTCGTGGGCCCTGGAGCAATCAGTACCTGAAACATGAGATTTCAAATCTAGCTTACTTCTCTGTATCTAAATCTTATTAGATCTGAACTTCACCGACATTTGATTACAAATTCTACAATATTCTTTAATTAATTTCATCATTAATTTCTTAATAACAAATACCTGCCATAAAAAAGGGTATTTAACTTTCATTAAAACTGTTCTTGATAATGGTCACAGTGCTAATTACCTGAAAGACACAAAGTTATCTGTCTAGCTGCCTAAAGAACATAGGAATCACAAATGACTGATGTGCTGAGTTCTCATGTGGCACTTGCTCAGACTAAAATGTGACAGGACTCTGGCATAGAGAAATATCATGGAATTTCATGGGAAAGCAGAGCATATCTCTGAGTTGAGCCACTGTTTAAAGAGGAGCCTGCCAGTAAAACACTGCTTCTGCCCCTTATGCCACCAGCACATACATGGGTAAACTGGGAAGTCTGCTTAGGGAAATAAAAATGCTCAATTCCTCTCTGCACAGCTCACAAGTTAAAAACCACAGTAGCTTCTTAGAGAAGTCCAGACTTTGCAGAGAAGGATGGGTTCACTGAAGGATACTTGCCAGAGCACTGTTTTCCCGAATCCTGAAGAAAATCTGCAGCATAAAAATATGCTGCTTCTTTCTTAAAAGGAAGCACCATCTGCTGAAAAACAAACTCTTATCCCTCATAAAAAAATATTCTTGTTTCCTTGTGAATTTCTCTGATCTGATGCAGAATGGAGACTTCCCTTTTCCAGTGGATAGGAAAGGCATCTCTAATATGGAGATATCTAAAGTTAAATAAATAAAATGGCCAGAAACAGCAAGAGGAGGTGGAAAGGTCTATCCCACAGCTTCCCTCCTGGACCCTGGCCAAAACAAAGCAGATGCCTTGGGCAGTAGCCAATAGAAGTATTTTGCACTAACACCTTGGGGCTCTCATCTGCACTCTGGGGGGTCACAGGTGCTGCCACCTCAACTTCCCATTAATATGTGATTCTACACACCTGAAACTGCTATTTATTGGAAAAGATACATCCAATAAAGAAAAACAAATTCTAAACAAGTAGCTGGGCAGAGCTTTAATTGTGGCAAGGTGTAAATTATAGCATATGTGAACTTTAAGAAATATTAAAAATAATGCTAAAATTGTCTTACATAGTGGGTGCAGTGTCACAATCTGATATAGTGTACAAAATCCTGTACTCCTCCTGAAATCATCACAAGAAAGAAAACTTAAAGATGAACAGAAATCTGCTCCATAGATTTTGTAAGAAATTCCATCAGTCATAGGATAAAATTATAAACAGCTTTAAAGGCTCATTCCCTCTAGAGAAAAAAAAAAAAGCACTGTTTTCTTTCTACTTATGAACAAATAATATTTTAATAAAGCTTATTTTTTTTTTTAAAGGATACTGTTTATAATTTGTATCCTGTTCTGAAAATTTCTGATTTTATACCACTTGTTACTTAGGTTTAAATCATTGGAAATCCTGCACCATGAAATAGATCTTTTCCTCCCTCCAAAGACAGATAATGGATATAGAAAATCATCCAGTTCCTGTTGGAGGGTCACAGCTGCAAAGGGATGAAAACAGCTTTGGCAGCAGGGGAAGCAGAGGCAGTGTGGTTACTGAGAGGGAGGGACTGTGGAGACCAGGGCTAACAAAGTTGGTGGAACATGACAGGGAAAACAATTTTTCATTTTTATTCTATAAGCAAGTAAACATTCTGCAGCTAGACTGAATTAAGAACTTGTTGCAGATAAACCTCTGGGTTACACTGGTGAATTTGAACAACAGTTGAATTTCAACTAGGCCTGGAAATACCAGTGGTGGATCAGGTAATCCCTCACCTGGCTTTAATTTCATAAACACACAAAACAGGTTCAATCCCAGGCCAAATAATTTATAATTTGAACCAAGTTCCTATTTAATTCCATATCCCAAATGAAAATGGCTGCAATATCTGATTAGAACATATTGGAAAAGAGTACTTTAATATATGGGATTTTACTGGCCTTGACAGATTAGCCACAGGAACAAAAGGAGCAAGAACAAACATGCTTTCCTAATAGATGATAAATAAAAAATTTTAACCAAAATAACACATTTCTAACTATATTCTAATATTTTTAGATGGAAAATAAACACTATTCCCAGGTCAGTTTTGATTTGGCCTATCACATATATTTCATCATTTAGCATAAAAAACCTGAACTACTGAAGTTCAGTTTCATTTGAACTTCTATGAAAATACTACTATTCTTTCTTTTTTTAAGTACATGACACTTGTTATTAATGTTCAACACAGAAAGCATTTTTTTTGTGCCATTTAATTCAGGAAATGCCACATCTTGACCTAAGCATAGTTCTGGGCTTATCTCTAATATGGTAGAGATCTCAAGACATAAAAATGGGCAATAAAAATGACCAGAAGTACCAAATCACTTCCATGCAAGGAATGGCTGAATAGACTGGGGTCTCTAAACCTAGGGAAGACTGAGGGGGGTGTAATTAAGAGTGGCATGGAAAGGATGAACAGGGAATGACAGTTCACTTTGTACTCTGTCTCTTCCAATCCACAAGTAGGGGTCACCGTGTGAAACTAGGACAGGGTAAGCAGAGAGAAGATGGTCCTTCATACTGAACTTAATCAAACTACTAAAGACTTTTCTGAAAGATACTGTGAATGGTAAAAAATACACACAGGTTCAAGAGTAACTGCACAACTTCAAGGAAAGAAGAAACATTTCAGTGTTGTTGAATGCAGTAAGTTCACTTCCACTGAGGTCCCTGAACCTCAAGTTTCCAGCTGCAAATTGCAGAGGGTAAAGATTATACAGTTAGTCTGTTCTTACATTTTCTGTTGATGTTGCTACTGCCAGTATCAGAGCCAGAACACTGCACCAGAAGGACCTCTGGTCTGCCCAGGTATGCTCATTTTAATACAAAAGATTTAATATAAAAGTGTCCCTGATTTCATTCTAAGTGAATCAAGCCCTACTGCAAGCTCCCACTGAAATTCCTGGTCTCTTTAGACCTTTGAGCTTCATTATTCATGATAATAATTTGCTTTACCATCATTATTTACTTTATCTTTCACTATCTCTGAATGTTTTATTGTTTTGTATTAAGCCAATCCACTCATACATCCATGTCCCTCGGAAATTCTCTTTCAATAATAGAATATTCTACTAATGTGACAATCTTCCCTTCTTGGTCTATGCTGATTAATAAGGTCATAGATGAGAGGGAGTTTTTGAATCTGCTTTCAAAAGCAATCTAAAATACAATTATTTTGTGAGACACATTTTTTTAACATTTTACATTACCATAGCCTGTAGCTGTTTATCCTGCTTTAAACTAAAAAGCAGTATCGTTTTATATTTCAATTTTCTACTTGCTTTTATATAATTCAGAGGGCACCTCTTTGTGCCCTGGTCACTTACACATCTCATTTTCCTTCTTTTACTCAAAGCAAATTTCTGACCTTTCCTCCACACCACAAGTCTGAAATTTCACCTACCATACAGCATTCCTTTATCCAATGACCCAGTATTAAAACTAGGCTTCTCATCAATACCTCTGGAGAACACAGCTTTTAAAAGTGGAGCCTCAAATCAATATTTAAGAATCTGTTTTACCATCTGCACTGAGTTGCTGCAGCTTGTCACAAACCACAAGGGAGGGTGCCTCAGTGCTGAAAGGCAAAGCCAGATCAATAGCTAAAGATCACTGGGTGGGGGCTTCACTACAGAGCTGCTTACATTAATATAACTTTGCCACTGAGTTTGTTAATAAAGAGGAGTGGTGCTAAAGAGAGAAAAGGAATTGAAAAAACACAAAGCCAATCTAGATGATCAAGCCTCTTTAAAGCTCTGTCTCACAAAGACTTATGTGCATGCTTTAATGCCACGTGTTGTGAGCAATCCCAAGGAGTTAATGGGACATAAAACTACTACTGCTCTACAGCCAAACTGATATGTAAGTCTTTCTGATCCTGATATATAAGATTAGTGATAAGTGGGGTTTTTTCCCCCCAGTGAAATAACATCTTGAAAGCCAGTTTCATGAGACATTAAAAAGCAGTATTTGCTGCTATTAAAAAAAATTAAGCAAACAAGACAGGAATTTTAATAGACTGAATAATTAAATCAATCTCACAGCAATTATTTGCTTTATCTCTGCGTGGTTGGGTGAGACGGGGTTAATGAAACACCTCTTCAATCATAAATCATTTACCATTGCTTCAGGCTTTTCTCTTTCCTCCTAGTATTTGATAGCTAGAAGTATATAAATCAGGTTTTTTTCTTCCTCAGGTTTAATTTTAATATATCTTGCACAACTGGAGGAAACACTTTATAGACATAATTGCATTTCTGTAGAAACATTTTTGAATTTTCATTAGCTATGTTTTAAATGTCTTTATTATACATTCATCCAAACTGAGCAGAATGGAAGCTTTGGAGCCCATGCTAAAGGCAATCTGTTACCAAATTTCAGTGGGATTCCTGCACAGGGAAGGATCCATTCCAGGATCTAGTTTAGCATGCATGAAATTGTAGTAACAGACCTTTAGTGACAGCCATAATTACAAAATTACCAGGATACGGGCACATTTTTTCATTGGGGATATAAAATCAGCAATGCATATGTGCCTTTGTAGTGCATGCTTAAAAATAAATCCAGAATTAGGATAAAGAGAACAAGCCTTCTTCAAGCACGGGGTCAAATCATTTCAGAAGCTCAGATAAGTTTCACTCCTGTCACATGAAAACTTGCAGGTTTTGCCTGAAGTGGACATCATTTTGACAGGGGTCTCTCTATGCATAAAGGGAGAGTAATGGCTGTCTCTCTCTCAGATGACATGAGACCTGACATGAGAGCAGATGCAGAAATAAAAAGCATATTTTAAATGGAAATCCCACACAGAAGAAAAACAAGTTGTCTCTTTTTCAGTCAGACAATAAGCATCATTCATTTGGAAAGGTCAATATTAATTAGCAAATCCAGCAGGAATAGTCTGTCACAGGCTTTTTTGTGCATCTGGTTGTTCTCTGTTGCAAATGAAAGATAATCCATATTCAGTCAGAGGTCTGAAAGGTGTCTTGTCTCTGAAATTCCAAGCTGCTTTAAACAACTGGTAAATAGAATTAATTTAATTTTTAAAATTCAACATGTTTAAGTAGATTATCCTTGATTTGTGTCTTGGCTGCTTCCATGATTCTGAATTCTTTAAAATCAAAGGTAATCTCAAAAAAGCCCAGCAGATAACCCAATTGAGTCACACGCCTGACTGACAGGACAGTGGCATTTATCCTTGGCAAAAGGCTGGCATTTCTTTCAGGCCTGGATTTCAAATAAAAATGTGGAAAAGGACTCTCAATGGAAAAACCACCCCCTTTGACAAAGATGGAAAAGATGCCATCTTTGGGTGGCATCTCTGAGTCACAAACCAACCATGGGGTTGGGATGCAGCAGCTGAGAGGCTTTGCCCCATTCAGGGAGAGTCCACAGAAGATGGGATTGTCCATGGTTGCTGGGATTGCCTGTCACCTACAAATCCTTCCTTGGTCAAAGGGAGGAGGGCTCTAAATGGCTCCTGCTACAGACCCAGAGCACACGAGCCTGAGCTTCTGCCTGGAGGGCAGAAAGCACCAGCTCATGGTGCCAGAGGCCAGTGCTACAGAACCCCAAAATTGGTGTTGTAAGGTCACCGTGGCACACAGCAATAAACCTGAAACTGCAGCTCCTCTTTCCTTCAGGTGTTTTGCTGTAAACTCTGCACATGAGTAATGGATAATTAGAGATAGGGTTTTAGTCTGCAAATACATATTAAGAAATGAATACTAAAAAACCCTTAAAGCAACATACAGAATTTAAATAAATTATTACAGCTTCTGAAGTATGCAATGACTTTAAGATGTTAAGGCTATTACATGAAATATCAATAGGAGCTATACTCTTGAGTAGCTTAAATTTCCATATTGCATAACTACACAGTTTATATTTACCATTTAATAATGGTTTTAATAATTCTGATGAACTATTGAAAAAGTGCTTCATTTTTTTTCTGACTTCACATGCTCAAGCTCAGTTTTCTTTAGCTGACTGCTTTATTGTATGATTTGTTGAAACAGCCATATGCACCCATCTAGCCTACCAGCTGTTTGGAAGAATGATATTAACTCATGCACATTTATGAGGATCTCTGAACATAATATTAGCAATAAAAAAAATAAAAACCAAATTAGCAACTGTTTGTTAATTGAACAAATACTTCTGTAAGTATATTTTTAGTCAGGATGATCTACTGCAACAGTATCCCTGTGCATGTCTTCCTTGACACCTAAACCCCTTGCATAAAAATTTATGGAATTTGAGGTGGGGGTTAACTCTTTTATTTCTTCAATGTTCCCAGCTGACTGCCCTAACAGCAATACTTTTGCTGCTGACACAGATTTCCATATACTGCCTTTTTTCTATGCTGCACTGCCATGCATGTTGCTTGATGACATCTCAGAGGCAACCTTTGGGTGCTTTGGCAAGTAAACAATTTAGATGAAAGGTTCCATATTATTTAAATTCATTCCCTATTTGTTGCTGCTTGAGTCTGACTTTCATAAATGTTTTTATTCTTTAGCTATAACACTATGGACTGCAAGAACACCTTCCTCAGGCCCACTCCTCTAATATTCTAACAAGCAGGGACATTCATCTCTTTGGCATCTCCTCTCCAGAACATTTTTGATGGCATCCTCTCCCACTGCTTGCAAAGTCTGATAATAACAGGGAACAGCATCATGTATGTACCTGCTCTGTGGTTTCAGAGTGGTCTTTCCCTGATACACATCTGCAATGGCTACATAAGAATTTCTTGTGATCCTCACTCAGCACTGCACAATCTGTTACTGAGCTATTATAAGAAGCAGTTTCAAGCAGTCTATTAGAGACACAACACATTTTATCACACCTTATCAGTATCTCAGTGACCATTTAAAATTCAGCTACTGACCAGATATTTTTTCTGTGCCTTATAAATAGATTTGGTGGTCTGAGATAATTTTTCTAAGGGACAGATATTCCCACTACAACTCATCACACAAATTGGCAGCTGGCTATTAAATCTCAGCATAGGCATCAGGGATGAGTACATATGGAAGTAGTCCCATCTTGTCCATGTCAAAGCCATGAGGATTTATAAGGGAAACCTTGTAGTCATGCTGTCACTAATGGCAAAAAGAGAGATTCCACCACTAGGCTTAGAAAACCAGAAATCTTCAAGACATTATAATTTATTAACATCCTGTGATGGTTGACTTATACTACAGACATTAATATGTAATTTATTTTTACAGTGTGGCACAGTAATTATTCATGGTATTCTCTAATCCTGTAAAAAAAAGAGCTCTGGCAGGGCTCTTCCCCCAGGAGCTGCAATGGACTTTATAAGAGCTACAAAGATTTGAATAAATAAGGGGAAAAGAAGTAAATGCAAAAGTTCACAACATATGCTCATTATCCAGGTGCTTTTGTTAAGTGTTGCGTTGTATCTTTTATCCCTAAAAATATGTACATCCATTACAATCTTAGATCAGCATCTGAAATACAGCATGCAGTGGTACTAGACTGTGCTGAGAAAGCAGGTATGTATGGCACAACATGAGGGTTTACAGCAACTCCAGTTGTGGTGTTTTGCTTGAAAAGTGAATTCAGCTATGGGGAAAGACTGACAGACAAGGCAAGCTAGGAGAGCAGGGCACTGATCATGCACATCCACATGCACCAGTTGTAAATTTAGCAACTGTAAAGAGGAATCAGATGCACAGTCAAGGTACCAGAGAGACAATCATGCAAATAACTTGATTTTGCAGACTTGTTTTTTGATATATCCTTTTAGGCTGCTATGTGCTGTATATAATTCACTTTGCTTGTCTCTGAGAGCTATACTGAAACCACTCCAATCAGCAGTACCTGGGCCTACTCCTTTTAACACTTCAGAAGTTCTACCCCTGCTGTATCTATTTTGTACTGTACACACTCAGATTCTCAATGAGCTTGACTTGACTTCAGTGCAGCAATGCTACATTAAATAGCTATTTTCTAACTCATAGATCTGGAAAATGGGGTTTAATCAATGACCATTAGACCTTGCGCTCCCTTCTGGTATAAAATGCATTCTTTCATCCAGCATTGCTGTATTGTGGCTTTAATAAGTTCTGACTGGCATTTGGCATTGAGTTACAGGGGCATGGAGGCCTTATTAGCAGGAAGAAATGGAAGTACTACAGAACAAAACAATTAAGTGGGACAGGATAATTCACAGCATTGTGTCAGACTGTGTCATGCTTACATTTCACTTCATGGTATTGAATTCTCCCTACAAGTACAAGGAGATACAGCTAACAAAGGTAAAACACTTGTCTGCTTGGGAAATTGTCCTTGAAGGTTATTTTTTATAATTGGACACCACATCCTAAGAGGTTCTGAGCATGTGCATTTCTCCTTGCAGTCAAAAGGCCTAGTCATAGGCTTTTTACTAAATTCACTTCAGTTTTAAAAATAACATATGTATGAAATCTGTTCACCACTTATGTCTCATTTAAGTCTTCACATACATTTTCCTCCTCCCTTGCCCCTACTAAGAAGATCTGCCTGTCTCAAACAGGTTCAAGTAGGCACTGAATGGCATAAAACCTCTTATGTGCTCTGGTACTAAAATAATTTCTCTTGGATTTCCTTTCAATGTTTCAGCATGGCAAAAGAAACTGATGAAAATTGATGACCCAATTCTGTGAGATGGAGGTGTCCTGGAAGAGCCCTCGACCCGAAGGTGACTAAAGCAGAGCCAGCACAGTTCATTCATCAGGTTCTCAGCTTTTCAGTAACCATCCACATGATGCCTTTTTCTGGGCATTGTCAGTCTCAGAAGATCAGGAACAAACAGGTGGTTTGCACAAAGCAAAGTGCCCAGGCTTGCCAGATTACTGGTGGGAAGGACCAGAGTCTGTCTTCTCTAGACCTCAAAGAGCTGATAGTATGACAATATAAACCTGCATTGTTCTTCAACTTTTAGTTTGAGAACAAAAATAGTCACATATTTTAAAATTTTACTTCTTTCTTCTTATGTACATTTCAGATATGAACTATCATGATTTGGTGGTTCGTCTCAAAATTTCACAGGCTACATAAAATCTTGTAGGACAGATGACAACTTCTATACCAACACCTTTTTTTTTTCTTACCCTCCTCCCCACTCCCCCTCCCACCCCCCCGATTACTTATTGCATTTCCTCTGAGTTAGTTCAGACATAATGTTGAAAAAATACATATAGCGAATGCAGGACTACATATTTAGGAAGGATACTGAAATTTCCTAATCTAGAAAGTAGATTCAAAATTTGAAGGCAGTCTGACAATCAAAATTTACTTGCTGCAGCATTCACAACAGTACTTGTGTATTCAAACCACTGTGCTCATCTACTTAAATACCCCCTCATCCTCTTTGATTTGTTAGGAATTCTCTCTATTTCGCTAGAGTTCTGGGTTCTTCACTGATCCCTGCAATAAGAACTCTAAGGGCAGCCAGTCACAGACATGACTGTTACCAAGTTCATAGCTAATACTTGCACAGGTGAAAAAAAAAATTCTTCTTTTTCCCGTTTCCTTTTCAAATGTGCCTGCAAGTGAGAAGCTAATACACTGGGGTATGCACCCATCCACGTGCTATCTGTGAATTGTAAGACTGCAATGACATCTGGGGCTCCATGGAGCAAGGACTTACGCTTGGAATGTTTGTCACAGAGCGCCGATGCCCTCATGTCGCAGAGTCTCAGGGATCCTTTGCTGCTGCTGTAGACAAAGAGATTGCAGTGGTGGGGATGGAACTCAGAGGCTGTAATCACTTCTGTCAGGTCCTCCATATTGGCTGGCTTTATATCCACAATGTCTGAATGGAAGTTTCATCAAGGAAAATGCGGGTAAAGCATGACTCTTACTTGAAGGAAGCATGCAAATGTACACACATGTAACGCTTTTAAAGATACACTCATTTGTTTGGCAGTAGTACAGTTTTCAATTCCATACCCGGCCCACTTATAGCAAACCTGAACAGCAATGTACAGCTCAAAGTCTGCACAGTTTTACTGCAGATGCCATTAGCAGGTCACCATTTATGCATGTTGTGCAAAGACATCAAAGAAACAGTGTTGCAGGGACATAGAATTCTCTCTTCAATTCTTCACTGAAACTAACAGAGAGCAAGTAGCTGCATCTCCTGCACTTGCTACTGCTCTATCCCAGATAATGCTGAGAGGGAACAATGCACAGCTCAGATCTGCTCACTCCAGTCAGGCTCACTGGCTTTTATGATTATGCAACTTAAGCTAAAAAATACATGTAGCTTAAGNTTTTTTTTTTTTTTGGCAAAGGCACATGTGGCAAACACAGAAGTATTTATGCAAATTATTTTGGGTGAATATATACTAATACAATTTCCTTCAGAAAAACTACATACAGTATTAGGTTTGCTATTTGAATATTTACAAAGTAGTATCTGAAATTACATTCTTAGGTTTTTTTATGTAAATGATGTCAACTACAAAAATTAGTATGCATCTTTGTGACTGAGAATCGTACACCTGAATCATTGAAGTGAACATCATCTGGAACAAAAATACATCAAATATCTAGTTTGTCAAGCACAAACTTGTCAGCTGGATCACCAAAGATTACCCACATGAAGTGTAACTCACATGGTGCCCCTCCAACACTTGTATAACATTTGTAACTCATACACATCACCTGCCTTAAAACCAGGACCCACACTGAGCCCACATTTGGAGGAGAAGGCCAGTCTGTGAAAGATTGCTTATAGAGAAAAGAATGAAAGGAAGAGTCTCATGAGGGGGCTGGAAGAAAGCAATAGATACATAAGCATAAAATGAAAGACGGATATATATGTAAAGCAGTACATTTAAATAAAATTGAGCATTTTCACATGGCCCTCAGCAATCTGCTACAGATAAGCCATCCAAATGTTAAAAAATCCTTCGAACAAGAAGAGAAATGTTACCCTATTTTACTGATGGGTTTGTGCGAGAAGCAATAAAGGATTTGCATAAGATCACTTGGGAAATGCATAACAGAACAAACCCAGATCTACTGAGTCCCAGTGCAGTGCCCTAAACACAAATCATCTCAGTGCCTGGATTCCCTGAACATAAAATTTGAATCAGCTGACGTTCAAAATTTAAACATCCCAGAGGATAAGATAAATGAGAAAATCTGTTTTATTGATGGTGAGAGAAATCATATATCATGGTACTAAGCCTCTTTCTGTTCCCAGTGTGACCACTTCCCAAATGGAAGACCAATCAAAGACCTTTGATTGATTTCTGTGGGAATGGGATATAGTCTACCACCACCTTAACACTTCATACTTTGATCTTTGCCAAAAATATAAGTCTGGAACACTACAGAGAAAAAGATTCAGAGATAATTATCTTGATGACTGTGCACACATCACTGTTGTAATTTTTGGTTTTTTTTTTTCTTTTCTTCCCCATGTGCTTTAGAAAGGAAAATATCAGCAAAACTATTAATATCTTCTGACATTTAATAACAACTGGGAATGAATTAATGTTGCATTTTAACTGCAATCCTACTTACTTGTACTATCACATTTGCATCCATCTTTAAGAATCCATCATGATTAATAAAAGTGCAATGAATGTTAAGAGGTGGAAACATTGATTTACATCTTTTATAAAGCACCACTAAATAATCATGAAAATCAACAGAAAAAAAAAATAACCTTTATTCAGTTTTGTGTAATTGGTGAATTTGTCTCAAGAAACACCTTTAAGTAAAAGCAATTGCTTTCAGGGATTGACTTGCTTTATGGAGTTCAGAGAAATTATGGTTACTCAGTAGAAGAATTTCATCTCTCAGCAGAGAGATGAATAATTGCTGAGTGATGAGAAAAATATAAAATATAAATGGAGTATATGAAACAGTCATGGTAAGTATCATTTTTCTGGATGCTGAAGACACTGTTGATGAATTTTCTTTCATTGTGTAAAATGAATAAACCTATGCCGAATAATGAAATTAAATATTCCATCCTCCTGCCAGAAAAGCAGAAAACACTTGAAACATACTGCATTTCCAGATGTGATCTAAATCTCCTCTGAGAAAGAATCTCATTTGCCTACTGAGAATCATAGCAAAAATGAAAATTCATCATTTCACTTGATTTAGAAAAATTAAAACAGTAACAACATATTGAAGTAAACAACCAAGGGACTGGTGAGTTGCAGATGAGATTTACCCCAAATGCATTTGTAATAAATGGAAAAACAGCCTTTGTTTTGACAGCTACAGAACCCAATATATCAAAAGAAGAATATGTCACACAAAAGAACATTTTCCTCCTCTCATGATTTTTGCCATATATTTGAAAACAATCAAGTACAGCTTGACATGTGATGTGTAGGAACTGTATTTAAACTAGCATGACATGGTAAGGGCAAGCATCTCCCATGAGACATTTCTCATTTCTATTTTTCTGTCTTCCCTTTGTGCCTTGTCTTCCTTTTAAGCACAGCATTTCATGGCAGGAAAAAAAAATTAAAAAAAACTGGACCAGACAGAGAGCTTCAGAAACAGGGACTTTGGTGAACTTGAAAAGCATGAAACAGGGAATCTGGCAAAAACTGATTAAATGAAAATTCCACTGCTAAAGAGAAAACTATGGTAATAGCACAAATCTGTAGTTGTCTCCTACACTACTGCCTTCCCCTGCAATCAGATGTTGTGGAGGGCTGTCTCCAGTGGGGCACTGTCCTACTCCCCCACTGCACTCACCTCTGAAATACCAGCCACATCTGACTCCTGCTGTACCACATGTGATCTGCTTCATTTTCAGAGTATGGAGAAAACACCTAGGACCAAAGGCATCTAAGACAGAAAGAACAGAGAGTTCAGCTCACCACTGGCAGCGTGCTTAGATATAATTCTGTTGGCCTAAAAAAGTCAGTGTTTCTGTGCCTTAACAGTGCAGAAATTTCCCCTATGAAAATAAAAAATATATCCATACTGCTTTGACTCCCACACATGCTTGACAAGAACAAGGCATTTCGATCCCTGGCAGATAAGGGAAGGTTGAACTTGCACCTCACCAGTGATGGGCTAGAATACATTGGCAGTCTTTTAATTCATTAACATTAAAGCAAGGAATAGAAAATATCTTGCAAAAAATAGAACAGGTCCTTCCTCCTTAACTATTTGCTGTCTTACATACCAGATCTGTCCTCCACTGCTTGGCTCCATGACACAGGATAAAGCTATGAAGAGGCCAGCAGACTTTATAGATGCTGTCCACAGCAAAATTGAAATAAAAGGTCAAGTACACTTGGCAACTACAATAGTGAGAGATTATGTTCTTTAGTAGAGCCACAAGACCAGGAAAGGCGATTTTGGGAAAGGCAACAAAGCAACTCTAAGGCAATATAACCTTAACCTTGGCTGAGCATCTACATTGCCTCCCCCAAACTATTCAAGAGCAGAAGTACAACAGAGGAGAGAGGGTGAGCAGGGCAGGATCTGGCTGCGAGGAGGCTTTAGGGAAAGATCTCAGAGAGAGGGGGGAGGGGGAGAAAAGAAAAACTCTAATAGAGGAGAGAGGAAAGATCATAAGGAAAGGCATGATTAACAACCTGCAATGATATGCAGTGTGAGGAATGTGATCTGAGTACACGATTCAGTTATATGGAATGTTTAGTTCTAATCCAGTGTTGTGTGCTGCTGCTGTGCAGCTGATAGCAAAATAAGGATTACAGGAGGAAGAAAATTTGTTTCATTGCCTCTGGGCCACTGATCTAACAGAAATATTCCCCTCTGAGAGAAGTCACTCCAGAAAGTTCCTTTTATTGCAGGTTACAAAATTGACCCTCATCTTGAGCCAAAATTCATATTAATCAGAATTCTCCTCTTGATCAGCTAGAATATAAATGAGCCTGCCTGCTTTATGCTCATGCCAAAACATGTATCATGAGAATGTGGAAAATACACAGGGTTCCTGCTGAGCAAAAAAGGTCCCAGAATAACTTTTCTTGTATGATAATGGAAACATAGCAGCCTCCTCAACACAGATTAAATTCCCTTGGAAGTGAATTGTATGCATAAAGAACTAGCTGCTTCATCTTCTTGAAACCATCAAGGAATTCTACAAGAAACTGAATTTTGTAGACAACAAATTTGTAGCACACAGGCTATGGCATATAAAGGTTTGAATCTTCTAATACTATTTTGGAATAATTTTTAAATGACTTGTGGGTTCACTGCAAGAAAGAAATAGTTTTTATGGTCAGAAGAAGGCTCGAGAAAAAAGTACTTTTCCCCCTCCCCCCTTTATTCAACTCCAATGGAGAAAGAGAGGCTTTCTTTAGAAAGCCAGACAAAATTTTCCATGATTACTTCACAAGAAAAACAAAACTCTCATCTTTCTTATTTCAAGATATGCTGATATGACACTTCATTTTTATCCCTGCGTGGGACTTAGGTTTTTGCAAATTTAAGCACTTTCAAAAAATAACCTTCAGCATAACATATCTTACCAAACCTGGCTGTTCCCTGTGTTTTCCACAGAGGCTTGTTCAGGTTACTAATTTTGTCTGCATCTCACACCTACATTTCAGCCTAGCCCTAAGAAAGTCTAAGAAAGATTCACTGACTAGTAGTTGAAATCAATAGCAATTCATGGAAGCTGCCAGGGCTTCAGTTTAGAGTAATTGATTACTGTGGTCCTGCTGAGGCTCTACACTTTTAATATACGCATTTCTCTGAGTGGTTTCCCCTGCTAGTCATTTAGTGCACACTATTTTCATTACAAGGAGGGAACTGTGATGCCTACAAATCAAGCTGTACCAGTTTTACACTTCCTACATGATGGTTATAGCATTCCTACACCGTGTTCCAGTTGAGAAAATGAATTCCAAATGGCTCCAGTTTTCTTCCAGGCTGGGTACATAAGGCCTCAGTGTGCTTGACAACATCATGATGTGATTACATCAATCTTATTATCAACAAAAGAAGCAAGCCCTACCTTTTAAATAACAATCAGCTCACTCCTTTCTTCCCATTTCTTATAGACACACTGTATGTTTTCACTGTTGAAGGACAATTCTACAATAGGCACCACTTGACAGTATGGACAGCATTGGATAGGGTCCAGCTTCTCAAGCTCTGTATTTCAGGCCTGCTGCCCAAGAGCCAAGGGGTCCTGAAATGAGCTGTCAATAGGTTAACAGATGTGACCTTTTCTTCAAATTCCAGTGTTTTACCTTAGGCAAAGAGAGTATTTATATTCCAAGTACTCCTAATAGTCACAGTGTCAATGTTTCCCATCGCACAGCATTTGCCCAGTGCTAAAAGCACGTACTATATGGGTCATATCAGAAGCCCAGAGAGTTGCAATTACATTTTCTGTATCATTTGACTCCTCTGGACCACAAAAGCATGAACTGCCTAAGTGTGTGCTCCTCCCAGCTGCCTTGAACCTAATACCTGTTAATGCAACATATTGATCCATACTGAATTGTACAATGTCTGCCCAATTCTATTTTTAACTCCTTGGTATTTTTAACAGTGATTCTTCAGACATCATACTGGAGTTGGGAACTTTGGCAACAGTCTAACAGTGGTGGTCATTTGCTGAAAATACCAATTTAAATTACTTGATTTTGATTGGAAATAAAATGTCTTTATCAAAGGCCTTCTGGCACTGCCATTACAATAGTACAAAGGCTTCTGCAGTTTTCCTCATATCAGGATTATGAGACACAGAAGAGTAAAAACCACTATGGGGCCTGTTAGCTCTATGTGGAAGGCCAAACCATAGCCAATTACGTTAGATGCTGTGCAAACACAAAGTAAAGGGATTGCTCATGATACAAAGAACACGTACAAAGAGCATACAGAGAAGAGATTAAGTAATGTTAACACAGTTCTGTGGACTTCAGAGGTTTCTTAAGTCAAGGATTACAGGCTAAGCTAGATGAGAAAGCTGTTAGTGGAAGAAGGAAAGTCATGGTCATAGTTCAAAGGCTGCAGTAGCAATAAACTTTCCATCTATTCAGCTAGAACTAGCCACAAAAGTGGCAAAGGTTTGGCAAAGGTTAATTTAAGAGACAGCAAGACTGTATTTTGACCTAGTGATCTCTCTCCTCCCTAACCCTGCAGCTGTCCAGTCATGGCAGTATTCACTAAGTTCTCTTCTTGATTAATTGTTTTGAGAAGCTATTATTATTCTCATTATTACATTTGACTTTTGCAACTTTCTCCCAGAATGCATACTGGCCTAAAGACTCATTCTGAATTTGAGAGATCTCATTCTGATTTTTGCAACATCAGAATTACTTTTCACTCCTATTATCTTGGTAGGATAAAAAGAGAGCAGCAAGAAAGCCCTGAATTTCCATTACACAAATATTACTTTAAAAAAGAAACAACAACTTTTATATGTACTTAGTAAAATTTCAGGAAATTGCTTTTACTGCCATAAATTCAGTAAACATCAGACTTTGCTGTATGCAAGTTGCAGAAAAACAACTCTATAAGAGAAGCTGCCTATGGAATATCTGCAACATTTGACAAAGTGTTGAAAGCAGAGAATTGTAGCACTGATAGGAAAGAGACCATTTTAAATGGTGCAGGTCACATTCAAACTTCATCATAGATAGGCCTGTTCATACACATTGCAACCAGTAATTTACTTAGAGAATAATGAATTCAGAAGTAGATACTGGAAAACTTTAATTTAATTAGGAACAGAATTTTTGGCTTGTTTTTTTGAACAGAACACCTGCATTTTCACCTGTAGACACAGTCACATGCCTGCTTTAGCAACAACCATATGCAGATTCAAATTTTCAAGAGCAAAGACATCATTATCTGCATATACACAGCTGAAAGAAGATTTAAGTGGATGAATCAACAGAGGAAGACCTGCCTTCATAAATACACACCTGCAGTCAGTCACTGAAAGATTACAAAGTCATATTTAGTTTATATATTTGCATATTAATTGATTATGATTTGTCTGAAACTACTGTGGCAAGCTTAATGTTACACTTGGAACAGAAATACAGAAGAGCCTCAGGTACATGTAAATTATTAATAGAAGAGCACTATTAAGTCCCTGAGCTGAGCTTCTCTTAGGCAGTGTTGTTCTACACAGGATGGTTAAGTGGCATCATGTACTACATACTAGCAAAGGTTCCAAGAAAAGAGTGATTCAACATTAATAAGGCAAGTATAATTGATAAACAGAAGCAATATAATCTCATAGTTTAAAAACCTTTCCTGAAATACATTGGATGCTTAACAGAAAACTGAGA
Source organism: Dicaeum eximium (assembly GCA_013396995.1). Taxonomy (NCBI): domain Eukaryota; kingdom Metazoa; phylum Chordata; class Aves; order Passeriformes; family Dicaeidae; genus Dicaeum; species Dicaeum eximium. The sequence continues at coordinate 937,099 of VWZP01000982.1, read as the reverse complement.
AGGATCTACTCAGTTTACTGAATAGAGTCCCTGTAGTAGTACAGAGAAATATGACATATAAAATTCCCCAAACTCCATCTTAAAAATAGACAGGGATTTTTTTCCCACATAACTTGTAAATAAGAGAGGAAATGTCTTTTTTTTTCTTCTTCTTCTTCTTTTTTTTTTTTTTTTAATGAATAGCCTATATGCTAACACATAATTCCTATGAAGAAACTTATTCTTGGTAATTACTAAAATCCCATGCAGCTGAGGAAGATCTATCTCTTAAATACAAGCAGACACAAAAATTCCAGCTGGAGGGTATAGACTCTTTAGAGCATTTTGGTGGTGATTTTTCTTTTGCAATATGCAACTTATTCCTTCATATACATTTCAGAAAACCCCAATACAGTAGTATTTGTACTGCGCTAGGCTGGAGTAATTCCATATTTTTACTGATTTTTCAATTTGAGTCACAAATGATACGTTTTTGCAAACTTTACCTAGCTAGAAGTGTCTTTCAGAGCATAAAGCTCCCCCCACTTTTTATGGAAGTAGTGAAATAAAACTATGTTCAAAAATAGCCAGATACTTCTGAAAAATAGCTACTTTAAAAACACTAATACAATTTACATTCAAATCACCTACACTACATTACATAAAATATCTGAACAAAATATTGTGGCAGGACTTATTACCTGGTTGCTTAATTCACTTGAAAGGATTTTCAAAAATGCCCATCAGCATGCAGTATGACAACAGTCAAAATCAACTTATTCTTAAAACTGGTGCTGTAACTTTGTGAAAGTTAATATGGCCTTTATTTACAGACCATTTCTATTCCAAAGGTATAAACTACTGCAATTTCACGTGCAGTCCTTACCAGTGTGTATTATGACAACACAAAATAAAGTAATGTGTGCATTAATGAGAGTGTCCCAGCTCTTTCAATAGTGAGAAATCTTCCAGGGTCTTGGGTTCTGACAACTCATACAGAACACATAGGTACAGACTTCAAGCTTGACACAATACCTGAGATGACCAGCTGAGCATTTTTGTCTGTCTTTGACTGAGTACTCTTCAAGCTAAAGATTTTTTTTTAGCTAATAAGCAAAGAAATTTATATTTTCTTCTTTTTTATGTTAATACTCTGAGAAAGATTGTGCATTGCAAGGTTAATTTCCAGTCCAAACTCGCATGGGAATTAGAATAATTAGACTCATTTAAGAGAATTCTCCCCTCTGGCAGAGCTGATTAAATTATTTATACATTATCTTTTCATATAATTGTACCTAGAACTGTGTAAATGGGGGGTTTTTTTGTCTAACTTTCAATAAATTCATAATACACGTTTTTCAAGTTGGATACACCGGCTGCACCTGTGACAACAGAGAATGGCTCATTTTCAAAATGCTTCAATGAGAAATTAATCCAGAGGGAAACAGAAGCATGCAATTTAAAAGCTTCCACAATGACAACACACTGATTAAAACTCATCAGCTGAAGAAATAAAATTAGTTAAGACAATAAATCTTGGACTGAATCCTGTTACCCACTTCCACAAGAATAACTTCATTGACTGAAGTCCCATTACACTAAAATATGAGTGCTACTTAGATGAGGATCAGTTTCATGATGTGACCCTTTATCTGTAATTTAATATTCTTTCACATAGTTCCCAAGTCCCTCTGTGCTAAGGATCTCAGATTTTGGATAATACCTGAAATTACTTTGGTGAAAAAGGAAAACTGGTGGTTGATGCTAATATTTATTTCAGCTCTACTATATGCTCTTTCTCTCTTCCATACTAATAAACTTGAGAAAGGTTGAGATGATGATGTTGTAAAGGGCATTCCTGATACAAAATAGTAACTTGTTTGCTACCATCCCTATTACATTGGAATGCAATTGGCTCTAAGGAGATCTGTGAAAAGACATCTTTGCACCTACTGTAAAATTTAAGTATCTCCTGGAGTTGCATTGCCTAGATTGCTCTACAAACACACAAATTCAGTGAAATCCCAGCTGTGTTCTTTAATGCACTATTAAGGAATCCTGAAATGTTTTTTATGGGCTCAGAATTTCACACTATTCTTTATCGTTTGCTACAACTCAAGTGAATTTTCTTTTTCCTTTTTACAACTCATTATACATTTTCAAAAAGCAAGAGTATTCTAATGCCTCAGGCTATGTTTTTCCTCACCTCTGCAGAAACTAAATCACAGTTATGGGTGTCTAATTGGGTACAACTGTGTTAGAGAAGACAGAGGGCTAGATAAAGAAATCTATTGAAAGAATAACGTAATCACATACTTCAAGTTGTGTATGGATAGGACTGATAAGTAAGAAAACGATGTATTCTGATTAACAAATTAATATTTCTATTAAACAATAAATCTACAGTGCAGTAATTATCCCAAAGCTATAGCTATGCCTAAATCACCTTAAACTATCTTTAAAAGCAACTGCAGAAAAAGGAAGAGACTGGTCATTGCCAAGAATGCAAAGGCCTCAGCTTTAATTAGTTTTTCACAGCCAGATTCAACTCTTCCAATTTACTTATTTCAGAGGATGGCTAGATAGGGAATATTTCCATAATGCTTTCCCATGCCCTGATGACCCTGGTGTCATACACTCCAGCATGCACTGTTTGCTTTCACTGCAATACACATTTCATGTATGGCCAGGAGGATCTCTCTCAGGGGTTCAATGCTAAGATGCTGCTTAACTAGCTCTGGTATTGCTCCTTTGGCCATCAGTCATGCTCTGTCATCCAATTCTCTCTGACTGGCTGACAGTCAAGTTCCTAAGATAGGAGTCAATTTAAGGTAATCAGAAGAGTTAAAAGCAATTGTTTCTGACAGGGATCACAAAGTGTCCTCTGGCAAGAAGCAAAACCAAACAAACTATTGAAAGACCATGTCTGCAGATTTAGTTTGGCTTTCAGAGCTCCCTAAATTCAGTCATGGCTTTCAGAGCTCCCTAAATCTGAAATTTTGGATGCTTAAGAGATCTCCTAAAAGATGCTGAGACTTCTCTGGACTTCTTGAAGACAAATAATCTCCAAAGTCTTTACAGTGCCTGCTCACACAGCCTTACTGCTATAATTACTATCTAGTATTTGAATTACACAGCTAGTATATATAAAGACTGCAATTTGCACAAGCTCACATATAAACACACAACTTTTCTTACTCTGAAAAGCTTAAAAGCTGTACTCTATTAAGATATTCTAAATAATGATGACCACATTAGAAAGAATATTGCATCTGAACTGGATGTAGTTTTACCTCAACAGAAGCAGAGGACAATTCAGTGAGTTTTTTAGAAGCTGTATCTACATTAGTGCCTACTAGACAAAGTCATTTAACTGATCTTAGAAATGCAGTTCTCTCTTGGTACTTTGCACTGGGGACACACAGAATTTTTCTTACAAATTAGTCTATTGAGAGTTCATGAAAGGCTCCATTTACTATCAGGATTCTATGCAGTTCAGAGAAGATGACAACTTAAAGTAACATGTACTATTTACCTATTACCATTACCTATTTACTAATTTCATCTCTAGATCAACACTAAAAACGTTTCTTGTGTGATTTTAGTAAAAGAATCCCTACTGCATTTTTCTTAACATGAAACCAAAAACACACACCAAGGACTTACCTGGAGGGACCTGGACAAGCTCAAGAAGTGGGCCCAAGAGAATCTCATGAGGTTTAAGGGTACCAAGTACAAGGTGCTGCACCTGGATCAGGGCAAGCCCTGGTATCAGCACAGGCTGGGGGATGAAGGGATCGAGAGCAGCCCTGCCCAGAAGGACTTGGGGATGCTGATGGATGAGAGGCTGGATGCACTCACAGCCCAGAAACCAACCATGTCCTGGACTGCACCCAGAGTAGTGTGGGCAGCAGGTCAAGGGAGGGATTCTGCCCCTCTACTCCACTCTGGTGAAACTCCACCTGGAGTGTTGTGTCCAGTTCTGGAGATGATCTGAATTCCTTATACTTTCTCCTTGCTTAATTGAAAGAATCTTTTCAGAAATAAGAGGCTATTTATGATAATTTCAAGAATTCCCTTAAGTACCCTTAACATCATCATATCTATACAGCACTTTGTTGTGGCCCCATCAGCAGCACTTTATGGAACTTTATGTTGGAGTTTTTTCCTATCCTAAGCCTCAGAATATGATCTGTGACCTCTTGCCCCTCATACATACCTTTGCTGGCACAGAAATAATAAGCATAAGGAATAAAACCTATATAAGGACTACAGCACCTGCTGCTAATCTATTAATTACATTTTAGCAAAAGTTATCACTGAACTACACCAGCGTAAATGATCCTCAAGTTACCAGATGAGTTGGTATCTGTAGTTTCATAGGCAATTTCAAAATAATTTATTTTTAATAGGCTGAAAAGATCTCAAACCCAGAAGTTAAAAGGCAAACCTGCCATTTTGCAGAGCTTTGAGAATCAGATCTCTTTAAAACAACCTGAAATAGATCCTGAAGTGCTGCTAAATGGGTAACAATCAATTTCCCTCTACTATAGTATTTTTTACCATGAAAAACTTTTCCATTGCTTCAGATAACAGTAATATAAATGTAAAATTCTTGGGAAAGACAAGGAGCTACAAGGCTTAAGGACTACAAATCAGATGTGAAAATCTTTGGGTTTGCCACTGTCAACTCTTTGTAGAAGATTCTTTTACTAGACAGACAGCATTCTGTTCTGAAAAAGTGGAGCCTAGCAAGGGAACCCATCAACCCAGAATCTAATCAGATTATTAAAAAAGCCTTTTCCCCCCTCAGTTGTTCACATAGGAATGTTGTAATGAAAAAGGCAAAGCAATAACTCCTCAAGAGTTAGAATCAGGGAGCTCTCCAAACCATGGGATCGGTGTACATGGCACCTCTGCAATCCTCTAACTTACAGACCTGATTTTAGCTTTGCAGGCATCTTCATTCTCCTTTACCTGAGACAGAGAGAGACACAATGGATGTGGGAGAGGGAGAGATTCTAGGAAGTAAAGAACAAAAGAAGAACACAAATTTGAGGAAAAGCTACTCAAACGTAGCTAGTAGCAGCTCAGCTAGGATATGACTCCATGGTGTAACATTCACCTTTTAAATACCTGATGGAGATTGACACACTCTTCTTGACAGAATAGGAAGTGCTAACATGGACTAGACAGAGCTCTCAAAAGAGAAATAAGGTCTGCCATGTCCCAAACAGAAGGTGTGTTCTGTAGAACAGTGCAGTGGGTGGGGTGGCAGCAGTTTCTCACACAGCACAGACGTGCACAGAGAGCACAGAAAATGCATCCTCGTGCACAGCTTGTGCACAGTCATCCTGGCTCATTTTATACAAACAGCCACATCTCACTCAAGGGCATAAACTTCCTCCACAAACAACAACACAATACTGCAGATCTGCTTTCAGTTTAGCTTTCACATACTTAGCACTGAGGCAGGTACAGGGATTTTGTAAGGCTGGCTTTCTCCGCCAGCCTAGGCTGCTCCCAGAGTCTGTATTTGCCCTATATATGCCCTACATTCAGATGCACAGTGGGCTGCCACAAACTTGGTCTCCATCAGTGTATCATGTTATTTTGGGTTTTTCTATTTTTTCCTGTTGTTTATTTCTTAAGTAAATTCATTTTCCCAAGATATGATGCCTAACAAACTGACTATATTTGACTGCCTCAAATACCAGAATACATTAGACTACAGGAAGGCCCTATGGTGATTTGCTAATTAGCTTAACCCTTTTGGGACACAGAAGAAGGAATTTTTTATTAAAACAGGCTATCCCTGGACTATATTGATCTGACTGAGAAATGAGTATTTTAGTCAAGATGAGTCTCAAGATGAGCACATGCTGGAAACAGCGATGTTGTTTCCATAGCAATGCCATGACAGCCTCTAGAGTGAAATAGTGTGCTACCAGGAAATGAAGGGAGTTCAAGTGCTATGAGCTACATAGTTCTGTGAGCAATCCAAATACATTCTCATAAAGAATATTTAGTGCAGCTAGATAGTCCAAAGATTGCAGCTAATGGCAAGTAAGCCTTATCAGTATGCTCCTGGCAGTCCTTTTTTCTCATTCATTTCACCCAAGATGACTATCTAAAGGCTTAAACTATGGCCAATACTGCTAAACCATTTCAGACCAAACATTAACAAATACAGTAACCCTTACCTTTCTTCTTTCCAGTGCAGAATATCATCCATAATTAAGGTCACTGGCTATTGCTCTCCATAACACAACCAAACACATTAAACCTTTTACCGAAGAAAATCCTAGTATGTGCAATTATTTACCAGGCTAACCTTCCCCCTTCCTTTTCTCTCACCTCCTCCTCCCCTTTGCCTCCTCCTGCCCAAACAATACTGAGCAGATCCACTTGCAAGTGGGAAGCAATGAAGTCTTGCATACTCCTCATTAAAATTTACACAGGCATAGCATAAACTCACTTGTCTGCTTTTCACCCCAGTCAGTGCTTACACTTATACAAAAGCAAACCAGAAGAGCACTAGCTGTATTTTATCTGCCTAAGACATTACCTAAAGTAAATATTCTGGTCAAATTTTGCAAAGCTGATTTAAAATACTTTCCCAAAGACTACAGAAAGAGAATTACTTTAAGATCTCCATTGGTCTGTATTTTTAAAGAAATGAAAAATTATCAGTCATTTGTAAAACTGCTAAAACAATGGTTATAACCAAACTGTTCTCAAATTAAATTTTACAGGGCAAAGTATTTTACTTGTAAAATACCTGAACACACTGCTGCTGATTCAGTCTTTCTCCAGCATTTCTCATACATTTTGTAAAGATGTTCAGACATGAAGTGAATGTCCAGAAACTCTACCACTGTATTTGTTGTTTGTGTCATTTTCACAACCAGCCTCTTGGGTAAACAGATTGTAGGTCATTATATGTAGCAGTGCTGCCTCTGAGGGAAAATTGAAAGACAAATACTCATCCCTGCCATATCCCTTATTATCAAAATCACTTCAGTCCAAAATGTTTTCTCTTTATTGTTTTAAACATGCATTTCAAGGAATCAAGCCTTGCATGTAAAACAGCCAAGATGCTTCATTTCCCTTTTGCATTCAGTAAAAAGATGTGAAACAAGCATTTTAAAAACAGCCTCAGCCTCCTCCTGCCTATCCCCATAAACGTGTTACAGAAGGCACCAAGCCCATCAACATTCATTTATAATTTAAACTGCTTGCTTGGCAGAATGTTTTCACCTTAATATGTCTAGTCTTAATTGCATCTGGCACACCCACTGATTTTACCAGAAACTCATCTACTTCCAGGAGATTTTTATGTAAGTTGTTTTTCTGTAGGACAGAAATGCACTTTCAGGGACAGATGTTGTTATCCAGGGAAAAACACATCCCTGCAATTTTACAAGATCTACAGGGCTCTATATGGACAGAAAGATACCTATCAGGAGACTGATGCAAGTTTAACTTACTCATCCCCTTCTTTCAGTTATCGTGGCCTCCCAGTTAATTCTCCAATAAGAGCAATATTCTGTAACTGTCCCACCTTCTCTTGGAATACCTATGTCAAAATCTCTGTTTTTCAAAGAATTAGGTAAAAGTAATCTGCTTGATGACCTGGTTTTGATAACTGAACTTGTATTGTCTGAAACAGTAGTGGGTACAGCCTCTTTAACTCAGCCTGCTCTCCTGATACATACAGGTATCCAGCCACAAAAGCCAACCTGCTGCCACAGTGGGCACATAAGCAGGAACATTTTGCCCCTAGAATTGATTATCCCATTATCTAGTGTTATCTCCTATCACTGCTTGAACTCTCATCACAGTCCTCACAGATTTTCATTCAAGTGTAAAAGAAGCAGCAATATCTGTATCCCAATCCAAGACAGAAATCAAAGTATCCAAAGCCACTGTCTCAGACACAGAAACACAGGAAAAGTTTCCTATCCTAAAACTCAAAAACACACTCTTAATTTCCCTCTCATCATCATTCTTAGAACTTTATCGTGTTTTAAGAGCTAAATCAATGAATCAATCAGAAACTTTCAAAGACATTTTATCAGTAAATACTCAACCACAGAAGTGGGCTAATGCTTGAAAGAGTCCATACAGCTATTAATTTACTGCTGATATTTCTGTCAGTAAGCTCTTAGCGTGGCAAACGACACTAAAAATTCATGTTGTCCTCATGAACTATAATAACACCTATTCACTTAGTTTTTGAAATTCTTCAGGAACATTTGTCTTGGCAATCCATAGATTATTAAATAGCTTTAATACAATGAAAGGAATCGCCAAAGGCAAAGCTTTATCTTGCATAAGCATTCTGGAATGGGATCTGGTGATCATACACAGGCATACAGAGATCAGTGTGCTTGGTCTGACACACTGCTCTGCCTTGGAAGAGGAGGACACACAGCAGAGGACACACAGCAGAGCCACATGTAAAAGTGTCCAGGACAGAGAGAAGTCTGGAGGGTGAAGCTGCTGTGAGGAGGACACTTCAGAGCCACACTGCTACTCCCAATAGGTGTGCTGGCAAATAATTATGATCTGTCTTACTAAAGAATGGAAGCACAGTTGCTTGGATATCAAAACAGACATAGCTGGACTTTGAGACTGCATATAAATTCCTAAATAAACATATTTAGGAATTTAACATATTAAAGAGAGCACCTATTAAGCTTGCTTAATCTACCCAGTGAAGGACAGAAAAGCAGTAGGAGTCTGAAAACAAACTGAGGAGATATTCAGATATACAATCCCCAGGGTAAGGCCACCTGTCACTTGACCCTGCAAAGGTAATTCTTTAAAGACATTAAGTGTTGTTTGATTTAAAGATCATTGTTTCCTGTGACCGTAGCAAAGTACGGGTTAAATTTCAAAGATGACCTGGCTCACAAAGGAAGAAATACAATCACCAGAGACAGGGAGAGCACCCCATCACATTGGTGCTTTCTCTGAGGAAATCTATCCCAACAGGACAACTTCACTTTGACATCTAATAGTCCCTCATATAAACCCAGAGAGACATACTCTTCTAGCTCTTTTTAATACACTTAAAAAGAAATCACCAAAGGAATACAAAATTCTGACCTGGCCCCATAACCTATTTCTCTTCTTGCCAGTCTATGTTCTGCAAAACACAGAGAATCACTTTTCTTGCCTACATTCTCTTTTGCTCCCCCTCCAAGACACCCTGTTGTAGTGCAAGGGGCAGCCTCACAGATGGCCAGAACTGAGCTTTCAGGATAACACCAGCACTCGAAACATCAGTGCCTGCATTAATCACAGACACAGCTCACATAAAGCAGCTGAGCCTCACCCCCAAACTGTGCACATCTCAGGCATTAGGGCTGTGGGAGGCAGGATGATGGAGAATGGGGAGCAGGGGCAGAGTAAGGACTGACCTTGCAGCAAAACAAGGTGCAGTATCTCAGCATGAAATGGCTTCAGGATGTACTGGTAGAGAGTATTCTAGTCAGGTGGATAGTTACCATTCAGCTGGCATCTGTTTCCTCTTTACATGTCTTTAACCAACACCATTATTTTTCCATATAAAATTCCTGATTCTCTTAGCTGTCTCCTTTCAACCTTTGAATTACATTTTCTGTTACAAATACTTCAAGGATTCTGTTAAGTAAAGTTATATTTTAAAACCTGCAGAAAAAATATTGTAAAATACTCCTCTTAAACCCTACTAATAAGATGAACACTGAGCAAGGAATCACAATAAAGGATACTGAAGCTCCTATCTGTGATAGCCAAATGCCAGAGGTTAATCCTGAGATCATCCGCTGACATGTACGTCTCACAGTCACTGTTGACGGATATGGAGTTGACATGATAGGTGTGACCATTAGCAAAGATTCTCCTGGGGGTGACTTCTACCATCAAATCCATGGGTTTCAATACAGGCACCTGCCAAAAAAAACCAAAACACAAACCAGAAAGAGTAAGACTTGAAATACTGTTTTGCCAGGATGATGAGAATTCCAATAGAGAGAAAGCATTCAAAGACTGCAATACTATAAAACTTCTTGACAGTGTACACAAGCTGAACTTTCCCATGGATTAACTTCTGGGCAAGGCCTTCCTTGCCAAGGAGGAAGGGAGAGACAAGAGAGGCAGGCAGAATGATGGAAAGCCTGTACTGTGGGAAGGGAGGGACTGTCACCTGCCCCAGAACAGTCCCACTGCACGAGCTACTGTCCCACATGTGCAGAAGGCTCTGGCAAGCAGTGAAACACTCATTTTGCTTTTGCTAAAGGGTTTGCATTATTTGTAAATCACTTAACTGTATTTGTTTTGCCACTTGATGTTTCTCTTTCAAAAAACTCACACAGTGAAAAGGCTGTAATCTCAGAGAAACATAATAAATAAAGGCTTGCAAAACAAAGCCAACATGACCTACTGTACATACACATGTACCCCTGAAAAGCCAGTGTCACAGATTATCACTTGTCAATGTGCCCTCGTTATTTCCCAAGTGTGTCACTTGGAAGTCATGTTTCAATAAGTAGACATTCAATTTATTCCCTATCAATAAAGCATTAAACACTGTAAAGCTGTGGTCCATGACTGGGACTATTCAATGTTGTTGAACATGCATCAGAAACAATCTATCATACATCAGTCCACAAAGTAGTTTAAAGAGGAACACAGAGTAATTAAACATTTGAGTTTCGTTTTCCACTAAAGGAACAACACAAAACTCAACCTCTGAATTACAGAATCACAGAATATGTGAAGTTGGAAGGGACCCACAAGGATCACAGAGTTCAACTCCCACCCTGAACAGCACCATCCCTGAGAATCACACCGTGTGCCTGAGAGCAGTGCCCAAATGTTTCTTGAACTCTGCCAGGCTTGGTGCTGCTGAACAGTTTTTTCCAAATGGAATAATTCTATGGTCACATATGCATATAGAAGTCCACGACTGCATCTTTTCAGCAATGCAAAATCTAAAGTTTACAAAGCACAGACAACTGCTAATCCCACTCTTAAAATAATTATTTTATAAAACCAAAAAAAAGATGAAACTGAAATTTGGTGTACTGTCTTTAACTCAGTTGATCTGACTGTGGCAAGAACCCAGTTCAAAATTAATTAGAAGTTAAATGCTTCCAGCACAAGAGGTTAAAGAACCTTTTATGAAAGCACATTAAGTCACAGTAAGAGAGTTTTATCAGGAAAAATAAAACCAACATGAACTCTCAAAAATACTTATTTTGGTCAGTATATCCTAAAGCATTTGTGACTTGCAGATGTGTGGCAGACTCAATACAGTTAGCAGTCAGCTAAAGCTTCAGTTGAATAAACATATAAATACTTTACTTAACATTAGGTACATATTTAAATCTTTTACTGACTTAGCACTACCTTTTTCATACCGAAACAACTGAATTTTGGACACGGACAGAAGCTTACCTGCAGTGATGTTACTGTAGAAAGATCTTTAAGCTTTCCTTCTTCATCTTTTAAGTTGTATCCCTCTGGTCTCTTATCTCTTTCAGTAATTTTCCACAATTTGATCGTTTTATCTTTAAAAGAAAAGACAAACATCCTGTCAGCATAGGAATTCTGAATGCAGTTACTCACCTTCCACAAAATATCCCTTAAAGAAGATTTTACACCTTGGTTTAGACAAGTCCTGTGCTGAAATAGTCTGGGTCACTTCATTCTGCACATCCATAAAATGTTGCCAACAGATAAAATACTCATAAAGCACATCCCAGATCTTCACACCAAGTCAGGATTCCTGGCAGCTGACAGACTGTGTGGAGCATGTAGAGCACATGCTGCTCACATATCCAACCTGGCAGTCTGCAGGTGGAACAAACCCAAACTACTCAGTGCTCACTGCTGAAGCTCAGTTTATCAATTTGACTTGGCAAGGAAATAATCTCAATATTAAAACCAGTTTGGCATTAATGCCAATTTGCTAGGTTACTTGTAAACAACACAAGAACAGCATGGAGTACACAGCCAGACCTTGAGCCCTTCCTGGCCCACTGTGAGAATGGGCAGTGGTGCACTGGTGTAACATCAGGAGCTCCTGCAAATTAAGGCTGTGTAAAAAGCAAGGCATTTCTCCCTCCTAATGGAAAGCAGCTGAGAAATAACTGAGGAAAAAGGAAAAAACCCAACCAAACTAAGAGAAATGTGCTATGATGGCAAGAGAGAGAAGTAAGGAGAAAATGTATTAATCTTGCAAGGAATGGAATAAAATCTAGACTCTTCCTTTCCCATGATGGGTGAAGTACATGATGAGAGAGTAATGATGTCTCTCAGTTAGCAAAGAGCCTCTGAAGCCAGCAGACATGTTTTAAACATTTCGCACTGCATTTGTCTTTGGGGTTTTTTTGTGCAAGCTGAAGCTCCAGATTTCCTAATGCTGATTGTCCACTCCCACTGTGGTTGTGCTCCGAACCTGCAAACCCTAACACCTCCTAGACTGAAAAATCAATGCCAACTCTTCTGCAAAAAATCTGTCCCTGAGATTCTAATGGTTGTTTTGCTCATCTGCTTGTGTAGCAGCCAAAGTCATTTCAAAGCTTCTGCCCTTCAGCTGCCAGCAAAGATTTATTAACCTCAGTTCCTGCATAGTTTCTGATTTCATCCCACTTTCTTCCTTTACCTTTCTTTCCCCAAGACCATAGCAGAGCGTAATAATTTCCCCAGTGTAGCTGATCCAAACACTATTTTCAAACGCAAGTACAAACCACGTAAAGATAGGTTTTACAAAAAACATGAATTGATTTACATTTCTGTGGCAACTTTTAACTTTGAACTTCCTTTGTTTCAAAATCAATCCCTCCATTACTAGTTTTTACTATTATGTATCTCTTAATGATATTGATATGCTAATATAGAGGCAAAAAAAAAAATCACAATTACAGTCAATCACCAGAACAAGAGGTTAGATCAAATTGCTACTAAAAAGCTCCTTTTAAATATTCAATAAATTTCATTTGTATTGTATATCATGTTAAATAACTACTAAAAATACACATAGGTCATGTCATGCCCTTGGATATTTTATTACATGTAAATAGTGCATTTCTGCTGATCTAGTAAAAAAATTATAAATACAGCAATTGTAAAATGAATTAAAAGAAAAAACACAAACCATTTTCCATTGTTAGATTTGATTGCTATTAATAAATCTACCTCTTTCCTGAGTGAAATCTAATTTCACTAGTTTTATTAGCAGGTAAGTTTATCATGTATTGGTTTTGTTTCCTTTTATCCACCTCTGGACTTTAAATACTCCTTAGAAGTTTTAAGTATGCTTATATTTTGCAAAATATAGAAAAATTAGAAACATCTCTGTGAGGTTAAGCATTCAGTCTCAAGGGTGTTGTGAAGTTAAAATTAATTAATGTCTGGTAAGCAGTCTCTGGTAATCAGAAGCAGTCTGGTAATCAAAAATCCTCAGATGAAAGAATCTGTATAAATTCTGATTTACCTTATGCAGCTCACACTGAAAGTGGCCCAAATATATTCTAGTACCAAAGAAGATACCAATGAATCACAATAAATTGTTGTTATTATTATACTACAAAGTCAGTTCATTTTACAGTGCAAACTACAAATTTGCTAGGTGCAATCACTGTAAATCCACAGTGGGATTTGAAAGCCTTGGTGATTTCCTTCTGTCTCCCCCAATTAAGATGCCACAATCAAAGCTTAGCTGATAATGAGAACTGGAAAGGAACCAAGATGGCCTCTGAGAGAGGTGACCTGTGCAGAAACAACTTCTGACAAAAGTCCTCCTTGGAATGACAGAAACAGATTTGGACAGGTGCAGACCTGCCAAGTCTCACATATTGAGGGTTAGATTTAGGCTGACTCTCCCCTCATGTTCCTGAACAGCAGGATGCTCCTTCCAGCACATTCAGTGGGCACTGTCCACCTGAGCACGTGGAAAGGATGCTGTTTCACAGTTCTTATTTTTCTGCAAAAACCCATGCATTAGATCCTAAATTACCAGAGAGCAAAGTATCAAAAATTGCGTTAAAATAGCAGGCTTGGAATTCAGTAAACAAGAAACAGTACTCAAGATATCTCTGCAATCTGTCCAACATGAGCATGTGTGACAGGTAGTGTTAGGAAACATATTATTATCCATTTTTATAGGCATGGAATTGATATACATTGTCAAAGGCTTCTCCCAGGTAATCTGTGAGACAGTGAATAATCAAACGTGGGCCATCTGTACCCTGAAGTTAAAACCATCTTAAGGATATGCCAGGAGGTGAATCTTGAGACTCCAGCCCTGCTGTGCCAGGAAGCCAGGAATCCTCCTTGGCACACGCAAATGTTTTGCAATTTAAAGCCAAAATCCAAAGCTTGTGCCTATGGAACCATTTCTGCTCTCCTCACCATGAAGAGGTTTGCTGAGATGCTCCAAAACTGAGGGGGAGAAACAGAGGCCAAAGTATTTTTCCAGGTCCTAGGTTTGCTCCTTCTTGGTGGAAACTGGATTAACCACAGCAGCACTAGGACTGATTATTTCTTCCTTTTTCCCCTCTCATGACAGTATGAACCAGAAAACTTACGTAATGGTCTATTATCTGAAAAAGCTGAAAATCTGAGGACTTGGCTGTGTTCCTTTGTGTTTCCAAAAGCAAACTTTAAAATGAAAAGGGAGAGGTTTACATTCAATAATCTGCTTTTGTATCACACCCTCATAAGAAGCCATTCTTAGTTATCTGAAGAAGGTGAGGGATAGTTTGACCAAGGGAGAAGAGTAGAAATAAACTCCCAAACTTCATAAGATGACTAATCATTAAATTAGCATAAATCACCTCTCTGTAACAGGTATGTTTCATTTAGAATAATTAACAGTGCCCCCAAAAAGCCAAAGGCAACTTCAGGTAAAACAAACTACAAAATATTAAAAAATTACCATCTACTTTGAATTAATGTAAATTTTATTTAATGCTATATATTTTAATGCAAAGCAATCACTTTATGATTGTGTCAGTTCCCAAAGATGAGATTACCCTATTTTTTATCCACAACTCCCAATTACACTCAAACTTCAAGAACAAAAAAAGAATCTTTTCTGATTATCATTAGATCATGAATTTAAAACCAGTTATTTTGTGTCATGCATCATCCGCAATAATAAAGTTTGTGGGTGTCTAAATGCTTCCTAAATGACACCTGTGCATGTTAGGTTACATTCAGTTTTTCTCTCTTATTTCATATTTGAACATCCCCTCTTGGCAATAATACTGCCTTCTTTCATCAATAGGCTTTATAAATATGAGTCATTACCAACATCCTAGTATTATTCCTCCTGTCTTCCCAAGATTTGTGCACCTCTTTAAAACTTAAATAAACTATTCTGATGATAATGAATGAAAAGAAAAACAATCTCTCTCACCTACATCTACACATCTACAAATAATAAAAGTTATGACAAATACAGCAAAAAAAATTCTAAATTTCCCATGAAACACAAGCTGCTGTGTAAGGTGATGTCTTTGTCACGAGATCTATTTCAGGATAGTACTGCATATTAATAGAAAAATGGATAGCTCTTTAAATGTCTATGAATAATCAATTGGTAAAACCTCATGATTCTATGAATAAAATATACAAACAACAGATATCAGAGGCAGTATGACAGTCTTGGTAAACTCTGAAAGAGGAAATTACTAAAACAATAGATTAAAATGAGCAAATATATACACCAGCACTAAAACACATAGAGCAAATACTGCAAATACTGATATGTCCTGCAAACTCTCATCAATCTCACCATTTGTTGATAGAAGTGAGTGAGCTGCATTTTGCTGTGGTAACCACTTGATCTTGTTTATTTTTTCTTCTATCTCCAAGCTCTTCAAATAATCAAATTCAGGTTCATGGCTCTGGAAAGTGCTGTAAACATTGTACTCCCCCTGATTGTAAGGCTCATTTTTACTCTGTGGAGAATAAAAACAACAGAAACGTTGTTTATGACAGCAATATATCTTCATCTCTTAGGAAAGGTGTATAAGCAGCCTTATAAATGTAAAAACACTGGAAATTTAATTTAATTTCTCATTTAAAACATGATATTGACAGATTTGTTTCAGCAAGAATAAAATTGCCTGCGAGTATTGAAACACTTAATATTAGAATTTTTGAAGAAATGTCAGCTATTCAGGAAAGACCTCTACACAAGACAGTGCCGATGAATGGAATTTACAAGTGGAACATAAAGGTAAGTGAAGGTATTGCTTTAAATGGAATGGGGTTCCATCATCAGGCAAAAGCTATTAAAACAAGGCAGAAGTAAAAAAAATGCTCATTTTTTCTTATATTGGAATTTTTGAGTTTTGAAGCTTTTTTTTGAGACAGCAAACTTATGAGTTAAAAATCCTTACCCTTTTTCATTTCCGCTCTAAACAGGTGACACTCAGTTTTACTGAATCTTGAGATTGTAAGCAAGTTTGTTCATTCAATTCAAATAAAATATTAAAAATTAAGGCAGGTTTTATCAGGGTATTAAGGACCACATTGGTAACCCACATACCTCAGGTTCCCTTTGGAATATAACAACTCGACCCCCCTTGTCACCAGTAGCCAGCAGTTCTCCAGTGTGGTTGAACTCAACTGTAGAAATAATATCAGCTGGAGGAAGAAAGAGAAAAAAGGCAAATTTTAGACAGCAGCTACAACACAAAGTCACTAGAAATATCAGGCACTCCACAAAAAAAGGCAACAAATGAGGGATTTGAAGGAATACAGATGAATTCACTAATGCAAACAGGCTGCATGCCATTACAATATAATGAAACAAGTGCAAACATTAAAGAGGCAAATTTGTGTTTCCAGCACATCTGCAGCTTGGAGGAGGAGAAGCTCTCTGGAGAGGTTATGCTTCAAGAAGAGCCATCTTGGGTGGCTATAAAGCTTTTTTCAGTACTGGCAAAGAGCAAAACTGGCCTCATGCTGTATGCTCTAGCAAGGACCAATATAACATTAATTCTCTTGCATGTATTATTTATTCTACAAGCTTTCTGGTGATTTTAAAATAACCCCCTAGCACTAGTTTTCTGAAATATGTATTGGAGTCAAGAATGCAAAAGCAAAATACGTGCAGCCTGTCCTACCACTGAGGAATTAAGGCAAAACCAGAACTGGTCACTGTGCAGTGCTGGCATGAAACCATTCTAATCACTGCTTTCAGAAAATCATTTCAGCACCATAAAAGTGTGTCATCAGAAGACAAAAAGGATCTCAGTCTTTCTTTTCCTGATTTTGAACAACTGCCTTCCCTAAGCAATTTAATTAGTTTAAACAAGAAACGTCATCAAAACCTGAGGCCAGTCTTAAGCACAAATTACTACACATCAGGATGAGAGAGAGAAGGAGGCTGTAGAAGCTCAAGAACTGGTTCTTCTATTTGAATGACAGTACATGCTAGAATCATAATCCGCAGTTAATCCTACACTATTAACATAATTTGAATTAAAATGCCTAGTGCAATAGTAAACTAAGAAACTATCATATATACAATCACAGGCAAATGCAGGGTATTACTCAGAGACTGCATGTATGAATCCTCTATAATGATCAGTATTCACTCATCAGAAACATGGGCCAGATTTTAGAAGCGTCAGTAGTTAGGAGCTCCCCTTTAGGCATAAAAAGCTGCAGTTCCCAAACACATTCATCACCCATCAGTTTATAGTGAGAACAATGAAATGACAGTGGGCTAAGCTCTTTTGAGAACCTAGCCCCAAATGAGTTCATAGAAATTCAAAGGAATTGAAATAACAAGTGGATGTACCATTTACTTGATACATTTTATGAATTGAAAACATCTGTTCCTATTATTCTTTTAATAAACTAGCAGTTTGGTGTTAGAAAGCTTCTGTTGCCAGTAGCTCTCATCAGCAACACAGCCATCCAAAAGCCAGATTCTTACTCAAACATTATGAACTATTTACCATCTAAAAAAGGAAAACTTTGCTCCAATCATAGTAAAGGAAAATATCTTTTCATTTTAAAACAAATTTTCACCATCAAGTTCTTCTAAATCAAACCAATATTCTTCCATTTTTTTTTCCTCCACTACTCCAATATATAAAGGAGGAAGGGGGAACCATAAATGGCTGTGTAGAATTTGAGAAAAATGGCACATGAAGACTTAGAGTATTTTGGGACTGAACCCAAAGCTTTTCAAAGGTAATGGCATTTGATTTTTATGTGGACTTCCACAGACTGCATATTTCATAGGTAATGAGTACAAAAGCCCAAAACTTACCAAAGTATAGGAAAAAGACAAAAACTCTGGTTATGTTCCATGATACTCAGAGGTTTGCAATGGGTTTAGTTTGATGCCAGAAATAAAAGGGTTTTTTTTTCTAAAATCTAAAAATCAACCTTTCTGGCATATAAAGTTCATTCACAATGCTTTCAATGGAAGAACACTTCTTGGCTATTTTCTCCTTACACTGCAGAATTCACACTGATAGTAGGTGTGGCTTATCTTAAGTGTGCAATGGGCAAGAAGGGCAAACGCAGAGGGAGGAATGTAGTATTAAAATATGTGTGTATGTATGTGTATGAGTCATGTACATGAGACTTTCTCAACAGGTCACAAAAAAACAAGATAAAGTGACTGCAAAAGGAATGAATGGCACTTGGACATTTATTTGTGAATACACTTGCTATTGGCCTGGGATAATTCCACAACATCACAAAATATTCTTCTCTACAGTGACAGTGGTCATAAAATATATTGCACTTTACAGAGGGCATCTGCCATTGCCCAGTGAAGTCCACAGCGGTATTTGCACATAATAACTGAACCAGGATTGTAATAAAAGCTCTGCATTTTGCATTTTCTTATTATATTGCATTTGTCATTACAATATAATGCACAGTTAAGTGATTATTGTTCAAAGAAAAGGACTGTGGGCTGTATGCAACAATGTTGTTCTAAGGCAAAATTCTCATCCCCTCCCAAGATGTATCTTCCATATACATTTCTCCTTTCTGTTAGAAAAACTAATCCTGAACTGGAAACTACCTATCATTTTTAAATTAACTTGTTCTGAAAAAGAGCAGATCCAATATTATGACCTGATAGGCTGTGTAGCTTGTTGGTAAAAATTATCCCTGAATTGGAAAACCAGTTTTATTGATCTTGTAAATAACAGCTGAAAACAAAACTATCTGTCCCCTGTGCAGACACCACCTTCCCACCACCACCCCTCCCAAACATATCCAGCATATCTGTTCAGCAGGTGAACATCAGTCATTCTGTTTTCTTAGGGTTAGCCAGGCTGGCTCTTCTCAAAACAGAGGAGGTAAGGACAGAATCAACCAACAAAGCTCTCTGTACTCTTCTGCAGGACATTCCCCACATATTTATTAATGCTGTAGCAACATCAGCCACTACTGTCCCAATCCTACAGATTCTCCCACTTCAGAGTGTCCCCCTGAGCACACAGAGCAATTAATTCCCAGATTTCCGCCTCTCCAGGATATATAAATGTACCACAATAGAAAAGCTGATGAATTTGCATGTACAGTAAGCCCTTGGCAAGGGATGACAGAGATGAAAGACTCCTTCCAGCCTTCTCCTACACCACATCTTCCATATCTCTGCTGGCAGTGCCAAGCTTTGCACTGATGATTAGGATTATCAGACACAGAGATAATTTGCCTATTAAGAATAATTATGGGTAACTCAATGCCAAACACTTACAATCAAACTGTAAATCCCATCTTTTATAGAACATTAATCTTGCTACTCCAATTGTAAATTTTCCTTTTTGTCTATGCAGAAATGTATATAAACTTGGATTTAAAGTCAAGATATTCAATATTTTCCCTCAATATACAGATGCTGACTGAGAAAAGCAGACCCAAAACTTTCAAAAGATGAAAATACTCCAAGAGCATAAACACCTGATTATCTGTTCCACATCCAGCCACAGCAAATTGTCCCAGTATGTAAAATGTATTACAGGCTTGAATCATGAAACTTATTTTACATATTCACGGAAAGATACCACATTACTCTACACAGAAAGATATCACACTATTTTACAGCTTAAATTGACAAGAAGCTTTTCCTGATCTAGCCTGTGAAGTATTTCATTTACTGACTCCTAGTCACCCCTGCCCTTTCATACCTCACTAATTCCTCTGCAGATTCATGATTTACATTCCTTAAATGTTCTTAATGTCTGTGCTGTTAATGGCTGCTGCCTAGCTAGAGATATTCAGGTTTTGTGGTGGAGCTAAGTCCATCAAGGTAAATCAAGCTGGTTGTACTGTTCTTTCCACAGCTTCATGACTATTGTTCCTGCACAGACACAGGAAAATGAACCCTCCAGCAGCCCTCCCTCAGGCTGAGTGCAGGGATCAAACAAGGTTGGTACATGTAACCCAAGTTAATTTTGGCCTTTATTTCACACCATTAGATACTTTTCTATGTTCGCCTTCTGGCCTTGCACAGCTTTATTTAAAGGAATAAGCTACTAAAAACCATACAGAGCACCAACAGGTCCGAATACCCCTACAATAAATTGGAAAAGTCTTATCTATATATTCAACCTTCCTATCATTTTGGGGTACTCAAGCAAAATAGCATGCAATTTTCCATCTAATATGCACTCAGTGAAGCTAACTCTGAATATACTTACACATCCTCATACAGTCTTTTGGTCAGAAACTTCAAGCAACTCTAAGAAAAGATCAACTGTAATTTTCATGTGTTATTTTTACTAAAAGTTACTACCTTTCTAGAACCTTTCATCTGAAGACTGTGGGGTTGTTTTTTTTTTTCTTCAGAGGATCAGGAAAGCAAAGAAAATTTTGTAATTATTTCATCCAGTACACAAAAGCAGCTTTTTGAACAGCACAGCAAGTTTCGAGGGCAATCATCACGCAACAGTACAGGGAAAAGAAGATCAGAGAATATAATCTTCAACTGAATTCCAGTGTAATCCTAATAGAGAATTAAAAGATTTGGAATGGGCCAGAACACTGGAATTAACAGCAGTACACTTCTCTAAGAAAAAAGCTGTGAAATCCTACCAGCCAGAGCAGGTCAGAACTTCTCATTTGTATCACACCCAGCGCAATCAGCACAGCAACACAGCCAGCCTGAGCTGACTGAATCAACATCTGGGGCAGGTTTTTGTTGTGTGTGTTCCCAGTGGCTAGCAAGCAGTCTTGTAGTCTACATTATTTCAACCAAGTTCTGACCTGCCCTAACCTTGGTTTGTGAAATCCAATAAGATCACAGCACAGTCTGGCATGGCTGCAAGCAATGTTCAGTCATACTGATACAGAAGTCCCTGAGGAGAATAATCTGGAAGAAACAACAAAGAAGCTTGCAACAAAGAGAACCATAAAACAAAAGGACAAATGGCAAATGAAAGAGGAGCAGTATTACAGTATCTCAAATGAAGGGAAGGCCAATACAAAGAGCTGAGCAGAGTCAGAATTTAGTCTAGACTAAGAAAGAACAAAACTAGGGAAAGAAAAAAATAAATGGAAAGAAAAAGCCTGCTACCTTTTTAAAAGCCAAAATTTCAAAGGTTTCTTCAAACAGCTAGAAAATAAAGTTGCAAAACCTCAAATTTATGAAGGCCTTATTTTCTGAAATTCTTTTTCTTTTCTGGCAGAGAGATCCTTGACAACTGAAAAATTTCCTGCTTGAAGTAGCAGTCTCTGTAAAGTGCATTCACTTTGGGCCACAGGAGTATTATTCACCATCTTGGGATTGTAGGACATTAGAAGCATCCTCAAAGTTCAAGCAAGCAAAATGCAAACTCTCCCACCTCACACCATCCACCTACGCTGGGTCAGACACTTAACACCCATAACCAACACACCAGAAAGCCAACTCCACTCCTGGCAGACAAGACACAGCATCAAAGAATCACAAGCATCAGGGCTGGAAGAGACCTTTAAGATCATCAAATCTAACCATCAACTCAGCACTTCCACTGTAACCCCTAAGCCACATCACTCAGATACAGGTTCATCAACCTACACACAAACTGCCTGACCACCTCTCCAAGGCACCAAAACAACACAGGTTATGTTGTGGCTACCTACAAGCTGGGTGGCCAGATGGGGAAAATAAGGAAAAGGAGAGCACAAGGATGCATGAGATGTCAAGAGAAGGAAAGAGCATGCAAATGTTAAAAAGAGCATGAGGAAGGGTGCAAAAGAGCACACCTGAGGAACTACATGGATGCATGAGAGCTTCAGAAAGCATGAAAGAGTACAAGGAAATGCAACAGCAGAAAAGAAGTAATTTGAAAAGAAGGATCTATCTGCCCCTTTGCCCCTAGGATTATTTGTCATCCTGGCGAATCTTTAATTTTGCCTTTTTTCCTCATTTATTATGGCTTTAAAGTCTGATGAGTTTGTGCTGAAAAATGGCAAATGTTTGCTCCATGTTAAATAGATGTAGGGACAAGGCAAAACACAACAGGAAGCTGATTTTGGCCAAGGCAAACTTTGAACACAGATGCTGCTAGCAGTGGAAAACCTTGAGGAATCACTGAAACAAGGTGATAAATTCAAATGAAATCCAGAGATGAGTGTCCACTACACTTCAGGTAGTTATTTTGTTAACTGCCACCTTGCCTTGCTTCTTTGCTAACA
Organism: Dicaeum eximium; assembly: GCA_013396995.1. Taxonomy (NCBI): domain Eukaryota; kingdom Metazoa; phylum Chordata; class Aves; order Passeriformes; family Dicaeidae; genus Dicaeum; species Dicaeum eximium. The sequence continues at coordinate 914,461 of VWZP01000982.1, read as the reverse complement.
CAGGCAAATACATCAAAGGCAAAAAACAAACAGCCCTGTTTAACCTTGTCATGCAAGAACAAGGTTTATCAGGCTAAATAGCAACTTTTTTCCTGAGTACAACCTTTTCCTGACATGAAATCCAAACCCACGCAGCTGAATGCTGAACAGGTCTTGAAAGGCTCCTTGAAACACGAGCACTTTAGCTAGGTATGATAGTAAATAAAAGTTAAAAACTCCAAAGAATAGAAGAAACAAATTTTTCTTACTTCCAATCCTACCAAGCACTGTGCTAATATTTCCCTTTTCTTCATCTTTAGTCTCCAACTTTTGAATTTTAGAAATGCTACGCATACACACCTTGGTGGCCTCCATCAAGCTTAGGTGACCATGAGACCAGTATGAGACTGCTGAGTTTCACAAGTCCATGTATCCCTATCCTCAGGGACCAAGGAAAACACCTTCCCAGGCAGAACATTTGAACATATGTTCAATGCTCACTCAAAGAGAAAATTCACTTGAAACAGAATCTTAAAAAACCAAACCCAAAGTCTTTAGCCCTCTATGAGTACTTAGGACCACTGTGATTTACTCTTTCTAGCCTGGAGATTTAATGCAGTTGGGTTTTTCCTCCACTATTTTTGTATGTGTTTATTTTAAGAGCCTAGAAAATTTTTTCAACAGCTTTTTAATCACATGCTAATTTCTAGCTGTACTTCTCAAATTAGAAAAATCAACAATTAGAGCACAGTCAATCTAGAAAAGAACTGCTTACAGGACAAATATGTAAAATAGATTATCTGGGTTGAGTGTTCTGTGCTAAAACAACACTTTATGCTGAATACAAGTCACTGAGATTCAGTGATTTGTAAGTTGCCCTTCCCACATATGTATTCCTCATTCAAAAGCTCCAAGCCCTTATTTCAGAGGTTCTGGCACCCATCTCCCACCTGCAGAGTACAAGGCTGCCAGGAAAAGGGGCCCAAGGGACTTGACCTTCTGCCCACGAGGTAAATGCAAAATTTCCCACCACTTAAGTAGTAAATAAGGTCAAGGAACATTTGTCAGATGCAGCGTAGCTGAAAATTAGGACACATTTCTCAAAAATTTGGCCACAGTTTTCACGCACTTCAGTGTCTTCACGTTCAAGGTGACCCGCTTCTACCAGCAAGGTTGCAAAGGCAGAATGGCTAATTAACATTATTAATATTATCCTTTAACATTATTAATATTGTCCTTGCTGAAGACACCAGGTGCACAACTTTGTGCCTTCTTAATCTGAAACACACAGTGGACTGATAAAAAGCTTCCCACTGTTCCTTTTAATGCCCATTTAGGGCCCCCAGTAGTGGCAGACACTGCACCCCTGCAGTCCCTGAGCAGCCTCTCTGTGCTGTGAGCCTGCAGCCTCCCTGAGCAATGCAGGGGCTGCTCCAGCCCTGCTTCCAGCAGCTTCCTCATCCCTGGGGATGGCCAAAGAGGGGAACACCGATCCCTCCATACTGTTCATCCTGAAGACCAAAAAAAAGGCCAGAAAGCCTTTCACTCTCAGTAAATCAAAGCCATTTGGTAACTCTGCTTCTATCTGTTCTTACAAGCAACGCTTAAAACTAAGAAAACAACGCAGATCAATATCTATTTTAGCATAAAGATATGCACAGAAAGCTTCTAAATTTCACATTCTCTCAAATCTTCTTCACAGCTTACATTGTGTAACACATGCTAGTCATTTACTCTTCTGAGATTCGGGTGGGGGAGGGTAACAAAAAAAGGAAAACCAAAATTGCAGCCAGGTCTTTCTTTCTTTCTTTGCTGACAGATGAGACCCTCATCTAAGCAAAGGACTCAGTAACAGGCTTGAAACACTCTGCTTGATAAACATGCGCATATTTAGAAAATGTGCCAGTCCACGCCTCTTACCAACCCATGCTGAAGGACAAAAGAGAAAAAATTGCCATGGGCATCACATCATGCATTTACAATTTCCAGAGAGGGGTTTAAACTGGTACCCACAGAAGGGAGCCTGCCTGAGCTGGAGCTGCTGCTCAGCTCCGTGATCCTTCCCACCGAGGAGCTGCACAGCCTGGCTGCCAGCTACACACAGATTAGAAACGGTGCTGCCAAGTGTTAAAAATGCTAGGCAACGGGTTTTGTGGAGAGACACAGAGACCTTGAGCCTCGCCCTTCTTTTCAGAGCAAATATCAGCCAAAAATGGAAAGCACACAAATTATTAATATACACGAATTTTACTTTTATTGTCAGCTTGTGCATAAGAATTGCAATGATCTACAATAAGAAAACATCAAGTTTTGTTAAAAGCCTATTCTAAAACAAGTACCAAAAAAATACCAGCCATATTTAGAATTTTAAAGGAGAATAATTAATTTTAAATGTATCAAAAGACTAATAAAAAATCATCCAAAATTTAAAATACAATTCTCAATAACCAGATTCCATATGAATGTTATATCCATATATTACATAAAAACTTCAATAGAATTTCACTGCCAGCTGGTTCTGAACTTTTCTTTCCCCCCTCCCTAACCAAGCAATTAAATTCCAGAAGCAAAGCTCTCAGTAATTCTGTCAGAGCAGTTCTCATGTTCAAAGCACTTTCTGGGCATTAAACTCCACAGCAACCCAAGGAAGTCAGCAAAGAAATGTCAGCATTCCCATTTTACACAAAAGAAAAAAAAAAAAAGAAACAGATCCTCCAGAGTTCTTATCCAAGATCAGAGAACCAGTTTTGATTATACACGTACTAAGGGACAGATAATCCATGCTGTGGCTTAGCAAAACATTTCTATTTAATAAAGCCCTTAATCACTTGTCTAGAGACTTAAATGTTCCTATATTCAGCTCAAATGAGTATGCATGTTGCTAAATGAATATACTGGTGGAGTCCCAACAAACAAAGCCTCACAACAGCATGCACCCCGGGAGAAAAAGCCCAGTGAGCAGGCTTTTGGGTGAAGCAAGGGGCATATAATCTTAAAAATCATGAAGGGCTGGAGCTAGAAGCTGGGCTAGACCAGAGCCTTTAATCACAGAGCGATGACAAGGCAGGCAGGGACACAACAGCCCTACCTATGCTAGCAAATGAAGAGCTCCGGGATGTTCCTGGGTTTTGCAGTGCTATGATTCACACTGGTAAATTGATAAAGAGAGGATCTTGAGAGGCTTTTGGCTGAAATAAATCGCTCTCTCTCAAACACCACTCAGGCATGGCTCAGAGGCCACAAGGTAGGGCCACTTCTCACCAGGCAGCACACACATGGCCACCATGGTTTGGAAGCTGCAGAATGTCACCCTCATGGGCCCCTCTGTGCCAGCTGGTCCCAGGGCTCTCAAATACCGAGTTTGCCCAGGCAGGTGGACTTAGTGAGTGAGTGCAGCTCATAGGAACCAGTGTGGCACACACACAGTAACATTCACACTCTGCTTTGCCAGATTATATCAGCATTTCCTACTGCAACTGGCAGAGGTTGGGGTTTCCCAGCATACAGAGGGCTCTGGAGCCTGTAAAACTAGCACAGGGAAAACAAACTTTGTTTGCTTTCTCAGTCATAAGCCAAGAGGGTGGATGGCAGTGTTTAAATCTTCTCATCAGAGACTCTGACTACAGCATCCAAATAAACTCTATTCAAATACCATGAGCAGCAGACAGCTCTAACCCATCACTAGACATCTCCTCTGTGATTCCCAGCAGTGGACCAGCAAGCTAAGGTCACACACAGGGCTTGCTGCCTGCCATGGGAGCTCCATGCCAAGACATGTAGATACTCATCTAACATTAGCATCTGTTTGCTTGGCAGGCTCCAAAGGCAATTCAGCTGACAGCTCTGAATTTGCCTCTGGGTCTGTCACAAGATCATATAACTCTGGGACTTCTGGGAATGCTAATACTTCTTTGATGAAGATCATGCATATCATAATATATTAGCTTCATTCTAAGCATCCCTTGAAATCAGTGTTTGTGACCTCTCAGAATTATTCAGGTTATGTGGCTGGTTTAAGTATGTAAACTAAAGCCAAGCTCAAAGATCGTGCAAGTAGCTCTTGTTTGCATCAAGACCTCTTCAGCAAGTTCACATCATGAACCCGAGAAGATAAAAGTCAGATTTTTCAATGTTAATATGGGTTGCTGTTATTGATAGAAGACCAAAGTCTGCTCCCAAGCTTGTCTAAAATGAACAGGATAACTGTACCAGCTTTACTATCAACCTACTGCTTTAAGGTTTGATATGCCTGTGAAAATGATACTAAAAAAAGGCTTACACAACTTTACATTGGTCTAAAAGCTTGTTTCAAAAGATTCAGTTAACAAAAGGCCAAAGTCTTTACTCTTTATATATATATATATATAATATATACACACACACATACGTGTATGTATCCAACTAAATAAATGTGAGGAAAGATGGGATTGCTCACATGCTTAAAATTAAAAGCATGCTAAATCACTCTATTACATCAGGAAATAGATGAACTCTTGGCCCTGAAACATTGAATTCCAGACAGCTGCAATGTGAAAACCCAATGTTAAATTTGCCCTCAAGTTTAAATGCATCTATATGCATTTCTATATATTTCTATATATTCTATATATTTCTAATGTATTTCTATAATTACTCATTTTAAAAAATTACTTAAAGAGCAGAAGACACTAAAAATCAATGCACCTTTCCCCAGTCTGTGTCTGATAAAGAAACTTGAAACACTGTTAACAGCCTCAGGAAATAAACATCCCTGTTTTGGGATAGTCCCAATGGACATCAATTACATAACAGGACTAGAGCAGCAAATATTACAAATGCTATGGACAATGTCTAAAACAGGAACCACTTGCTGGTCAGGCAGTTTCTGTTTTTTAATTGTATTTCTGAATGTAGCAGCATGCAGGGAACCCAATCATTATGTGAAACAGCCCCAACAATATTGCAAGTGGGAAATCAGACCATTCCCCCTTTGTTTACAGCTATGGAACAGAGACTTCAAGGCTTCAAACTTGTGTTTTAACACTAAGCAAAATCAGTCCTTCTTCATCAAAAGGTTAAACGCAAAATGCAATTTTTTTCATCCTATTGCTAAAACTGAAAAGTCAAAACCAAAATTATCTGGAAAAATAAACATCACTAATCAGGTTTCTGTCTCCTCTTCAAAAACAGACCTAGAGGAATTTCGTTAGGAGGCTCCCCAGATCAGGGGGGCTTCAAAGCAAATGGTGGTGGCTCACAAATCTGCAGGCACCTTCCCCAAGGCCATGCCTCCTGAAGCCATATTGCTTGAGAATGCTGTTTTGCAGCCCACACAGATAACATTTAGACACCTAAGCCCTTGATAGAAGCACAAGGCTTCCAAACTCCCCTAATACCCTTGAAGCTGTGCCTGGCAATCATCATTGGTTGTTAAAACACAGTCCACAGTAATTATTGCAGTGCTCTCAAGGCAGAGCAGCCTTTGCTGCAATACAGCAGTTCTGAGACATGAGGCAAACTGAAGCCTCAAGTCTATTTTAATCCCACTATAATTATAAATTATGGATATGTAGTTGAGATGCTTCTGAATTGTTTGCATGAGGGTGTATTTATGCTCTGCAGAGGAACACCACAGAGGAAACTCTGAGCTTGAACTGGCTGAACTGGCATCAGTGCTAATGTAACAACAGCACAACATCACTGCTGTCAGGACTCACTGCCGTGCTCAGAGCTAACAACAACACATACCTTTGCACCATCCTCCATTAAGCAATGTTGACACATCCATTAAATACAGAATGAAGGGAAAAGGTGTTGACAGGTTTCTCCAAGGCAAAACAGAGGAGAAATACACTGGTTAGTTGTTCAAAGAACCATGATAAGGGAAAAGTATTATTCAGAACCACAGAGTAGATGGTGGTAAATTTGCCAAAGACTGTTAGAGCAGAGAGAGACATTATCCTACCCATGCCTGCACAGCTCACAGCTGCCATCAGGCCTCACACTGCAGTGAAGAGGACAGATGCAGACCCTGGCACCATTTCCTAACCCTGCAAGAAGTTAGCTCTCTAGCTCAATGTTTTTATTTTACATTGCTCTCCCTTAGTGATGCAATATTTATAAGTAACAAAAAACTCCTCTTTTTACTTCACTACATCACTGTACTTTTCTAGGAATACCACCTCAGATCAAATACCTGATGTTTTTAGTTTACTAGCTTCCCATGCACTTGCATAATTAGAAACTAATTCTTTGGAGAAAGAGGTTTGCCTCTACACATGCTCTGCACTAACAGGAAAGTCCACTGTAAAGCAGTACCATATTGAGTAGATTGTAGGGATTAAGTACATTTTCCATCACGAACAATAAGGAGGATTTCTGTAATCGGCCTTGCAGAGGGATCTAGATAGATTGGAGCACTGTTCTATGATGAATGGGATGGAATTTCTGAAGTCAAAATGTCAGATTCTGTATGAAGGACAGAGTAACACCAGGCACAGTGATAAATGGGGAGAGGAGCAGCAGGAGAGCTGCCCTGCAGAAGGGTCTGGGGATGCTGGCCAACAGCATCTCAGTGTGAGCCAGCAGTGGCCCTGGCAGCCCCGAGGGCAAACCCCACCCTGGGGTGCATCAAACACAGCCCAGGCAGGGCCAGAACAGGTCCCTCACTGTCCTGCTGTGCTCAGCACTGGGGTGGCCTCACCCAGAGTGCTGTGCTGGGCCCCACGAGTCAAGAAGGATGCTCAGGGCTCTGAATGCATCCAGAGGAGGGTAACACAGCTGGTGAAAGGGCTGGAAGGAATGGCTGTGAGGAGTCCTGAGGACTCTGGGCTTGTCTAGTTTGGAGAAAAGGAGGCTGAGGGATGACCTTGCTGGTGTCTGCAGCTTCCTGAGGAGAGAAGTGGAGAGAGAAGCGCTGATCTCCTCTCCCTGGTATCCTGGGACAGGACATGTGGGAATGGATCAAAGGTACACCTGGGCAGGCTCAGACTGGACAACAGGGAACATTTCTTGGCTGAGAATGTGGGCAAATATCAGAACAGGATTCCCAGAGAGGTTATAGAAGCCTGTCAGTGTTCAAGAGACAATGCCCTTAACAACACTGTCTAACTTTTGGTCAGCCTGAACCAGTCAGGCAGCTGGACGACATGGTCATTGTGGATCCCTTCCAACTTAAGTAGCATACTCTATTTTAATTATTTCATTGTAGTCTTCTCCAGATCACAGCTGTCATGTAATTTTTTTCCCCCAAATACTCAAAAAGAACCTAGACATGAAGAAAGAGATGTATCATATTATCATTCGCAGATAAAAAACAGAGATGAAAGAAAGAAAATTATTTCCTCAGGATGCTGTCATTCAGAGAGGAACAAGTCAATCTCCTAAATCTTGGTCTAATGCCTCAGAATACACAACAAATTATTGTCTATTAGCTGTTCATGAGAGTGTTCTTGAACATCCTCAATCTTCAATCAAAGTGTGGACTTAAATTATGAGAGTGAACTTCAATTGAAATCAACAGGAAATTATTTAAATAATGCATCATGCCAAATTTTGAATGTGCTTCCTGAATATTCAGAAAAGGTGTTCTCTGCATGCAAGGGAAAAATATAAATTTTACCTTAAAAAAACCAAAAATCATGGGTCGTGCCTCAGAGTCTTATGAAGAGAACTAGCTTTATTTCATTCCTACATGCTTAGAATGGAGGCCTGAACAAAAGCCTGAAAATTCTATACATCTGTCTCTCTTCTTAAGTCCTATAAACTCCCAGATTACTGAAAGCAAAAAATCCTTGCAGAAAGACATGAGGAAATGCAGGGAGACTACTTAAGGCTAAATTAACATACCAGAGGGAAGTACTTACCAGAGTTCTAAAACCACAATCCAACACTCCCTAAAAGGACTGCAGAACCTGACCTGTACCCAAGTGCACTCTCACAGGGAAGCTGAAACAGGCAGCAAAGCCTCTTTTTCCAGTAATTTTGCACATAATTTTGAGCTCCTTTCAATAAAAAAGACCCTTTTATCTGCCACTTCCATCGCACTGCTGATTGTATACCCTGGGAAACTGTCTGCAATAAACATCCAAACCATCAAGCAGTCACTAAAATATTCCTTTTTCAGAAACGAGACAAATGACAATCATTATCATAAAGGACCTATTATGAGAAAAGAAATTTATTGTGGTACTGATGTTTCTCCTGACGATGTGAGATAAAGAGTCTTTCAAAAGATGCCAGAGTACTACCTGGCCTGTTGAAGCTAAAGGTTTACTGATAGCTTCAGAAAGTCAGAATCAAACCATACAAAAATCTATATTTTTCTGGTAAAGGAAAGCAGGACATTATGAAGCACACAGAAAAATTTCCAACTCTGGATTTTTTTTTTTCTTAGTAACTCACAAGATTACTAGCCAGCTGGTAAAATAATGAAGAAAAGAGGCCAGCAAAACTATACAAAGCTAAGAGAAACTGCCTTGTACTAATTAGAAACAATGTGCAGCCTGATGACACTTTATAGACTTCAATTAGCATACTCTGCAGGAAGGAGCTTTCAAACATCTGTATGATGATTATTCTCCACTGGGATGTCATTTACAGTGCAAAGTATTAAAAACAGGGCCAAAAAATCAATTACAATCTTTATAAATGAGCATATTCTTTATCTAAGGGATTTGAACTTGTATGTGGAAATTTGCTTTAAAATGAGAGACAGAATCTGATTTGACAATGAAAAACAGGCAACAGCACCCCCCAATCTGATTTGCACAAAATTAAACTTAAAGATCATTAAGATAATAATCTGTATATAAAGTACTAGAACAAAATATTATTTGAAGTCAAGCCTAGCAAAGCAATGACTAACCCCATGCCAGATTCAAAGAGAGAGGTAAACATCCAGAAATACAGTCCATTAACCAAGATTACTTGGATGATTAAAGATATGTACACACTAGACAGGAAGACACAAATAGGCAAAAGTCATGGGGAGAGCAGAAAGCAACCAAATCCCAGTGAAAATGCTACTTCAACTGTCCCTATTTAATACATTAGAGTTGAGAATTAAGGATTTTAGCCTATAACCAAGGGAAGCCAAAATAATGTGGAAAAACATAAATCACCAGACAAAAATAGAAAAAATTTAAAATTTACCACAGTAAAATAAAAATAAAAAAACTCACAAACAAATATAAAGGTTGTTTGAATGGACTGAAGATTTCTTTTCTCATTTACTGATTTTCAAACATGTCATTTATCTCAGAGAACATGCTTAGAAGATACGTGAAAGTAATGCTGAGTTTCATTCAAGAGCAATGATCAGTTGCAGAAAATTGCCAGAAAATCTACCAGCCATTTTATCAGAGTTTTTAATCATGGTAGAAAAATTTGGCAGTGTTAACCTGACTTTGCAGATCACTGATGACCAAGCACCATGAGTATTTTGTACAGGAAGTAAGATGAATATAACTATTCTCTTGGAGGCAAAACTTACTTGTCTTTGTAAGGGCAGATTAATGACCCACAAATATACTGCCATACTTTAAGAATGTATGAAAGCATGAACTAATGGAGAATGCAGGCACTTGCTGAGTAATGCCAAAAGCATCCCATTCCTGTGCTGTAAAGGTTGTCTTCTCATAATTAAGTAGGTACTAACCTAAGGTGTTGCATTTGACCTTTAAAGCCCTAAGCAACCTGAAAATCTACCCAAGAGATGAGGCTTTCTGTGCTCTTTACCTCTCTTTTCTTTTTCCTTTTGCTTTTACAGCAGTGATTACAGAGAAGCTGTCATTCCCTCTCAGCCCTGTGTCATTTGGTCAGACAGGACATGGACCTATAAACTTCACAGCTCATTTCTCCTGGTGGGTACCTGGGGAGAAACTAAAAGGATACCCTGGAAGAGTTGTTTTATGAAGCTACCTCTCAGTTTTGTAGTAGGTTACCTGGCAGATGAGCAATTTTAAAATGCTGGTAGGATTTTTATGGTTAAGGCAGTTCAGAACAGAATGAGATGCCAATCAGCTGTGCATAATCAAAGATAAGAGGATGGAGGATGCTGCCATGATGCCTGGGCCTCTTCACTGACATGGAACATCATGGCTGTCACTGGTGTTCTGGAAAAAGGAACTGCACAACCTATTTAATACCATGTGCTCTGCAGAATTAAAACGAAGGCTGAATTTCACGAGAAAATTCAAGGTAACTAGGTTAATGCAGGATGTCTGCAGCAGAATTTCAGCTGCACAGCAGTCTCAAGCTATTTTGAGCAGCAGCAACTACTTACTTAAGTAGAAGCAGCAAGAGGTCACATTCCCTATTGTTTGGGAATAACAAAGCTAGAACACCTCTAACAGGCTACCTAGGGATTACTTCAGCTAAATGTAGCTTTGTTATCAAAAAAGAAAAGAATTTTTTCAGCCTGACAGCACCATAAAAACCTCTTGTTCATAGTGAATGACACATGAACAGAGACTGGTGTTTATAATTTTCTGCTGCTTAAAGACTCATTCTTGCTCCCATTGAACTAAATGAGGCAAAACTGCCATTGATTTAAATCAAATTGTCAGTAGACCTTAAAGATAGTAACCATCAGCACTTATTAATATGGAATTATCAGCAGAAAACATATTGACTAGTTGATCTAAATACTTTATCTTCATTCATCAAAACACTTAATCCAAATGAACAGAGACAGAAAACTGAACCTGGACCAAAGGTCAGGCTGAACTTACAAATTGCAATGACTGCTGATGCACATTACCAGCAGCAGCAGCATAATGTGTATTGTATACAATCAAACCAATGGACAGAATATGAAATTGAAAACACATAGCATGCACACACCCCCACACACCCACCTTGCTTTTCCTGCAGTTCAAATTCAGCCTCAATCAAAAACATCCTCCACCTTTTCACATAAAACATGAAAAAAACATTAAAATTCATAAAACTGTCTCCTTGTTTCCTGAAGCTTTTAATTATAAAAGCCAAAAATCAACTTTTGTCACTATAAATGCTACAATTCTCATAAAAAGCTCTTAAACTCCACTGGTATTATTTTAACTTCAGAAAAATAATTGATGTACCATAAAGGAGAAAAAGAGTGGTAAAAAAAATTCTGAATTTAATTATATGAATGGTATTCTGTATACACTTAATTGCATAGCAGTAACACAACCACTTTCATTACTCTTTATAGCTTCAGATGCCCATTAGCACAATCCCCAAGGTTCCTTATGAATAATTAGATTAAAAATGGGGACTCTGATGAAACGCAATAGGATGCAATGCTTATGAAACAGCACATCTTGAATCCAGATGCTGACATGACAACATCATGAAGAGCTAATTTGCACATCCAAATTAATACCATCATGATGATAATATAAAAGAAAGATATGCATATGAAATGAGCTACAGAAAATAATGTCAAAAAGAATTGAGGTATTTATATTACAAATATACATATTTTTGACATTTTAACTCAGTTGGAAAGGTGTGAATAGATGAAATGTCATATTCATGGGCATGGAGATACTTAAACAGACTTACTAGAATTTAATCCACTATTTGGTAACACATGGGCAAGCTGTTTAATAAACAGTTATACCCATCAAACATGTGCAGCACTCACATAAACAGGTGAATAAATTTCATTATATTCTGTAACACATCTGTTTCTATTTGATACACTGAATGTTTTTGTATTGTTTAGTGGTTCTTAGGTATATACCATTGACTAAATCAGCAGTGATATATTTTTGAAAGATCTCTGCATGGGGCCAAAGAGACAGAAACAAATAGGGTTTAAAATATTTTAAAGAGAGTCAGATATTTCTGCAGCTGTCCTGAGTTGTGTGTCTGTGTATTTACATGTCTGAATGGTTAAGAAAGATCTCCCTCAAATACACTTAACAGAAAATAATGGCATTTCTGTAGAAAGGCAAATAGGTCCACTTCCACTTCCATGTCTCTGCTTCATGCACAGATTAAAACACAAGTCCACGTTACAAGGCAGACTCTGCCATTTGCTACTCAGACTCTGATGTCAAAGTCGGCTCCTCTCTCCACATTTTACAGCTTGTAATGCACATGGATCCTGCTTGCCCTATGCATTTGAGAATGTGTTCTGGCAAGGCTAGCACACAGCTTTTAAGGAAAGTTCACATCAAGATGATGGGATCTTTTTAGAGTGAGGAAACATCGCCATAAACTCAGAAGAAATGATAACATTACTGAAAAATATGGCAGAAACAGAAGAAGGATAGAAGTAGATAGATGAGACACAAGCAAGAGGCATAAAACTGGAGGCATTATAGACATGACAAAAAACCAATTTGAAACATATTGACTGGAAACTTTCTTATGATGCAAGGGTAAGGAAAAACCTCCCTAGATTAAAAGAAACATACACAAGGCTAACAATAACAGTGTTCTTCACTATGCATTTAGGAAGCTACTACAAAGTATCACTGAAACAAGGAGATCAATAGGATTCAAGTGATATATATACACTCATGCACTTATCCACAAAAGAAATTATGACAGTAATGACAATAACTGAAAATAACTTCTGACAAAATTTTACTGACTGACAGGCATATAAAAGAGAAAGGTATATGAAGAAAAAACAAAAACAAACAAACAAACAAAACCCAACCAAAAAAAAACCAAAACAAAACAAAATCACAAACCCAAAGCAATTCCATCTCTCCACAACAATCATGTCAACACTGTGGAAAAGTAAACATTTTTCTGGACAAATGATACCCACTTAGAGCAGGATAGTAATGGGAATAACAGCAAATCTTTCCACTTTATGTAGTTATGAGGAAGAATGCATTATTTTTGTACATAATATTACACCTACTACATGCACAACAAAAATTACAGGTACTTCATTATTCATTCTCACAAAACACTTCCCTTTAAAAGAAGTCTGAAGCGCAAGCTTCTTCATTACCACATCCCTACAGTCCTTGCTTACTGAGATTGATCCAACACTGTTTAAATCACTAGGAGTTCCTTCCAGGGACTGCAAGGGAAACAGTAGCAGGACCAAAATCTATGAGTAGAATACGTTAACAAAATCAAAAATCAAATAACCAGCAAGACACAGAGGCAACATGCAGTGAGGAAACGTATGTGAGGCATAACTGAAAGCTTTTATTGGTATATGAAAGCATTTTCAGGAGCTCTTGCCACTTTAACCCTGATGCTTCCTGTATTTATCTGCCTTTTTTTGTTACCTCTTGCTGTGCACTGTGTAAGTTACAAAATTCTGATGGCATGTTCATTTTAATCACCTGTAAGGCATCATACACTGTGGCACTGAAATGAATAAATAACATGAGCCCTTTTATTTTGAGAACACAAAACTAAGTGTTCTTAGTCATGATTTATGTTCTACTCATCGAAATAAAAGCCTCAAATCAATGCAGTCCTTCCTTTGGAAGGCAAAATACTAAAAAGTACATATAATTTACAAGCTCCTATGCATCATCCTAAAGCTGAAGTTGTCACAGTCTCCAAATGCATAAATTCACAAAACACCATGCCTAAAGCCATAGAGCTGGCCCACCAGTTTGTTCCCCTCACAGAGTGCCTGCCACAGCTCGTGCTTTGCAGCAGCACTGAGACCCATTTCTGGACTTACATGGTGCAAATGGATGACATTTTACTTCCTTTTTTCCCTCATCTGCTTTCCTATAATTCTTCATTCTCTGCACAAAGGTTGGAAGTTCTGCCCCAAAACATGCTACTCCTGAAACACTGTCAGATGATTTAGGGTGGTTTGGGCAGACACTGGTTTCCAACTACATCAGCCTAGGTCTGTGCAGTAATTTATATGTTGCTAAGATCTAATTAAGTCCCTGTACAATTTCATACATGTTTTATTGCTAGCTTTTCTTTTGGAATGGCCTTACATGAAATGTAGGATACAATATTAGACCTCATTAAACCAGGAGATACACACAATCTATCAAAGACCTAAAGAACACATATACTAACTCAGGATGTCATCTCAAAACTGAACACCAATTCCTGGCATGACAAAATTTAGGCAGGCAGTTTCTATGAAATATTTTAATGTTTACTTTACTAGATACCAAAAAATTGTAATAGTTAACAAAGGGTAAAATAGCTCTGGAACACTCCCTGAGCTTTTCAGTGTTTTCAGACTGCAGTCAGAGAACTGATGACAGATCACAACCACCCTGGCAGCTGCCATGGCTTGGCAGAGCTGGGACACCACATGGCATGGATGTAATATGTATTGTCTTAATATAGTAGTTCTAAACATAAATGCTTTAAAGATATTTAAATATATTAGTAGGACAACAAGAGGACAACAGAAGGTTGAGTTTACTGTTACCTCTGCTATATCCCTGCTGTATTCTCCTCTCACATTAGTCTAGCAAATTTGCAGAAGAACATTTATGCAGGTTTTTTTTAATCTAAAGAAATTATGTACAGATAAGATTTGCAATAAAGCTCACCATTCATCCCTCCTTGGTAGTTTCTTTATTACCCTCATTAATATTGCTTTTCTGCCTACAAACCTGCACCTCCAAGTGCTTCCCCAATTTCTCTCACCTGAATAGGACTGTGGGATTTATCTCAAGATTAATATTAAGTTATGTTCACGTACTTCCAAGATCTTTATGTATGCATTCAGTCTCTGACTTTCAGTGATCATAAATGAAGCTTTAATTCTCCTTCTCTGGGAATCAACTAAATGCATAATTTGCCTGAACTTGTGATAACACTTCAGTCTATTTAAGTGCATTCACAGTGCTTGGTAGCATAAATTGTTGTTAAAAGAAACTCTTGGGAATCTATATGGTGAAACTTTCACTCAAGTCCCCATATCTTCACAGCCACCTAGATATTAGACTTGCCCAAACACCATGCACATTAAAGAGAGGCATGTATTAAAGACTGCATCTTTAGGTTGTCATTATATCCTGCTCTGAAATAAAAAATGAATGAAATCTAATTAGAAAAGTGCCCAGACAAAAAACTGACTACCAGCAGTGAGGAAAGAGAATTATTTTTTCCCCCTGTTTAAAGCAAAAAAAATCCCAACAACAACGAAGTAAGGAAAAGCATACAAGAGGAGTCATTGCACATTGCATTGCTAGATCTGGAATCTGAGAAATAAAAAAAGTGCCAGTTGATGAATTACAAGCTTAATTACATCTGGGATAAGACATTTTAGAACCCAAAGGAAAAATGATTTGCTGAATGTCAGCATGCTCAGATGCCCACCAGTGAGCAGTCCCTCCTCTATTCCAGGGTTTCAGTGAAGACAACATACATGTCAACCACAGTAGAAGAAACACAAACTAATGAAACTGTGTGTAAGCTGTAATTACACTGTCTCAGTGAATGGCACTTGGGGTATTGTGAACAGATTGTACATGTTACTTCACACAGGGCCTAATGAAGCGTTCCCTGTTCTACAAACTTCACCTCTTGATTTAATTAACCTTCATACCTATACATGCACTACCTACCAATCATAAATGTTGGGAACCCCTTAAATCAACTACCGTGATTTTGAGCTGCATTAGAAAAGTAACAGAGGTTTGGTTTTTGTTCAGTTTGGCAGCTCAAAAAGTGAGCAACAAGGAAATTTTAAGGTTCTTAGAAAATAAAAACTCATATGGTGAATTTGGCCCTAAATCACCACTCCTAAACATAACATCTAATCCTTTGAATGAAATTGCAATGAAGCAGAATTGATTCATTCACAACAATAAATAGCAACTAATATTTTACTAGAAGAAAAATAAATAAGAAAATAATCTAGGGGAGCCAGCTTTATAGAAGACCTCTAGATATTGAAACCTGTTCTGTTTTGCAGAGCCAATTAGATGGCTAACTCACATCTTCGGTTCATAGGCATATCCTTGCCCAATACAAATATATAAAACCATAATTTTCACCCACCCTTAAAAATGGAAAGAACATTCATCATTTTTGTCCCAAATAAAAAAATCATCTCACAGACCAAGGGAGTTAATATTTTACAAGTTTAGGACAGAGCAGGCTGCTTGCAGCAACCCTCCAGACCTCTCACTAGCCTTCATCTTCACGTTTGCCAGATCAAAATTTTCCTCTTGTATAAATTCCTGCTGAGACTTCAGCACCCAAGGACAGATCTCTACAAATGCAAAGGGAGACTCTGTCTGTTCTCCTGGCAGGAATAAACCAGAGGAAAGAAAACTGCAAACCCTCATTTTCTCTTCCAGTGAAGGGCACCATTTTCTGTTGCCCTGTATTTTGAAGGATCAAAGAGGAAGAATTGCACCTCAGAGAGGCACCTCAATGACACAGGAGCTACCAGGGCTGCTCCTGGCAGGCAGGGCTCAGGTGAGTTTCCTTCATGAAGATTTGGCAGTAAACGTGTAAACGACAAAGCAAAATTGAAACACTTTCTCTGCTTCCCTTTCCCCAGGATTAAAGTTTGCGTAAGATACTTAATATTTTA
The DNA here is from genome assembly GCA_013396995.1 of Dicaeum eximium. Lineage (NCBI taxonomy): Eukaryota > Metazoa > Chordata > Aves > Passeriformes > Dicaeidae > Dicaeum > Dicaeum eximium. The sequence continues at coordinate 898,005 of VWZP01000982.1, read as the reverse complement.
CTTCATTACAAAATCGAGCTGAAATTACTTAATGCACAAATTAGAAGAACACTCAGAATTTACTTAGAAAATACAGGCTGAATTGGAGAAATAATTGTAAATGCTACACAACAACAAAGAGCAAGTGAAAGCTGCAGAGATAATTTATGTGACTCTCCAAAGTAATTTTAATAGTACCTCTCATAAAAAATTAATCTGCGAAAGTTAGCAAGCATGACACAGAGGAGGAGAACCAGCGGACTGGATAGAAGTTGGCTGAGGAATAAAAGAGAAAGTTTGCCAGGCACAGAAAATGAGGGCTCTCCTTGCATTTTAAAATTGAATCTTATATCCAGCTCTAAAGACCTAATTACAAGCAAAAAGAAGTACAAAGACCTCCCTAAAAGCCTATGAAGCAACACGATTGCTGCCTTAAAAAGAACAAAATCAAAACCACATCGAATAAAGCAGAAAAAACCTCAACAAAATGCAACAACATTTATGGTTACATTTGTCACTCCAGAAGAGAGATTTCAAGGAGGGAGCAGAAACCTGTGTAATAGAGGCCATAAAGCAGGGTTTTAAATTAACTGAGAATTCAGTCAACCTTGACAACTTAAACAGAAGGTACCAGGTCTGTCCTTTTCCTTCACTGCAGCTATGCTATTCATGAAAATATCAACCCATGTCAAAGTCATTTTGGCATAAAGGATAATAATGGTATTTATGATATATCCCTTCAAGGCAGCATGTGAGATCACTCAAGAAAGCTGAAATATACCATAATACATGAAAATATGTAATATATTTTAAACCTGTACTTACTACTTTTCACTTCAGTAGAAAATTTGCAGCTACTGTAAAGCACATATCGTGTTTTGCCTTATACCATTTTTTGAATAACTAAATAAACAAGTATGTTGCTCAATAATGTAACAAGAGGAGTAGCTTAGCACACTTGCTTACCTCCCTACACTGCAGCTACTTACTCAAAGGCCATCCTTCACCCTTGTTATTTTCTCCCTGACTCAGTTCTTGGGCCCTGGCTGCATAGTAGTAATTTGAACTTCAAGGTAACAAGATGGAAAAATATTGCAATGCCACAAAGTGCCACACTCCAGTGAGGCCAGGGACACAGAGCATGACTGCAGTTGGTGTGAAATGGTTGGGGAACATTTGATACAGGATAGACTTAGAGCTGCTGTCCTGGTAGCACAGACCCTTTTGGCAGATTGTCCATCACTACCAGGCTGGGGTCTCAGCTGACAGCAGGGATGCTGAAAGTCCCAAGTGAGGTTTGGCTCTCACCTGGTAGAAAGCTAAATTAGAACCAATGCCTTCAAACTCCCTTGGTTTAAGCCTGAAACTAAAGGCTCTCAGTTTCCAAGGTGCCTCATCACAGGCAGAGTATTCACGTGACTCCCTGCAATTTCCTTCCCCTCTTCTGTAGCATTAGCACACAAGGTGGACACTCACAAATTATCTCCACAGAGAGCTCAGCATAGGTTCAGGAATTCACTAAGAATCTGAACACACCCATAGCTCAGGAGGCTCCACAGATTCACTCAGAATGTGAGTCCACGTCAACCAGAATTAAGTCCAAACTAGGTGACTTTAAACCAAGGAACTTATGACTTGCATACTGAAGCATGCTATGACCCTGTGTTTCAAATCATAAGCTGCATCACATGTTTTCAGAAACCTCTGTGTGCCATGTGGTACAGGCATTCCCATTTTTTTGAGGTTTAGACAGCTAGCACTGACCCTTAGTCATAAGTCATAGTACATTAGCTATGTACACACCAAAGAGGACTAAAAAATGATACATTATTGAGGACCTAACAATACTGGAATCCACAGGTCAGCAGGTGACTCTTCTGAGGATGTCTCCTTGCACTCTCTTATCCTCCTTGCACAGCTGACTCACAAACTCCTCTCACAGTGCCTCATGTGAAAGTCACTGCTACCCAAATGAGAAGGCAAGGCTGCTGCAGCTACTGTACACACCAAGACTCTTCACCAGATGTTCACAACTCAAAGGGCAGCATGAGCAGCCTGGCTGCTGTGGCAGAGGTTGCCACAGAATCCTTCACTGCTGTAGTCTACAGCAACACAAATATGAGTAGTCCTGGAAAATCTAAAAAATTGAAGGAAATGCTCAAAACATGGTGAATAGAATTTTTGCTCAAACTAACAAAGTTTGAGCATTCAAAAGAATCAAAAACTAGTGCTACTCACGAAACTAGCATCAAACTAGTTATTTCCAGCGTTGAAAAAGTAGCTATAGCTTTTATGAAGATCAACATGGAATTTCCTTACCCATCTTTCCCAAAGATGCTTTTCCCATCTGGAATGGGGAAAGAGTAACACATAGGGTATAATCCAAGATTTCTATGAATTTTGAATGAAAAGGTAGAGAACTAAGCTCATGGCAATTTTAACACCCTTAGATTCAGGTAACTGCAAGGAGCTGTCCTGGCAGACCATTGGGTTTGTTAATGTGAAAGTGGGGTAAGTTTTAAGCAAGGACAGAGACCTTCTTACAAAACAAAACTCTAGATGAACATGCCAGAATTCATGTAGCACAAAAAAGACAACAGGCTCCTGGGTTTATTAAAATCAGACTGCTTTTCAAAGTCTAAAGCTGTGAACCAATTTATGGCCCCAGTTCACCTGTACTTGCTACTATGACAAAACTTCAAGCCAATACAGCTGATATCTGACTTCCCAGGAAGGGCTTTTCACAGACCTAAGTAAAAAGCCATTTTGCATCCTAACCAATACTATAATAGATTTTACCCAATAATTAAACCTATAGTCCCCCTTGCTGGTGTTGGCAACAATCAGATGTAATAGAAAAAACAGCTGTTTTGTTTTTCCTGGGATTCTGAAAAATGAGGGGTTGGTGAATGAAAGGAGTCCTCTATTTCTTGTGTACCACAAAAATAAATAAACTTTGATCTGCAAAATCCAAAGCTGTATTATGTGCACTGCTCCAGATTGCAGCTGAATGGAGGCATTTTACTCTGGTCTCTCTGGTCTTCAATTTCAGAATACAGTGCAGAACAGAATAAAGCCACAGACTTGGAGAAGCTATTTATAGTGCACATGCCCCAAGGAGATATAGCTAATAACTAATTCATTTCACATCACACATGTGAATGCAATATGAAAACTTCCCAGTTTCTTATCAGCGCAGGAGAAAAGACCCCACTGTGGCTTTCTCTAAAATAATTAAGCATTCTTTACCAAAACATTTTAATCAAACTACATCTCCACAGCAGTCTTTTCTTTCCCTGCCTTATAGCTATTTTATTAGGTGGTCCATACCTATTAGGTTTTGATAAAAGCACTGATAAAAGTTATGATAAAATGATGCTCATTTTCCTAGATAACACATTTGTTTATCAAATAGGTTTTCACAAGCTGCATTAAAATCCAATATATTACTGGTCATATCAGTAGGAAACAAATGGAAAAATCTGCTGAAGAATTCAGTGAGCTATGTAACTGTAATATCTGCATATGATGAGGTTTCGTATTGGGCTATTTTTTTGCTTTAGAGAAAAAACATCGGCTAAGTATTATTCCATAGACCAGATTGCTGAATATTTTATTACAAATGATTAAGAATTAAACAACAGACAGGGAAGATAAGGATTTGTAGCACTTGAGAGACATCAATAAGCACATTGAGCTTCTGTTCTGCTGCAAGTGCAGGAGAAACAAAGCAGCAAGCTGACACAATGCTCAGTGTAATTATGGTCCTTCTTGTTTCTCCACACCCACAATTTTTGTTTACTTTTGCTTTTCTTCCACATACTGGCACCAGGTGTTAGAACAGCTTGACTCAAGGAGAGTGTCCCAAGGACAGTGTGGTGTCAGCCAGTTCTGGTGCCAGGAAGGTATCAGAAATAAGCCAGCAGGGGAGGCTGCGAGGAGCCCCAGCTGGTGCTCCACAGGAGCTACTATTGCCATGGGACCCTTGTCACTCTAAGAGAAGAGTAAGGGCCCTTGGAAGCAAAAAGGAATTGAAAAAGTCCAAAAAATCCCCAGGAATACCACAGACTATCCTATGGCTCAGACTTAGCAATGACCCACTATTTAACCTGGGCCTTCTGTTACTTCTTAATTAAAAGGCAAGTTTTTGTTAACAGGTTTTATGCTCAAATTAGAATTAATTGATATATAGAGCAATGTGAATGAACACCAACTTGTAATTCAGTGCCCCTAAGGCACCCAGTTTTTACTGAGTAGGATGACAACATCCCAATTTCACCACAGCAGAAGCAGCATGAAAATTGTTTGTAACACACAGTAAACATAGACCATGACTAGATATTGTGAGCTTACACAGCCTCTTACTGATATTGTAGGATCAGTGAAAATGCTGGCAAACAACACTGAGGAATATATGCATAGACATCCTAATGATTTAAACATAACTGCCTTTCTGTTCAGCAGTCTTAACAGAAACAAAAGTAGTTACCTTGTACACGTAATGCTTGTTTGCAAATTTATCAGTCATGAAGGTCAATGGGTAAAACCTGAATAAACAAATCCTAAATCTCTAATTAAATTTCACAGACAGAATGCAGATCTCCCTGAACAGTCCTTTTAGGGTTTGGGTTTTTTCCTTTCAGCAGAATATTGTGGTAGCATTAGAAAGTAGAGCTCAGTGACCCCTGAACACCCATTTCCAGAATCAGACCTTTTATAGAAAGGATACACTATTTTATGTGTGTGCATTGATTTTATTTAGGAAATGGAGAGAAGCTAACCTGAGGTTTTTTTCAATTTTAGATTGAGAGAAGGCTTCTGATTTGGGGTTTTTTGTTCTGTTTTCACTTCTGTTGTTTGTTCATTTTGCTATGTTATTGACATGTTTATTGATCATATGCTTTAGTCTGAATCTCTGTAATATTCAGAAAATAAATATGCCCTCATTGCAATGGAGCAACAATATGTTAACTATGATTATTAAAGCAAGCAAGGTAAATTATAGTGGCAAATATCTGACAAAAAAAAAGTTGCAAAATGTAGTTATAAGAGGGCTAAAAAATAACTGCTATGCAAAATAGCTTCAGCTGCTCAGTTTCTCATATTTTAGTCTGAGCCAGAGCATGTCCAGACTACCTTCAACACAAAAAATGCAAAGATTCTACACAACTTCTGAAGGCAGAAATCAGCTTAGTTGCTTAGATTTCTAAATATATTGAGGGTACATCAGCTATCGAAACCAATTGTCACTTTTAAAATATTGCTCATATAGTATATAAAATTTGAAGAGCACAAGTGCTGTCTAGTCATCATATTAATTCTTTAATTGTGACTTCTCCCATCAAGTAAGTGGCAGATAACTTTTTTATATGCTAATATTTGGACTAATTTTTATTGATTGCTGCCCCAATGTAAACTTTCTAATTACATCAATAGGTGGAGAAATACAACCCTAACAGAAAACACTAAAAATCAAATATAATAATATAATTTAATATAAATAATATTGAATATAAGCTTTTCTATGTTTTCTTCAAAGGTCAGAATTACCTACTTTCCCCAGGAAATTATGAGTATTTCCCTTCTAAAACAAAGGAGCAGTGCAAAGCGTGTAAATTGCCAGAAATGTAAATTCATCAGTTATCAAATCTGTACATTTTAATGGCAAAACCCACAGCACTGCAGATGAAAGACGTGCGACAGCACATTGGGTTTTTGGAATCTTTACGTGTATAGTACAACACTGAGTCAGCAGCTTCTCTGTAACACAGGAAAGTGAAAATGTCTTTTTGAAGGAGTGAGCACAGAGGGCTGGGCAGTGCTCTCCTCCCGAAGTGTATTTATCCTCTCCCAAACCAACCCAGAAATTTCTTCCAAGGAACACCTGAAATTTGCATCCTCTCCTACTTGCTTCCAACGATATTTATCAACACTGAAGAACTGAGGCTAATAACATGATGTGTAAATCATCACATTTTAACTCCAGCTAGTGTCCAGCTGGAGCATCTTGAGTTTCATTTTAAGAACTTATTTATGAAGACCTTTCAAATAAAGGGAAACCTTACAGATTAAGCTCTGAAAAACAATCATAGAAGAAACTTGCCATTGATACTTTTCAATACACCTTTCTATAATTAATTCATTTAGTGACTACAAAGCCAGCATAAAATCAGTCTATGATTATATAGCCAAATGCAAAAGCAGATGACAAAAAATGTGAGCAAATTTCCAACTTTTCACTGCTTAAATTTATTAAACATGGTTTTCATTTAACAGTAGCAATGTCCCTGGGTCTCAGGTATTTCTAAATCCTGCAATTGGTGACTATTAAAACTCTCACTTATTAGCTGGATTTTAAAACCATCTTCAGCATTTCACTACTGTTGTAGTACTATCTATGCTTCTTCATGCTCTAGTCTTGGTGCAATGTGGGGTAAAGGAGAACCTTAGCCATCCTCTCTTCTCTCATTTATCAGGAGCTGGAGGATAGCCTGTCCATATCCAGCACATCCAGACCAGGCATTCAAATTCCAGTCTCATGCAACAGCTAGCTGAGATACCAGAGCAGATCTAGAAACCTGATTATTAACTATCATTTAGAATAGTACTTACTGATCTATGTTTTCCTTTGGATAATAGAGATGTTATTTATACTCAAAATCTATGCTTTGTTAGAACATAGTCTGTTTTCATTTGACAATTATTGAGCATACAAACTAAAATGATACTATGTGTCAAAAAGGAAGTTTTTATTTACATTTGCACTTTTCTTTTTCATGGGTAGTAAAACCAAATAAAGTTGTGTTGTCAACAATCCCACCGTTTTGCCACTGAAGGCAAGTTTGTGAATCTCAGGAGAGGTTGTTTCCCACCAAGCTGCAGACTCGTAAAGAGCTGTCAACATCAAATGCCAGAGCCAGGCCAGAAGTCTCTTTTAATTAATTTTTTTTAAGAGCACTGGTGAAAAGATAGTCCACAAGAGTGGGGACAAATTGTAGCATCACAACTACCCAAAAAGCAACAGAATCAAGAGTCAAATGACATCAAAAACGGTTAGTATACGTGACTGTACCTTGGTCTATCATTTGGAAGATATAATTTATCAGTGCAAGCAGTGCAGCTTGTCTACTATATTTAGGGCTAAACCCAGATGGATTCAGTCAAGGAAATCTGAGGATTCTAGATGCCACCAGAGTCGCCTTGCGCACAAGCTTTCCCTAAAAAACAAAGAAATTCAAGACAAAAATGGTGAAAACTTTCCTCATCTAAGGATAATTTTTCAAGCAGGAACAAAACTGCTGACCCTGTAAGCAAGCAAGCACCTTATTCTCCCAATCACTGTCAGTAATAGAAAAATACTTCCTCAGCGGACATTCCCAGACTTAGAAAAGTGAGCTACCAACTGTGGCCCAGATCTTTCCAGCTCCTATATTCACCTACATCAGTGCAATTAGCTGAGACTCAAGAGAGTTTCCTCTCTCATACTCATGATCCCAAAGAAGTAGAAACTAACTTTTAGAATTACCAGCCCTGATCTAAGTCACTGAAATAATTAAGTGCCTTGAAAATTCCTTAATGTGAAACCCATTGTATAGCTGTTGAAAGAATTCAACTCAGATTAATCAATTTACCCTCCATCAACAGTTCAACAGAATGCTTTTTGAAGCAGTTTCAAGAAGCATTAGCTGCTGGAGTCAATAAAATTTAAAATGGAGCCCACAAAATCACTCTACAGGATCTAGAGAACAGGTGCTCTTTCCCTTTTAAAGGCCTTTTTTATTAGGATCTTCCTAATGAGAAAGAAAAAGTGGTAAGGAAAAAAAAAATCACACAAGCATATAAATAAAATTCTCTATTTCATAGAAATAAACTGCATTTCCATCATCTGAATATAAAGAGAAGAAATTAGGGAACTGGATTTTATATTAATATTGGTATTCATATGGAAGCAGTCTGAAGTAGCAGCCTCATTCCAGGTCTGTATAACATCAAAGAGAAAAACCTTATGGACCCATGAAGAAATATCTTCTCTATTTTAATTCACATTTTTCATTTTTCTAAAGCCTTTCTTTTCTAGGAGTTACATCAGAAAGGAAATACATGTAAGCACTGACTAGGAAAAAAGGAATATTTATTATACATTCCAGGTAGATTTCTATGGTTATTTACACATGCATATATTCAAATTTGCAGAGCTTTGAAATTCAGAAAGATGAAATGCTGTATCAAAGCAATTATTTTTATTAAGGCATTTGTCATTATGTGACTCTAATCCAGACAGCAGCAATCCATTCAAGTTAGTTACTCAGGTGTGTATTTGCATGCACCAAGCTCTCATGAGAGAGTTTTCTTTCTACTTATACTTGCACTTTTAAAAACAGTATTTTTAATAGTGAATCTGAATCAAGCCCACAGTATTCCTTTGGTGGAAATGAGGCAAGTTCTCTGGGTATGTAGACATCACATCTCTAATACACAATTTCCAAAATCAGTAGAGGTGCAATACTTACACCAGCAAGGGACTGGTGTCCATCAGCACTTGCAGATTCAGTTTAAGCAGTGCAGAACTATCAGCCTGTGTCTGCAATGTGTGAATTGTTAGCAAAGCAACATGGAGCAAGCCATGGCTTTGAACAATTAATCAGAGCACAGAGTATACTTTATATAATCAAATTTAAGGACACTTCCCATCTCTCACACCTCACTTCCCTTAAAAAGGCAGATCCCTACTAAATGAAATCCCACTCTTTATGACTTGCCTCACAAGCTGGGTGGCAAGTAGACATGAGGAATTACTAGACAAGGGCAATTTCCAAGTGAAGCCATATAGGAACATACATGTACTTTAGGGATGACCCAAAAACCAACCAAAATTAATATTCTGCATAAATGTTTTTGAAAAAGTAATAAAATGCAAGGGACACTGCAGAAATCGCTTTCAAGAGCTTGAATATTTTTGTCTGCCTTCTGGCTTAAGAATTTCAGATGCTCAACACTTTTAAAATTATATAATTGATTTTTCTTGAATCAAAACCAAATTAAGTTATTTCTAGATCATCTGTGCCACCACTGGAAGAACTAATCTAAGTATTTATTTACTGCAAATAATTATACAAAAACTCTGACAAGTCATATTTCTATTATTTCTCTAGAAGCCATTTGTTGATGTTTTCTACATTTACATTTCAAAACCATCATCCCTTAATAAAGTCACTATATTCCTGATACCAAGTGAAAATCCAGACCAGAGACAATAATTGTCACTTTAATACTGGCAGTGTGCTTATGAACATGTTGATTTCATATTCACCTTCAGGGTGTCTTCCATGGTGTTTTAATATCCAGAATAGTTACAAACCAGCCTTACTTTCCATAAGTGCCCTCCATGCATTTTAAATGCATGCCACCAAAAGGCTGTGTCCAAGAAAAACTCTCATTCTTTGCTCTCCCTCCTGTATCCACAAATTTATTTTTTAAAAAAATCTAATCAATATTAAATGTCCCATATTTATTAGAATGCAAAAGTATCTACCCTACTCTAATGCTATAATGCCATAATGATTGCTAGTCATTTATATATACTTAGCATGTAGTTCTTTAAAATAAGTTAAAAAACACTTATAAACAATAAAAAGCTTATATAACAATAAAAATCTCAACTCAAAATATCAGAAGATAAAATATCAGTGAACTCTGTCACTAAAATCACATTTGTAGAAAGAGGGCATGCTTAAAAACCATCTCCTGGATGTGTAGTTTTTATGGGCTCATGCATCCAATGGCAACAAATGTGAAACACTACACATGTTAAATTTGACCATCCAAACCCATAAACTCAATATATATTTGCTGATCCACACAGACTTTTCTAGGGTTTCCACTTCACTCAAAAACATTAGGAGATTGTCCCAGTAATATTTTTTTAAAGCATAGATTTGACACAAAGAAAAATAAATAACAGACCTAAAAAGACTTTAGCCTGTTTAGCTACACAGTCCATGGGGAACAATCCATGTTCTACTTATTAGGATTGAAGAATTCCAGTGCAATAAATTAATACTTACTCCATATTATAAGCAAAGAAGAGTTTTACTCTTCCTTTTAGTTTGCTGTGATACAGCTGGTTTAAGCTCTGCTGGTTTTCAGTTTGTTTTGGTTTTGCTTTGGGGTTTTTTGGTACTATCTTGGGAGTTGGATTTTTCATTGTTGGTTGGGCTGATGCACATCTTCATCTTGATCTCTTGCAAAGTCATGTACCACATGCTTAGAAACTTGTGTTTCCTGAGCATCATTATGGCTTTACCATTCTGCTTTACCATTCTGCTTTACCATTCTACTGGCTGCACAATGAGGTTTACCTGGGTGTTCAGGGACAGTGAGGAATTCAAACACTGAAATTAACTATTACAGATGTCTACAAGCTCATGGTCTCTACCAGCATCATTTAAAGCCTCTCCAAGACTCAATTTCATCACTTAGTTGTTATTCTTAGTGAAACCCCTGACAACCAGGAGGTAGTTTTGTTCACAGTGAGAGCAGAGATATCATTATTCACTGCCAGCACTTTACTCCACAGTGGGACATTATTGCCTGCATACAGAAATGAAGGGGTAGCATGTAAGGCTCTGGGAGAGCAAACAAAAGCTCTCATGACACTTCTGGGAGGAATAGGCAAAGGCATCTCCAGAATATCCTGCTATCCACAGGGAAAGGACTGTGCCCCTCTATTGTACAGAGCACACAGGAGAAAAAACCATTCCTAGAAGATATCCCTTCTCTGTCTAGTTATTTCCATGTTCAATTATGAGTTTCCACATTCTCTTCAGGTGTTCTGTCTACATCTTGATGAAATTTTAGTATGTAGCACCATCTCTTACAAATGTCATTTCTAAACTGAAATCTGTAAGTTTCATTTTGGATATAGGCATGAGTTCAGCAGTAAGTTGCTTTGTATAAACAATCCCTGTCTTTTATTTGTCCTACTGATACAATAGCAGCCTGGGTGGGTAGGAGAACTACCTTACCTTCAAGCCAAGAAGCTTAAAACCTTCAGAAGACCAGCAAAAGTCCACCTTTTCAATAGTTCAACTATCAGAATATCTATTTCTCTAGCTTGTCTTTCTTTTATCCTTGTAGCCCTGCCAGCTACATGTCAGCATCTTTAGAACTTTAAGATCCTTATAGATTATCTTGCAGTTGTCCAGAATTTTCTGATTAGCAAAACAGCAAGGCTAGAAGAGCAGACAAGCAGCAGTCTGGTAATTCTCTTTGAGCAAAAAACCACCCTGTCACAAACATTCTACCATTTAGTAACACAATGAAAAAGAATCAAACATGGACATGGAATTTTAAAAACCAGAAGCTTTTTAGCTATGAATTACTGATACCTTTGGGTAGTAAAACAACATGGAGAAATTAGTTCAGTCATTCAATTTTTACCATCACCACTGAAAAGAACAAGTGCCTTTTACTACCATTACTAGCATTTAGTTACACAGCACAATGTATACCATAAACATAGATTGTGATATTTTCTTGAAACTCAAATTCTGCTGCTCTCCCAACCTCTTCTGATTCTTCAAGCCAAAAATACCTGCTCTTTTGATACAGCTCTGGCTTATGTGACCAATTTCTTATTCTGGGCTGAATCATTACAAAAGCCAGCTGATTGGTTAAAAATAAAAAAAGAATGCTGAATACCATAGCAACTGGCTTGCAGCCTTGCTAAAATGCAGGAAGGATTTTTTACTTGAACAAGAGCTACAAGTGAAAACAACAGGCCAAAATCAGATCTAGTATAGATCTAGTATAGTATAAACAACGCAACAGAAACACAGAAATTACTTGACCCCTCCCCTGTCTCCTCCCTGTAATATCTTTTGTGCAGCAGTAAACCTTCAGGTTTTTACTAAAATACAGTTCAAATAGCAAATTAAAACCTGTGCCATGGTATTGATTCTACATATACATCAATATGTGACAGAATCTAAGCCAAAAACAAATAGGATTAAATGTTGAAAAAACAAGCAATGAAGCAGAACTATAATAGAGCTTGATCTTCAGTTTTAATTAATAGTCATATGTAGTAGTTTTGGTTTGGCAATTTGAGATTGCCTCACGTGCAAAACCACCACATCATATCACTCCATAACTAAAAGGATTAAAAGTTTCTAAAGAAACATCTCTAAATACAGGTAATTTTACAATGCCTGATTTATTGATCACTTTTAGAAACATATCAAAATAGTCGCCTAATGTCAGTACCCTCTGAGAATTGCATCAAATCCATAAGAAATACATTTGAAGAAACATATTGCTCCGGAATTACTGCAAGAGTATGTGTTCAGGGCAAGGTTTTGGCACGGGGTGGGCTCTGTGGGAAGAGACCAGAAGCTGCCCTGTGTTGGACAGACCCACTCCTGTCCCAGGCTGAGCCCACAAGTGACACTGGTGGGCCTCTGTGATAACATATTTAGGAAAGGGTAAAAAACTCATTTGGCAGCTGAGAGAACCAGCCCTGCAGATGCCAAGGTCATTGGAGAAGGAAGGAACAAAGGTTCTTGAGGCACCAGACAGAAATTCCATTGCAGCCAATAGAGAAGACTGTGACAATGCAGGTTGTCCTCCTGCAGCTGATGGAAGACCACAGTGGAGCAAATATCCCCCTGCAGCACATGGAGAACACCAAACCAGAGCATGAGGAGATGCCCTAAAGGAAACTGCAGCCCCTGGAGAGCCCAGGCTGGAGCAGACTCCTGACAGGAGACACGGCCCAGGCAGGAAGCCTGCACAGAAGCAGATTTTCAGGCAAGAACTGTAGCCTGCAGGAGCAGCACATTCCTGATGGACTGTACCCCATGGAAAGGATTCATACTGAAGCAGTGGAGAAGGACCTGCATTGGAAAAGCTCATGAGGGACTGAATTCCCTGAGTGGGACCTCACAGTGGAGCACAGGAAGAGCATAAGGAGAAGGAGCAGCAGAGATGAAATGTTATAGACTGAGAGTAACTCATTCCCTATTCCCCCTGTTCTCTTCAGGAGTGGCAGAAGGTGCCAGGAAAGTTAGGAAGGAAAGAGGGAAGTTGAGTCTGGGAAAAGAGAAGGGTTGAGAGGAGGGTTTCATTGTGGGTTTTTTTTATCACTAACTTTCTATATTTTTAATTAGCAACAAATGAATCTTTCTCTAGTCAAGTATGTTTTGCCTGTGACAGTAATTGGTGAGGGATGTCCTCTCCCTATCCTTTCATCTTTCTTTCCCTGTGCTGCTGCCAAGGGGGAATGACAGGGCAGCTTGCTGGGCACCTGGCAGCCAGCCAAAGTCATTCCACTACAGAGCTTTTACTTTTGAGGAAAAGAATAAATTTCTCCTCAGCAACTTAAGCAATGAAGACTTTGCTTTGAAGTAGAGGTACTCTCTGGCTTTGAAGTAGAGGTACTCTCTGTTCTAGGTCTGCTGTAACAGGTACTTACTGCATTGCACAGTGAAGAATCACAGCCCTGTCTCTTCTTCAGCCATGTTTAGGGTGGCTTTACTCAGGAGACTCTATTTGCCTGCATCATAAGGATGCTCACTGAGTTTGGCTTCACAGGCCAGTGGAAACGTCCTCTTTGTGCATCATTTAAGAGGTATTCAAAACCTCCTATGAAGTATTATCAAGTGAAGAAAAGACACAATATCCACAGCACTGCTTTTAATATTAGGGCTAATTTTTAAACCAAGTCAGAGTTAAGTCCATAACTCCACAGTATCAAATTTATTTACTTGCTCTACAAGCATAATTTCTGAGCTTTTACTGGAATTATGGAGTGTTAAAAGCCACCTACACCTCTGAAAATCCATGTACGTTTTTGCCATTAAAATTAGAGGAAGAGCCTTACTTTGGGTCCCTGAAAATAGTGGCCTTGTTTTCTATCAAGAAAATAATGAACTATGGGGTATTGTACTTGTTAATATATTTTCTGAATCTGACAATGGCCAAAAACTGTTTAAGGCCTTTTGACCCCCAAACTCATGCAGTCTTACAGGAACTTTATGTTCCCAAGAAACTCCTACATCAGAGACCACAGAACTCAAATTGACAAAATAATACTTTGGTTTTGGGAGGTGATTCCATCATACTGGTAAATTGTTTGACATGTTCTGTACATGTTGAAAAAGAGCATGTTTCTGTTTTGTCTCAAATCTCTGATGCATCGTAATTCGGACATGGAATCAACCTGATTTTAACCATACATCTGTGTTTGATCTGTACCTACCTCAAGATATGTCTGCATTTATAACACGTATATAGGATGAATACAGGCTTTGTTAAACACTCTCTCAGAAAGTATGCATGCCCTTTATCTTCCAAAAGATACTTACTTTATTTCAAAGTCAAACTTTCATTTACTTCGCATTCTGCAAAACAGTGAAAATTTTGCTAATTTGGCTCCACAAACAGTAGATGTCAAAAGTAGAAATAAGTATAAACAGGACAAAGAGAGCCCAAGAAACTTAGCAAAGCTCCATTCAAAGTTTTAGTTGCCCTTGATTTTAAAACATGCTAGTTTCCAATGCTTCCCTTGCTCATCAGATAAGAACACTTGATGGGCTGATTACCATGGTGATCACTCTTACCCATTTTTCATACTTTTAGAACCTAATTTTATGTTTAGCTTGTTTTGATTTACCTGTGTTTTGTTTACAAGGGATGAAGCAAGGAATTTTTTTTCACTTGAGCTGCTACCAAGGAATTCACACCACCTGCTTTTTGAAAACATACAAAATGGTACTCTGTGGTTACTATTACTCACACAAGTACACTTTTTCAAAGAAAGAACTATACATAAATGTATGCTAGAAATGCTGTCATGCTCCTGAAAGTGTGACCCTAATACATGCAAGATTAGCTTTTGCTCTCATGCCAGTTTTCTATTCAATTTATGTCAATGGCAATCTATTCTGTTCCCTGAAACTGTAAATTTTATCTCTAGAGTTTACAATCTTAGGGCAGAATCCAGAATGCAGAGGACAAGCCAGAAAAAGGGTTATTCACTCTGCATATTTAAATGTACATACTCCCTCCTGCCTATATAAGTTAGAAAAATGTGGATCAAGGGCAGCAACTTATTGTAACAAAAAAGGTCAAAGTCAAGGAGGACTGGAATACAAAACTGTCAGTGACCTTAGCTCTGAAACAATTCCTCCATGCTCAAATTTGCATGAAATCCATGACAAAGATGCAGCAGAGGTCTGGTGACTGAAGTACACAATGATAAGGCCTAAAGTAGTGTTCAAGAGTAACCATCAGAACAATGGCCTCAGCTGTTTCCAAAACTTGGGGAGAGGGCAGCACAAACAACTCAGAATGTTTAAGACAAAGCCAAGATTCTGTTACCCTTCATTTGCCTAGCAGAAAGGCATCATTTGAGCCTAAATATTTCCACTGTTCTTAGTACAATTTATTATGACAAAATTATTACTATGACAAAATAATTTAATAGTATTATCAGAAATATTAAAACTAACTTGAACCACCAGTTTCTTTATTAAAAAAAAAAAAGGTACACTGTTTAGGACTACATATCTTCATGTCAGCCCAACTGATGGGTGCCTGGAAGGAGCTCATTCATTCCTGGAAGGAAACTCAGTGGTAAAACTGTGGAAACTGCTCCTCCTGCTAAACAGTACTGTTGATACATCAAGGGCTCAGGAAAAAATTGCAGAACTATTAAACACAAAAGAAGGCATCTTAGCACAAGCACAGTACACTGATACAAAAAATAATCTCCAGGATTACAATTCAGTTACAGAAAAACATCTAAACCATTAAACAGATGTGCAGCATGCCAAGTCTTATGTTATTACAACCTTTTAACATAGAGCCTCATTCTTTCCTCTAATATCTAGATTTCTGAGTTGAACAGTGAGTTGACCTAGGCAGTTCAAAGTGTTCTGCAAGCTAAAGATGTTTGCTTGGTTAGTCTCAGAAGAAGCTGTGTTAAACCAGGAATTTAAAACAGACAAGTCTATCCAAACACCGTGTCAAAGATCCCCTGCATTATACACAAAATCAGCAGCCCTGCAGAGATATGTTATGTTACTCTCGGAGAAGTTTTTCATCCCACTATGAAAATTATAAACCACGGCAATGAAATGAGCTAATTTGCAAAGGACACCTGTAGAATTTGTAGCTAAATATGAATAAAGACTATTTTAGGTCAGTAAATTCTACATCTGCACATGGGTCACTAGCATAGAAGACAGAGTCAGTATCACTTCATTCAGTTTCCTGTAGTTCAGTTAAAAAGGACAAACAAAACAGCGTGTGCAATACAGTTGGTGTGGGAGACACAGAAAAGGGAGAAACAAAGAAAGAGAAAAAAGGCTTTACTTTTATTGCAGGTATTTAGGGTTTGTGGTATCGCTGGGACATCTCAGACTAAACAACAATACTCACAACATGGACTGTCTATATGTACCAGTTCCTCTAAGACACAGCTGTTTTGAAAAACTTTTATTCACTGCTTGTAGAGTGACAAAATACAATCAATGAGCTTTAGACACCTTTATCACATTTGCTTTTTGTAAATTCCAAGGTCCATTGTCATAAGGGATTCCTGTAACCAGCCATCTGGGATGAACACAAAAATAAGTGACAGGCATCCCTACCTCCCAGTCCATCTCCAGAATCAACCTCACAGATGCTCTCCCCTTCCATATTGTCTTTAGGATGCAGCAGAAAGCAAAATCTTCCTCGAGTGATTTGCTCAGGCTCCAGAAGAAAGCTGAATCCACCCACTCTGCAGCCAGCAGGTGATATCTTTCAAATAAAAACATAAAAACAAAGCTATTGAGCCACCTCTGGTATACAACAAATTCATTTAATTTCATTTAATTTCTCCCTTAAAGAGAGACTTTGTCAATATTACATCTCCTTATATCAATACAGTCTCTTCAGTGGGTATCTGAGCTCCTTTTCTCTTGTAAATTCAATGCTGATTCACAGTTCAAACCCTCCACCCAATATAAAGAGGTTACATCAGTCCAAATTGCAGGACTCTGTTAAGGTGGAAAGCCTCAGCACAGATTCATGCTCATTCACGTGGCCTGACAGGACTAGGAGCAATATACCATAAATCCACATGATTGATTAGCTCTTCTCTGGCACACTGTGAGCTCTGTGAAACCAAGCTACATGCAGTTTGAAAGCAACTACAGAGACTGAAAACACACAGTTCATGTGGGTTCACCTTCTTACACTCCTAGGGTTATTTTAAGGATAGGTAGAGAGAGAGCATAACAGTTTAGCAATGGATTTGATTTGCAGATGAGTATAAAGAAGGAAAGGTTAAAGATGGGTGTAGACAAAAGAATAAACCAACCTCATGTTTTTTTAAGAGAAGGACAATAAGAAAGAAAAATTTCTTTCCCTTAAATTGAGCCTAAATAGCTGATTGTTTTGCTCTTACTGTCCTGTGTAGCTAGTTTTTACCAGCACCTTCTCTTTCTGAATAAAAGAGAAATAGCTGTCAATTAATTAAAATAAGTACTAAGGAGTCAGGAAACATCCTCTGATTAGTGCCTTTGAAAGGCAAAACCAGACAAAAAGCAATCAGAACAGCATGGAGTTACTAGATTTGTTTTGCAGCAAGTGGAGAACTATCATGTGTCAGATGCTCATGATCTAGACAGCAAAGCAAGAATTAGCTCCAACACTCATCTAAGTATAAGATTTGCAGGATGGTTATTTTTAAAACAAAGGAAAAGAGGAACCAAAATGCATCTGAAAAGAGCTCTCTGCCACAAATGAATGCAGACAGGCCAAGAACAGAAAACACACTGAGAGAACAATGATGAAGTACATGAATGATGTGATACATTAAACTGTTCAGCTATCATTAGTAACTTTGAGCTAGTCATGGAGCAATGTATTAGCTGTTTCTTTGCCAGTTTCAAATGAGATAATAACTAATTTATATTTGCAAGTCTGGGGCCTTCTCTTGCTTTTCCATGTCACTAGGAAAGCATTCAAACTGTACCATGCAACTGTGTCTTATTGAAGGCGTGGAAAAGGGGAAAAAATTTGTATTAACATGAATTGCCCTCCATTCAACATGAATTCCCTTCTTCAGCTTCCAATAAATACAAAAAACCAATAAATACTATAAACAAATCTGTATTCAGACATCAGGTAAAAGAAAATCAATAGTTCAAGTACCATGTCATTTTGTTGATAAAAAGAAGAGCATACCTAGAAGTCTCACATCAGAAGAACTCTATTTCTTCAGCTTCTTCAAGCATCTCTCTCAGCATCTGCATGTTTTTGTTGATTTTCCTCTGGTTGAGCCAGTGTAGGTGTATGCCATGTAACAGAACATGCATGGCACTGCAAAACACTGAGCAGAATTCCAATGCAGTGAAAATCGTAGCACAGCCATCTTATGCTGCTGACACCTCTTCTTAAACTTGAATGGGCAATTCGAGGTGTTCTTCTGAACCCACCTGCATGTTTTTCAGAAGGTGGGCTACTGCAGTTTGCCAAAGAGCCAAGACTCAGAAAGGATCCACCAGAATGCTGATGTTTATTGATGACGTATCCGTTGCAAGAATTTGGTTAAAAAAAAAAAATCCATACTCCTTATTTCAAAAACATTAAAATACTTACCAAATAAATAAATGGAATACAACAGTAACAGTGTCAAGCTCTGGCTGTGTATTTACACCTGAAATATGTATGCTCCAAATGCTGATTTAGTACACTCAGAAGAACATTAACAATCAGAGTTCCTGTTTATAAAAGCAAATGCCCTCAAGCAATGAATATTGGATTCCCATGATCAAAGATCAATGTCACAGGATTTAGTACTAGTTTGTCTAGACAAATAGGTCAGATGAACAATTAACCATAATTCTGAAAAAGTCAAGCATAGCCCTTCAAATGTAAGAACTTTTCTTGCAAGTTTGCTTTTGGAAAGGCCATCTTATTCTGCTCAGATCTGGGTTTTTATGATGAATGCTACAGTCCTCCTGCACAGTAATACAGAAACAGGTTTGTATAAACTAACTGACCACAGGACATTGTGCACTGTCTAGAAACTAAACATTACATTTTTACCTCAGCCTTATGCCTGCATATGTGGGGAAAAAACAATTTGTGCCCAGCATAAATGACTACTTCTACATCTACTTAGACACAGCTGTTGCACAACCTAATGTGTTCACTTGTCTGTAAACAAAAATGTGTGTCCTTTTGAAAAATCCATCAAGTGTCTTACCCATTTTTGTCTTATATTGATTAACTAAATGAAGTCTGCATGCCTTTATTAAAACCTGTAGATGTAAAAAGGATTAAATTTCAAGACAGTCAAGGCAGAAGGGCTTATTACTAAAATTAAGTATCAGCACTGAAAAATACAAGCATTTCAGTGCAAGATTACTAAGACAGTAACTGGAACCAAGTCTCTGCTGAGACAAAATTACTGTTATTATTCTTACGGAAAACTGAGATTAAAAGAATATAAACAGAAGAAAACATGTTTTTAAATAATTTATTATTTTACATACATTTCATTGTGAAACAAATTAGTTGTTCTTTATTACATGCTCACTGTCTCTTCCTACTTGGCATCTGCACCAATATTGCTTTTAATAGCCTTTCACTCATAGCTGAATGTTTGGGTGGTGAGGGAAGCCCTGTTAGTTGATATGAAACCCCCTATTCTTCTGTTCTCTGGCTATGAAAACTTTTAATTAAAAACTGAAAGCAAAAGGATGCAACAGTACTGAAATCTAGAGCTGCTCAAATGTAATCACAGCAATGGAGTAACCACAGAGAGGGAATTCTGAAGAACTGCTTCATGCTTGGCTGTTAACCCCTTATACAACAGAGAGAAAAAACTGAAATGTTTCAAGTCAGCCCTTCCACAGAGGAAAAATTCCACAGTAGAGAAGCACAGACAAATGAGGTATGAGTAAAGTTGTTTTAAAACAGAATGCAACAACAAGTTTGATACTTTTAAATTACAGAGCATTTGAAACCTACATTACAAGACTCCTTTGGTCACACAGTTTCATTGTTTGATCATCTTGCTCATTCAAATCCTTCTCCCTACTAAGATCATCATACAGCATGTCCCATTTTCCACCATCAAAACAGAATAAACACATGAGCCAACCATAATTTGGCACTGTCGTCTGGTCCTTGATGCAAAGGCCACCATGAGGGGGAAAAAAACCAATCAACATGTTTACCTAAGTCTCAGCAAAGATATTTCTGGTGTTGAGGGAACTTGACATAGGAGGTGGCTCAGGAAGAGTCTCATCAAGACCAGCTGTTCACAACTTCTACCTCAGTGTGGTTCACAGAACCATCCATGTCAGAGCAAGGCAGCGGGTGGTGGAAAGATGAAGTTGGGAATGCATAACTATTTCCATGACTCATATTTTTTCTCTCAGAATGGTTAAAAAAGCCTCAGCGCTGTTTTAACCCAAGCCAAGGAGTTATGTTGCCAAGCAGATGTGCAGAAGAAAGAGCAATAGATAATTACTGTCATTAGTCGCCTTCTTCAGACCAGAGCCTGGCTCCAAGTGCTGTGCAGTGGGGTGCAGAGAAATTGCATATGCATCCAAGAGAGCCCAATCAAATGTAAATTACTGCAGTCCCTTGATCTTTCTGAAATGATGTGGTTCACCCTCCGGCAGCAGATAGTGGATTTTGCAGCATTAATCCCCACTAATGTAACATAATACTACCACTGGAGTATATGTGTATTTTGATAACATATGAAGAAGCACAAATTGTGTTAGAAAAATCAGAGTATGATAAGAACATTTATATTTGCACACATTAAATCTTCAGGGAACTTGACAAGATTACTTCTCCAATTAAAGTCAGAAAGACCACAGTATTCTACATTCCAAATCAAGTGCTGAGATAACAAACATGCCAGAATTAAAATGCAAAGGGAAAACTCAAGTCACAGAATCTTTGAATGGTATGGATTGGAAGGGACCTTGAAGATCATCTAGTTCCAACTACTTGCCATGGCCAGGGATACCTTCTACTTGACCAGGTTGCTCAGGGCCCTAGCCCTGTCTTTGAATGCTTCCAAGGAATGAGACAACCACAGCTTCTAGGGGCAAGCTGTTTTAGTGTCTCACCAGCCCCACAGAGAATAATTTCTTCTGAATATTCAACCTAACCCTTCCCTCTTTCATTTTAAGGCCATTATCTCTCATCCTGTCAATATACAGCCTTGCTAGAGGGCCCTCTCCAGCTCCCTTGCAGCCCCCTTCAAGTACTGGAAGGACATAATGAGGTCACCACAGAGCCTTCTTTTTTCCAGGCTCAACCAGGTTTTTTGCACAACCCCAATTTTCTTAGCCTCTCCTCACAGGAGAGGTGCTCCAGCCCTCTGATCATCGTTGGGTGCCTAAGTCACCATAGCACCCTTCTCTGCCAACTCAAAGACCCCAGTAGTCTCAAACAGATGTTGTGGGTGCACCTTTTTCAAACAGAACTTTTCACGGTGGGTTCCTACATAAGCCCAAACTCCTTGGCTGCTGCTAGACAGATGCTCCTCAGGTGTACAAAGCCAACTCCTGCCCATAAATCTCAGAGGGTAGTGCTATATCTGCTTCTGAAAAGATTATGTTTCTCAAAGTTTACCATCAAATGGATCTACAACAAATTATCAGTGACCTTTCTTTAGTAGTCCTGTGTTTCTGCAGGCAGCCAGCTGCACACAAGGAGTCCTGCTAAGCTAGTTGTTTTTGCTTTCTCTTCATTTCACTCATTTGTTGCAGGAATTTATTCAAAGTTAATGAATCAGTCCAAAATTCTTCATACATATTTCAGTGATTTTTTTTTTAAAAAGAGATCTACATTTTAGAAATGGGCATAAATCTTGTATTCAGTCAGGCATGACCATGCTTGAGTTGTCCTGCAGTAATACACTAACAATAAGCCTCCCTGACTACCAGACTTGATAATCGTAATTCATTCCTAACAAGGCTTTCAGTGAGACTTTATTATTTTGAGAAAGTCTGAGTTGAATTGATTCACTGTATTTCATCACAAAGCTGCATTTTTTGAGTTATCTCCATATGGAAATCTCAACGAAGCCAAAAGGAAGTTTGTTATAGACGTGGGCATTAAAAAACTGACAAAATCCTCACTTTCCAATACGTTAAAATAAGCTGCCACTCAAAATTTTGCAAAATGTGGTCGAGTTTGGTAAGCAGCTTGCTGGGAACAGCCATGAAAGGAGATCTGAGTATTCTAATCCTGCAAAATACAGTTCAGGGAGGGGATCAAGACCATTACCAACAGATGAATTTTACAACTTCATTCCTCAAAAATATCCATCTGAACTGGCAAGAGCAGTGATTCCTGAGGTATTTCATTTCTGCACACATTTTCCTTAATAAAGTTTATATTTCAAATCCTTATCTGTTTTACTCATCAAACAGTTTTACTGCTCCCATCACACAGTACTTCACTTTCCAACTGCTTTTGTTTACATAAATATTGTGACCACTGTGAGAAAGTTACTTCATGCACTAATGTGCAAAAGGGTTGGCAATTCAGCCATTGTTTTAGCAGAACAGAGTACCACGAAACCTTTGCCACACTACTCCCTTGTGGGCCAGAGCCATAAGGTAAAGTGTGGGCTGTGCACTGCAAAACAATTCCCAGCAAGCTAACACAACATGCTCTGTTATCTTAGAAAAATAATCTTGCAATTTAGTTCCTGTGCTACCAGCAGAAACAGTAGCTATGACACCTGCAGAAACAGCAGAGGCCAGGCAAGTATTTTTTAAAGCCCCCTGATGATGTGGATAGTGATCTGGAAACAAACCACATATTATGGTTTCTGTTTTAGGCACACTAATTCAATAACAGAGGGCAGGATATTATATTAGAAATATTTTCTTTAAAGATGTGTCTAAGATGCCAATTTCTCCAACTGGAGATTTACTCTGTAGTCAGTAGGAATCCGTGTATTGCTGCAAAGACTCAAGAATTTGACATTTACATACAGTTAAACTCTACCACTGTTACCAACACAAAGCACACATTAAAGCAAAACCCAACAAGACAACCCACAAAGAAAACCATAAAAACACCCCCAGAACACATCTCCTTGATAAGGTGAATTTTCAGTTCAGTCTGAATATAGTCTTCAGTTTAAAAAATCATGTGTTTCACATTAGAGACAATGCTAATAAAACAGCAGGATTTTTCTATTTCTCATAGGACTGTCTGTTTCCAAAGAAGAGAAGCTATATTTAATTTTGAAACCCACATTCCTATTGCAATTAGCAATGGCTCTGGAAGCATATAGTAAAAAAAAATGAGTAATCAAGATATTGATCAAAACATAATTTGATGTACAGGAAATCTGAATTCAAAAAATAAAGTCATAACAAGAAAAACAAGTGAAATAAAAAACACACATCTTTATTATTGGCATAGTTTTACTTAGTAGTTTGCAGCAAAAAACCAATTTGTTTTCCTTAATGTTTAGGTGAAGGTAAAAATGAAATATGCAATACGTAGAGAGTATTTTCTCATTTGTTTTAACATTAATTTTCAAGACAGTGTTCAAAAGCTGAATTTATACCCAGCTGTAGTTTTTATAACCAACCAAAAGAAATTTAGTTTGTATGCTAGAGCAACAGTGGAAATCAATTCTTAATCTATGACCTTGCTTACCACAGCTTGAAGCCTTGCAATAAATAAATGCCTTGAGCCACACATAAGAAACATTTGGTGAATTAGAGACAAATCACACAAATCTATATGTGTATATATAGTATTAGAAAGGTCATATAAAATACAATATAGGCTTTTTTCTTGCTCTAACATAATAATGTTTGAAAGGCAAGACCTGGTAATTGCCTTCATTAATATCCAGGTGGTGAACAGTCACTAGAACCTATTTTCTTTTCAAATTACAATGTTCGCCCTTTTAGACAATTTCTTGTAGCCCATCTTTTTTTTCGTGTGGAAAATGCTAAAATGCTTACAAATCTCTGAAAATATCTATTTTCTTTGTCCTAGCGTATGAAAAGGCTTTCACTAAAGCACATTTAAGCTTCCTTGTGAACATTGCGCAGTGTTTCATCACTAACAACAGGAAAACAAATGCCAGAGCTCATGTGTTAACCTGCACTTAGTCACAATTACCCTCTTTTATAAGCTGGATCTCTCAAATCCTCACCCCATATGATATTACTTATTTCTCACTGGAGTATATGCTAAAAGAAAAAAGAACCTATGTCTCCTTATTAATATTGCACCATTAAAATTCACAAAAAAATCCTGTAAACAAATCTGTACCTCCTTAAAAACACACCTTCCATTCTTGATGTATTTGATTGACTGTAGATTTTAAAATCAAGTAGTACAACACAGTGCTATTTCAGCTAATTTCCCTCTCTTGATTGTCTCCTTCCTGAAACACTGAAATTCAAATTTGACTGTGACTGACAGTCCTATTGAGATTAGCATGGCATTATTAGTTTGCACAGCAGGTGACCAAAGTAACTGCTAGAAAGGTTTTCCTTATTTTAACCCTAAAGGATGTAATCTAATATGAAAAGAAAGAATTTGGAGGCTCACAATTATCCTTGAATTGGAGTTGTACGCAGTAACCAAAGCAGAAAGGAGACTTGTTTTGTGTAGTTTTCTTTAAGCAAAAATTGCAGTCAAGGTAGATCATTAGGTGCTTTCTAATGTTACATTTTCACAGATCCTGTAACACTTGATATTCAGTAGAAAAACTAGATTTACACTAAAATTACCAGGCTCATCCTACTTTGCTCTAACTGTGAGCATAGGCACACCTAATTAAGATCCACAAAACAGCTCAGGAGACTTCTGAACTTTTGTCCTCAATGTATGGATTTATTCCAGTGTAAGGGCAAGTTTTACAAACATGATGCCATGTACATATTAGTCAGGACTGATGCCTGGAAATAGAGAAACTTTCCAGAGGAACACAATTGTTTTCATAGTGAAAATCAAGCTGTGTTTGACCCTACCCCAGAAGAGACTACTCTTCCCAACAGCTAAAGAAAAGCAGGAAGAAGTACAGTCTCATGCATGTTTTCTCAAAAGCACTCGTTTTTGCTTGGCAATGACCTTTTTAATACCTAGCTGGAGTGACACATTCCAAAGTGCAGCCCCCTCAGGTGACAGCGGTATTCTGCAGACATAAAAAGCACATTTAGTTCTCAACTTCCCAAATATTTTGTGAATGAGACTAACCAGAGCTCTCCACATTGGTCTGTGGGAGTGGGCAGCACCCAGCCCCAGTTATTCCCAATGCCCTGCCCAGCTCCACCTGCTGTGTCCCATGGGGCATTTTAAATCAGTTTGCAAGGTACAGTGGTAAAGGCAGGTTTTTCTAACTGCAGGAGAGTTGCTCAGTTTATTAATTTGCATTGGCAGAAACTACTTCCCCACTGACAAAGCAACAAATTTACATTACAATGTGGAGCTGCTTATAACCAATCACCCCTACAAAACAAGTTAAGATTTAGTATTTGTGAAACAAAGCAAAGAATTCACTGGTGGCTTTGTATCAGCATAAATGACTAATTACTTTAATCAGGAAGCTCGAAAGATAATGAACTTGATTTATTATAAACACAGGGGCTTGCCCTCTTATAAAAATCACTTGCTCTGCAGTTCAGGGCACATATTGATTTATGGCACTACTTGTAATTCTCCTATTTTTATATTTAATAATGGGTGAAAATGAATTAAAAGTAAACTGGAAAAATACACATTCCCAATATAATTTTACTCAATTCCACAACATATGTTATGTATACCCCAGTAGTAAAAATACAAAACTATTTTGAAAAACATGCAGTGAGTAAAAGACTCATTTGGTCAAGATTACAGAAAGCCAAAAAATATTCACTTTTTCTGCTACATGACCCCTCATTATTTAGTGATACCTGACATCTGTTGCTAAGACCAGCTGAATTCAATTCAAATTCAGTTTAGCTAGGAATAACTGAGAGAGTCATAAAGAAATCTCTAAGGATAAATTACAAATCAGTTATGGCTTAGAATTCCATCAGAGAGAGAGGGAGAGACTGAGTCTGCCTGGAATGTGGTAGTAGACAAGAAAATAACATATTTGCAGAAAAGCCACTTTGGAGAGCACTTTACTCTGTGCTGACCCCTGCATCATCAGTCCTTTACCTCACTAAAGGGCCATTTGTGCACGGAGAGAGCACTTAGAGCATGTCAGGTCCCCATGACAAGGCTTTAGATTTCTGCATTACATTCAAACTACACAACACAGGGACAAATCTTACTGTACATAGCTCTTAAATAAACATAAAAACATTCACATCAAATCCACTTACAATAAAATGCTTAGGACTCTGTCACCCATGTGAAGACCTCTTATTTTCTCTGAAGAAGATGACTGCCATGAATTTTCTCTTTTTGCATATTTATGTTGTAAATTTCTAAGGAACCCTCAGGTGCATTTCTATATATTTTGCTGAAATGTTTTCATAGCTCACTGGTAACCAGCAAAGTTCTCTGACTAATCTTAAGTTTTTTGGAGTAATCACTGGAGTGCCAGGGTATTCAAGGACACTGTCACACAACTGAGTATGAGTACAGTTGCTCAGTTATTATGGAGGTAATTATTATTATTGCATCATTATTTGCAGAAAATAATGACAAAGGGCAACATCAGAATATTTTCAATGTGAAGAATGTTTTCAGAGTGGATGATCAGCTTGATCTACATTCCACTCTGGAGCTCAGCTAAAACAAACCATATTCCTCAGGGCACTGCAACAAATGGATTATCATAAAATAAAGACACTTGGCAGCCAGGTTCCTATTACAGCTGCTCCTTGTGCTGACCAGTCATCATGACCTCATGTTCCCCCTGTTTTAATATATCCTCTCTCACTGTCTCTTTCTTGTCTCATACTTAACACAACATTCCTCTGGGCAGAAACCACCTCCCTCTGTGTTTATGGAACCAGCTGTGCCTAGTGACTCCATACTATCACAGTTTAAATAACAAAAAAACATGCATCTGATAGTGATTTAGGGCAGAGTTGAACAACACATTTGATTAAATCTCTGCATTATCAAAGTTCATGGAAATTTTTGTTCTTGAGATTAGGGTTTTTCATGGTTGGTACAAGGAAAGAAGAAGAACCTTTTTCAAAGAAAAACCTTTAGTCACCCATCAGTTCTGATACCTTGCAATTATTACAACAAATTATAACATTATTACATCAAATGTGAGTAAGAATAGTATTTTCACCAGCAATTCTGTAAAATAATCTCTTATTTATCTCCAGCATTTCTTCCAAGCCTGGTCATAGACAGAGGAAATCCCAGAATTCAGACTGGAATTCTGCAGTTTGAAGGATACCCATCACAAGGTCACTAAAAGATACCTGCTTTGGTCCATGAGGGGCACACAGGGGACTGACCCCTGCTATATTCTGTACCCACTCACTGATGACCAGATACCAAACCCCACTTGTGCAAAGCTGCAGAAAACCACCTGCTATTGCAGTAATTACAGTAGAGACCAGAAGATATGGGATACATACCAATGTGAGGCAGAGATATGTATCAGGCTCTTCAGGCTTGGGTAGCCCAGTTAGCTCTGGTAACCTGTGGGAAGTCTGGGAAATTCTTATCCAATGTCACACTACAGTCATGGCTGTCTGAAACTGCATACATAGCTTTTAAGGATCACTGATTAAGATAGCTTATTTTCTTTGTTGGATTTTTAACTCATGTAAATGCCTTATAAATAAAGGTGCCCTCATTCTATGAAGTGAACCATCTGGAGTTTGGTTTTTTTGTTTTAATCCACAGTGTTAGAGGTCAGGCAGAGAGCAAGTGTTCAGGGGAGGATTTGGAACAACTAAAAAGGAATGAGAAACATGAATTCAAAAAGAATTAATAGAAAAGAGGAATTCTCATCTGCAAAATGAAGTTCCATTATTTCACACAAAAAGAAGCCATTAATTATTAAATACATATTTGCTGGTTAAATGTGGGTTAATGTGTTGATTTTGGCTGGGGTAATTTTCTTCACAGTGGCTAGTACGGGGCTGTATTTTGGATTTGTGCTGAACACAGGATTGATAACATAGAAATGTTTTTGTTATTGCTGAGCAGCACTTACAAAGAACCAGGGCATTTTCTGCTTTTGATGTATGGCAAAGATGGGGGGGGGTGCATGGGCAGTTGAGAGGAGGCACAGCCAGGACAGGTGACCCAAACTGACCAAAGGGATATCCCAGACCATGTGACATCATACTCAGTCCATAAAGTGGGGGGAAAAAGGAGGAAGGAGGACATTTGGAGTGATTATGTTTGTCTTCCAAAGTCAGTGTTACACATGACAGGCCCTGCTCTCCTGGAGATGGCTGAGCACCTGCCTGCCCATGGGAAGTGGTGAATTAAGTCTTTGTTTTGCTTTGCTTGTGTGTGTGGCTTTTGCTTTCCCAATTAAAACGTCTTTATCTTAACCCGTGGGTTTTCCAGCTTTTACTCTGAATTCTTTGCCTGAACCTGCTGGTGGGGGTGTAAGCAAGCAGCTGCCTGGGGCCTGGCTGCCAGAGGGGGTGAAAACACAACAGTTCTATACAGAACTGTTATGGCAGTGAGAGTGGTGCTACAGAGCAACATTCACTGCCATCCTGAAGATTGTCCCAACCTACAAGACTGTCTTAATTGTGCTTGTTTTCAGAAGGAAACATTGTGAACAAAAAAATTATGTAAACCTTATACTTTAAAAGGTACATCTGTTATTGCAGCATTAAGACTGGAAACTCACTCTTCCAGGCATTTATTTTGTAACAATCATTTAATTTCATATTTGGTTATGTTTAACAACTCTCATGGGGAGCTAAACACTCTGCTCTGCCGCTACTGTGATTTTGGAGACAAAAAATATGAAATAACTTTGAAAATGATAGATCAGGTTCACTGGCAGGCTTGTTCTGCTAAGCTCAGCAAGAGGGAAAGGCTGCCTGCTATCATTCACTCCTAGGGGCTAGTCTGACTTGCACTTGCTGGCAAAAGTCCTTCAAGGACCATCTGCCAGCAAGAACAGTAGGGGGGTAGAATCATTCATATGCACACTCAGGTACTGCCAAGTCCTTCCCTATCCTCAAAAACTTGAAATAGTAGAAGCTACCACAAGCAATATTTAAGATGTCAGTATACCATTTTTTTCTCTTGTGGAGTCCTCAAAATAGAAGCACTTCACCAGAAGAGACAAAGATAGGCTATATAGAAATAGAAGATGAAAACTGATCAGATAGAAGAATTTATCTTTTATAAATATCTTCAAAATATTATGCTTGTCATCACAGAACCATGGCCAGCATTATCAAGCACTGCAGGATAACTACACTGAAAAGATACATCTCAAAAGGCTTATTGGAAAGGCAGGGGGACACATCAAATATACACAATAGATGTTTGCACACTAAGCTCATATCCTCAAAATTGCTGATACAGGTCTATTTATTTAATTTATTACTATAAGAACACATAACAATCCCAAAGCTTTCAAAATAGAAGTGCATAGCAGAGCTGCTTATGTTCCAATAAGAGAACATTGTTTCCCTCAATCAGATTTAAAGAGGCAGATCAAAGAGAAAACACTTAAAATTAAATGAAAAACCTTATTCTGATTCAGAAAAAAAACCCCACATACTACAAATACGTGGATATAGATCCTTTACATATATGTACATATACATATTGCAAAGTTAGAGATTAATTGGCTTAGCCTGTCCTGTTATGTGTACCCATTCCATGCTCCCAGTTTTATTTTTCTGTAAATGCACCCTTGAAGGCATCAGCTTGTATAGAAGGGCAACAGCTGTTCAGCTCTTGGCATGATTAGGATTTTCTCCCTCTGTGGTATTGGACAGAGTATGGTGATCATAAATGAGCACACCCCACAGTTTTCCTGTTAAAGCCTTCTCTTCTGTCCCACCATGCATTTCTGTCTCTATCCCACTATTCATCACATACTTTTAAGTGACATCTAACATTTAGATTATACTTGGTCTTAGACACAGTCCATGGAAACCTTCACTCGAAATTAGCAATAGTGACTTCAGTGAAATGTTTGATTTTATACCACAGCGCTCTCCGCCCTCTAGCACAGTACCAGATCTTTTAAAAGAGTGAACAACAACAGAGGTTTTTCCCTATCATCAAATCTTCAGTTCAGGTTTTGTTTACTTGGCTCATGAAAAGAAAGAAAGAGCTTGGCTGTCCAGATGAAGCACAGTGTAACTGGTGACACATTGTCTGTAGACAATGCTCCTCTTGTTTTGTAGACAAAACAAGTTCCTCTTCTGCAAGGAAAATTCCAAGCTAACCTGTATTCCCCAGTGAGGTGAGAAGTAGATGTCCTTGCTGACACTATTTGTAAATCCCTTCAGGATGGGGGAGGCTTTAGGTTTGTTTTATGATGTTTTTTCCTGATTTGTTGGCATCAGACACTCCTCCATTTCCATGCAGTTCTACAGCCAACTGCCTGAAGCATCAGTTCAGCTGTTTCTTTTGCACATCAATACTGCAAAACTGATCCTGTGAACAGAGAAGACATTTTCTGTACCTAACATTAACACAGTAGCATTTTCTTCATTCATATCCTGTTCCTGTGAAGGGAAGCCAAGGGCAGGATCAATGTGAGGCTCCATGACACAGCCTCATCTCTAAGCAGTTTCAGCACACAGACTCTATGTAACCAAGCTAATAGCATCAGCAAAGAGCATAAATATTGGGAAGAAAAACAACATCATCAGGAAGGTACTAGAAAATAATGATCTCTATCAGTGTGAAACCAGCAGCACCACAGATTAAAAGATGTTATTACTTGCAGGCAAGACTCAACTCAATTTGCTTCCCAGCTTCCTTTGCATTGTTAAATGCTCAGCTCAAAATCAGCATAAGGTCTGCTCAGAACTTGTGTCAGATTCCAGTCCAAATTACAAGAAAACCCACACTTGCACTATCCCCAGCAAAGGAGATTACTCCACACAAGAAATCCCTACACACTAACAGGTATAAGGGCAGAAGCAGCAAGTTCACAGTGCACTTGTCACAGTCACTGCACTGTCAGCTGTAAAACCAGCAAAAGCAAAGTATACAGGCCATAACATCAGTTTTCTTCTGCAAGAGCATTTAGGCAAGAGGATATTTTATGGGGAGGGAGGTGCAGAAGAAAGTAGGGGGAGGGAAGGAAGCAGCAGCATCAGCATTAACCCAGCAGCACCCACCCCACAGGGCTCCCAAAGGTCTCCCAGTGTCCCCTGCACCACTGGGGAGAGCACAACCCATGAGCCAGGAGTGGGGCAGGAGACAACACTGAATCAGTTACTTCCAAACAGACCTTCAAATTATTCCCAACCATTCAGAACTTGGCAGCCAAACCTCAATTAAAATAAACAAAAATAATACCTACCAAAATCCTAAAATAAATACAACCTCAAAAACCTATTTACAATTAAAGTTTCCTTTCCAATTACACATTAATTCTTCTGCATGTTTTTTCATAGTTCTGGAGGTTAAAGGATACTGTCCCATCGAGCTCCACCTGACATAAATACGCAGCCTTCACTCCAGCACTCTTACAAAATTAAGTAAACTAGCACAGAGACTTCTTTCTCAAAAACCAACAATGTTGGTGTAAACAGTAGTAAAAAAATGTCTCAGAATGGAAAAAAATATTTTAAAAAAACCCAACTGCTATCCAGAATAGCTATCTCCACTGTTTCCATCATAAAGAACAAACAGAACATTGCTCTCCCAAACTGGTCACCAACTGCCAGAATACATTTTTTTCATTCTCTCCTACTTAATTATGAAATTAAGCTCTTTTTCTTTTGACAAACCACAGAGCAATCTAAATGGCACAAGGTCATTCAGCACTTAACACACGGATAGGATCTGATAGACTGTTACAGCAAAACCTCTAAATTCCAGCTAACACCTCAGTTTGTAAGTTCAAATCAATTTCTTGGAATTTAATCACTGGGATTTTTTCATTACAGATTAATAAAAACTAAGAGATTGATTAAAAATTAAGTGCTTTTTAAGATGCATCTGTCCTTTAAAACAAATTAAGTCCTCTTTTTCCTGAAGCATGTTCTTGAATATTTTTTATAAAAGCACACATTTACTAATTTGCTTCATCTCCCTGTAAGAGCCTAGAGTATTTGATCAAGCAAAAGAAAGCATACAAAAATCCACAGCCTCCTGGCACAACAGCCATTAAAGTGCAGGAGAAATTCACTATCAACTCCAAATACACAGTAGATCAGCTTAAGAAAGAAACTGCAAACAGTATTTAAGTGCAAACAAACCTTCCTTTTGCCCCAGAAAATCTCACAATTCTACAGTCTCAGTATTTACTCTGCTAATCTTTCATTTGCTGCATACTAAAGTAGAAAAACTTATGGAAAATTTAGATTTCATCAGCCTCAATGCTCTCGAGCTGTTAGGTCTCATCAGGCTTCCTAGAAATTGAACAATGACAAAAACAAAAACTGTGGGATTTTGTAGTTGATCTTATAGTTTAACTTTGTGAAAACTCAGCTCATTTGTGAGTCAGGATTTTATAGAATGCAGAGAATGATGATTACCTGTGTTGTCATTATGATTATGACATTATGATGTCAGATGGCATTCTCATAAGGCTCCTGAAAGAGGGTTTACATTCTGTATCACCTTTCCATTTTTTGTCTGCATATCTCATCCTGAGTAAGCAGCATTTTTTTTTGGTTGAACAGTTTTCAACATCTGAGTTCAAATACTCTGCTATAAAATTAAAGGTGACACTCTCAAAAGCTATTTCATTGGCCCTAAATTTTCTACACACTCAAAAGAAAATAATTAAATGGGTAAAATTGTAATTGTGGGACTTGGGGGACTATTTGCTTGTTTTTTCCTTGCACTGAGTCTGCTATAAATATGTATTACCTGCATCACCAGAATATCCAAAGACATAGGGAGGGTTGGCTTTGTGTGTGCACAGAAAAATGTATTCCCTGCCCTGTAAGAGCTCATGGCAATGGTTCTGCAACGAGTTCCAGTGTGGCAACACTTAAACCCCTACAGATGCTATAGTATTGCTGTAGAATACTAAACTAATTTAAATCCAAGCATTTTTCATATACTCTGTTATGCAGCTGGTCATTGCTAATGATATCTTGTCACAAACTATTGGACTAAAACTGTGAACCTAAAGACTAATGGACAGTAAAAACTTAGTCCTTTATGAAACCTAGGGAAACAAGTGACAAATTCCTTCCTACAGTCCCAATAATTCTAAACAGTAACATGATAGAAGCCTGTGATAACTATGTGATAACTGTGAAACCAGTTGCACAGCCTGATAGCTGAAAAATGAGATTTCATTTCTGATAGCTTTGGTACTTTAGTCTCCCTTTTAATTACACATGTCAGTGGCACAAAGCTTTGATTAGAAGGCATTTCCTCCTGCTGTATCTCAGTAATTTACTTTTAGAAGTCCATTGCTGACACATGAAACATTTCTAGGAGTCTCAAATAAACACTTCTTTTTGAACAATCCAAGATTACGCAGCTCCTTCCAGATCATCAGGGACAGACCAATGTACTTCACCCTAAATCCAAACCTGCTAGGGAAGCGCTTTTCAAGAAGTATCTCCAGAAGACTAGGAATAAGCAAAGTCCTTCCTGATCTATTATAAACACAGATCTATATTATCTTCACAGATAGAAAGTCAAAAAAGGAACAACATTTTAGCATGAGGATTTCCCAACTGTGCGAAGACCACACATTATTCAATGTGAACCTAAAGTGTTTCTTATTCCTTGTTTTGCAACCTCTGTTTCTGACACGTGATCCAAAATTATGACTATGTCCCTTAAACTCTGTTATCCAGTGGTTGGTGAAAAAAATGAGTTTGTAAAGTGAGCCTGAAGCCTCAAACCAATGTACTGTGTCTTCAGGAAAATATTTATATACACTCTTGAAAGACTGGTCTAACCTCCCTCCACTCCCAGTCCCTGGGCAGAAACTCTGAGAGGCTGTACAATCACTAGGATAAAACTGGGGGTAAAGGCAAGTTGATAAAGTGGAAGCTCCTCAGATAGGGAGATCTGTAACTATGAACATACTGCAAAGCCTCTTCTCATGTAAGCAGCCACAGTAGAAACAACAGATCTGTGTAAGTTAGGACTCCAGGATGAAGGAGCTCTGGATGCTCTGGGCCATACGCTGGTTTACAAGTGTGCTGCTTTAGATCACCACTATTCAATGTAAATATGCAGAAAAAAACAGACTGTATTAATTAATATTCACAGGAAGCAGATGCAGGGACAGAAAGATTAATATGTGGTATGAATAAATACTGTGTGAAGAAAACAGTCTCTATGACCATTCTTTGGCGTTTGCCCTGAAAAATGTATTTTTGTGCTTGAATTTAAACAAAAGCCTATTATAGAACGGATTTAATTGTGACAAGGTATATAATTATCTTCAAAGGTTTACATGGCAGAGAGGGAGGTATGAGCTGAAATTCCAGGCTTCAGGTGTGTGGGAAGCCAACTCTGGACCTCTCTACAGCTTTGTCAACATCAGTAAGAGATTAGCACTCTGCACTGCATTCAAAAGAGATGGAAAAAAATCAAATCCACATCATTTGTTGGCACCATACAAACATTCAGTAAGGCGACTTACTAGGAAATGTTCTAATGCCATGTATTCTCATTACAAGAATCCTCAAATTGTTTTCCACTTTATGGATCTGTCTCAAATGACTTCTCAACAGGACTCTGTAATTAATTTTAATTATGAACAGAAGCCCATAGCCCCTGCTACCTGATAAAATTTTTTAAAAATTAAAATTCAGGAACTATTTTAGCTGCATATGGAATGAATATTATTCATGATTCGCATCCTTTAAAGTTAAAAAATTAAGAAATCTCTTCAGGAAGTGTACTTTGATGAGGAAAATTAACTCTTCTTTCTCTATGATCTCATGGAAACAGACAGGAGGAATGCTAAATTTATAAAATTACTGAATTGTACTATGGTCTCTTGTTATCACTCCTGTTTACAAACAGCCATAAAAATGGAGTTAAACAGATTCAAGGGTCTCAACTACAAATGACAATCAAGGCATTGCAAATCCTTCACACAGCATTTGAAACTAGAAAAGTAATTCACCATGATCTAACAGCCTCGCTAAACTTTTGTTTCCCATTTTCTCAGAATTATTTCTGTGTTTAGAAGATGTAAATGTGGCTGAAAATAGAATACTTCACACTGTATTTGAAATATGTAGTGCTTAAGGAATGTATAGGAGAATTAATTTGCCAAAATGGTAAGCACTCATTATTGTTGTTCTGAAAACTTGCATCTGTCATTAATTCCTCTCACATAATTTATCACATATTTCTGGTTTGGATGACTACTATCTATTTTAACTGCAATACACACTCTTTATTTTCATATAGTGTAGAATGTTGCATGTCTGGTTTAGATAGGCAGATTTCATTAATTGCAAAATAATCTAAAAAAGAACATTAGTTTAACAGCTTAATTGATGTTAATATCTAAATTACATAGTAATTATGAAAAGAGAAATGGTTAAGATATGGCTATGCAATGGAAACCTAATCATTAATTTAGAACTGGGAACCAACATACACTTTGTTATCAATTTCTGGTGCATTTCAAAGCATGCCTCCTGATTTACAGTGCCCTACAGCTCCTCTTGCACACATGGCTGCCGCCAGTCACTGCTTTTTCTGTGCCACAGCTACAACCAGGCTGCATTCAGTTATTCACATGCCACTTTGGAGACGTGTACATGAAGCATTGACAAAGTCTTTAACAACAAAACAGTGCAAAAAGAAAAAAATGTACAGTGCCATCCAACCACAAAGAAATATCCAAATGTGACAACAGTCAAGCAGAATAATGCAACCTCAACGAATCCAGCCCACGCCGCTTTCTGATACATGAACTGAGTATCTGTTAAAGACTGGTGGCTCACTCAAGAAAAGGGGCCAGCCTCCATCCAACAGCCCATCCTGCAGGAACCACTGCCCTGCAGCAGCCTCTGCACAGACAGAGACTCTTCCACCCACTCACCTCCAGAAGTGACTTCTTCAGAACTGGGCTGAGCACTGGCAGGACAGTGTGGGGAAGCTTGCATTGCTGCTGCCCTTGCTATACCTGTTCTGTGGAGAAATAGAGGACTTAATTTCCAGGGCTGTCAGACAGCACCTTCCACATTACAAGCGACGGAAAAAGAAATTAATTTGAAAATGCCCAATTTGAACAAGTGCATTTTAGGGTGTGGTGAAGAACTCCTAGTTCCTACAGAAGTATTTGGGTTACTTTCACATCTTCCATGGAGCTCCGTTTGCAGCAAGCTGGATTCTTTGGCTCATGAGCTGATGATGCTCTTGCCAGTTACCTACGTAGCAAGCTGAGATATGGTCATTGAGAACCAACACAATGAGACAGCCTAAATAAAATAATTAAGGAAATTATATCTAAAATAATCTCTCGACTCTGGCATGAACAAATAACCATTGAGTAGCTCTCCCTTCTACCTCCTTTTCAAAATGGCAGTTTTCTGCTCTTTATACATTTCCTTTACAGAAACCATTACTATATTAATTACCTAATAGAGGAACAGTTATTTAGTTTCTCCTGTCCAACCCATTCCATAGAGGCACTTTATTTTACTTCCACATTAATCTACATAGGCTTACCACAAGAATCAATCCTAACAAAGACCTTTTTCCTTTTTAAAGAAGAAAAGGAAACTTTCCACAGTTCTCATGGTTTCCAGCTGGGACAACGGTTTTCAGCCACCAGTTGTTAGTGTGACACATTCAAATGATTTGTATATCCCAAAGTGCAGTGCATTAGAGAGAAAGAGACAAAAAGAACTATCTGAAACACATGAATAAATCATTCTTTTGAGCATGGTGATGAATGTAATGTTTTTCAATTTCCAAACCAACTCTCTAAAGCCCTACTAAAACAATTGTGTTTGTTCCAAAAGTCATCTCTGTATCTTTTAGGAGTGCCATGATGTTTTGTTTTGGTTTTTTTGAGGCAATGTCAAGTTTAGACACTGAGGACTGGAAGCTAATGACCAACCACTTTTTTCTAGTAAGAGTGTGCACTGAATACTGATGTTCCCAGGCAGGAACAATTTCCAATAATTAATTGGAAAAATATCAGCCTTCATTGCATTTGCTTAACTTTGGTCAACAGCAATGTTAATCTTGCAAGTGAACTGAAAGACAAGACAAAGCTACACATGTGAGGTTTATACATAATTCAGAACTGCTGAAAAGCATGGAAGGCAAGACAAGAAAAACGTGATTAAAATATGGCAGAACAACTCTACTAGGAAAAAACTAACCTCAAAAACCTCCACACACATGTATTGCATCTATTACTTCAACTGAAGAGTAAATGTAGGGGTAAATGGAATTGTTCAATTCTTCTTTGGGCAAAACAGACACATGCATCAATCACTTCCCTAAAAATATGCCAGACAGCCTGTTTTCTTTGGTTTTTTTAATTTGCAACTGCATACTATTTTTCTCTAATGTTCCCAGTTTCCAACATACTAACCCATTCAAAGCGAAACAGTCTGTGTCTCTCAATATCTGCTAATTGGAGTATAATTATAGCTGCCTATGAGCTATGACTATAAACAGATTTAGCCAAAATATTTGAAAGAAATCTCCATGAGAAATAATAACAACGGGTCACAGCTATAATACCATATTTAATAAATTCAGTATATTTAAATATAAAATAAGATACAGCAGGTTGGCTCAAATAAATATGACTGCTTAATTCTGTTCTGGGCACTACGGATCCTGTTCACCTTCTAAGAGAGTGATTATTCTCAGCATTAACAGGAATTTTAGTAAATCTGCTCCTCTTCTTCGTGTGACAAAACCAGTGAATATCAGAAAGAAGCAAAATGAAAAGAAGCTGACAACCTTGGATTTTATGTGTTGCCTAAAGCCCTCTCAGAGTCCCCAAAAGGTCGTGACACTGAATAATCTAGATATTACAGTAATAATGCATTGATAGTACTGATCAGACCTCCAGAGAAAAGAATTCAAATACTTTGAAATATTTGGCAATATCTTCTAATTATCACTGAAAGGACTGGAACTTCTAATACATTTACTCTCGCTGAAATGTAAACTGGTAAATGCTAAAACTGTGGGGAGGGGAACCGCTACAATTGAAAGCAAGAGCTGAATTGGTCACAGTGTGGATTTTTGTTCCTTTACTGTAGTAATCTACAAAGATATCCATGCCATGGTTTTCACACTTTGAGGGTACCATACACTTATTTAGAAAACGAGTCTTAAGTGTTCAAAAAAACCACCTTATGTATTAAATGTTTCAAAGATCTTTTCCTCTGCTTACATCATCCTGGTTTTCTCCCCACAAATTACTGTTCTCCAGCCTCCTACAGTCTACATTGACCTATGCACACCAAGCACTTCAAGAGGCATTTTAACCATATGGGATATTTCTAATAGGTAGGATCATTTTCACTGTCTGGGAGAGTAATTCATGGAATAAAAAAGAAAACAACTTTGTCTCAAGGAAGATACATTCCAGAGATTAGAGCAATTCAAACAGAAAGCTCTTCCATGACAGAAAGCACATGCTATTTTCGGGATGGATCTGCATCCTGCCAGCAAATCCAAGCTAGAATTCCTCTTCTCCCTCCTTGTTTAAATCTTATGTAGAATCTATCGTGCATATAAGAACTCTAACACAACTCCCAGACTGACTTATCACCTCTGCCAGAAATTTTTCTATGAGTCCTGTACAATCATCAGTTTTTCTACAGTTCATCTTCCCTTTGAAAAATGAAGAAAACTCACCTTTCAGACTCCATGAC
The DNA here is from genome assembly GCA_013396995.1 of Dicaeum eximium. Classification (NCBI taxonomy): domain Eukaryota; kingdom Metazoa; phylum Chordata; class Aves; order Passeriformes; family Dicaeidae; genus Dicaeum; species Dicaeum eximium. Next base: position 859,057 of record VWZP01000982.1, on the reverse strand, counting down.
TTGGAAAAAGAAATGGTCAGCAGTACATTTTGTGGGCCTTTACATGAACGAATCCATGCATTTATGGCTGCAGCAGTGGATGCCCAAGTGACAACATTCAGGGGTGCTTGAACAAAACCTTTCCCATTCCCTGCAGGTGTGAGAGGACTGTAGTCCCACAACCAACCTACAGCTGGTGAAATAAAATAAAACCTTTTATGCCTACAGCTGAATCATGTCAGTCATCACTGTTACAGAGCCCATACCCATATCCCAGCATCCAGAAATGATACTGCTGGTACTTGAACTTTAATCAGTAGTTTCCACAGAGAAAGGAAAATGGCAGTTTCAATATACTACATCTATGGTTTTGCTAAGAACCTATGATTTTTTTTAAATGAAAGTGAAAAAGAATATTGATTTCTTTCAAGTCCACTGCACACTAAATATAATTTCCACCATTGCTATTTAAGTATTCAGCTTAAAATGCCATCTTTCTCACTAAGAAAAGAATCAACAAGTCTTTCTTGAAGCAGAAATGCCTAAGGCTATTTGGTATATTTCAAACAAACTTGGTATATTTCAAACAAACTTGGCAGCTGGTGTAACCAAAAACATACACTGTTTCATGAAAAAAACATTCAGAAAATTCTCTCTGCTGCCAGCCAAGCCTAGGGTATGTTCACTGTGTACTGCGGACTGCAAGACATCTAAAACAATCTAAAACATCCACAGTAATAACTAACATTACAAACTCAGTGCTTCACCTCCAAGTTACAAACTAAGGAAAGGCAAGAAATGGCAAAAAAAAAAAATCTATATAGACTCTGAGTAACTTCAGGAGGTTCAGCAAGAAGTGCAAAATTCTGCACTTGGAGTAGAAGAGTTCCAGATATCTGGCTGACAAACAAATCTCTGGAAAGCACCTGTGGTCATCCTGGATGCTAGGGTAAATACGAGCCAGCAGTGGCTTGACATCAGCAAACCACATGCTGGCCCAGCACTAGGCACAAAGTGGCCAGAAGAAAGGGAAATCACCCTCCACTCACCCCTGATGGGGCTACATGTTGAGCAGTCAGCAAAAGTTCAATGCTCTTCCACAAGTGACTGAACCAGATTATTACAAAGTTAACCATTTCTTAAGACTGATTAATTGAAGCCAGTAATTCTGCACATGGCACATCTTTTCTTCCAAAAAATTCACCTGTGCAAGTGCTTCAGCCATAGTCTGTTCCTTCAGAGTGGGTTAATCTTTCAGGTTTGTCCTCGGCCAAGGGACTCTGGGATGCACTTAACAGAAATCACCAGCTACAGAAAGACTCCTCATCAGATTAAATGTTCACCTAAATATTCTGCACATAGCTCAAAAACCCCTCTGTGTCATTATGGCACTGTGAACTTTCTGGAATCTGTAAAAGCATAATTTAGGAGGATAATATGAACCTAACAAATTAGCACAACACAAATGGGCAAATTAAGGGGAAAAATTACTGTTTTCTTAAGACACACATTTTTAAGGTTCTGGTAGACACAACCCAAAAAATATCTGTAACAATGAAAAATTATTTAAGGACTAAAACTCTGTTACTGACATTCATGAAATATCCTGTAATTTTTTTTTTCTGAGAGATTTAATTATACCTTTCATACTACTCATGCATTAAAAGATCTTCTGGTTAGCATTAATTTGAATTCTACTGCCACATAAATTAATACAACTTAGACATATTTATCAGCCTTTTAAATAACAAAGTGATGTGTCCAGGCAGCATATTCTTGAAAAGGAGAAAAAGACATACAATTAAAACCTGAACTGGAACTCCTTTACATTTCAGAAAGTTAAAAAGTAGCCTGGAGCAAATTACCTCCAAGAGAAAATCTGGAGAGCATTTTTGCTTCAAGCAAAAACTTAGCAGTATTTAAAAGAAAACAATATGCAGCATGAGTAAATCATATAGCAGACAAAAGGGTCAAAGAACAATAAATAGGTAGTATTCAAGTTAGTATAAATAAGAATGCATTAAGCTCCTAAGGAAACTTGCAAAGACAGTATTAAGATCACAACTGGATAATTTTAACATCAAATTTAATAAAACATATTATGCATGAGAATTGCCAAGTAGATTTCCTAACTCATTATGAAAATGAACAAAATGATAACTCTAAATAGCTACAGTAGCTACAGAAAATCTGTTCCTTTGGTTAAAGGACAGCATATGGTTTACTGAGGAACAGAATTGCAGTAAACCCTAAGAAAACTAACAAATCCACATAATTTTAGCTCCCAGAAATTTTTGTGCTAAGCTGCAGAATGTACTTACATTTCCTAACAGTAGTAGGAAAATCTAAGCTTTGTAGATTCTAACAATTCTGAATGTGGTAGATGGAGTTCAGCCATATTTTCACCTTTACCTACTGCTGTCCTAAAAACAAAGCCAGCAATGGTACTGAATCTCTGAAGATTTAGCACACTTGAAATTTCCAGAAAAATTTTTGGCGAGCACTGAGATAAACTCCTCAAAAAAAGCTTGTTCAGCACCAGGGGTTATAAACTACATCCCCACACTACACAATGTAGTACTGAAGACAAAAGTAACAAGGTCACTGTACAAAGTAGTTAGCACAAATGATGCAGAGATTAAGACAGATTAAATCATGGCTCAAAATACAAACAAAATATGTGGTTTGTATATACATATGTATACTTTCCTGGACTTACAATAAGTACATAGAGTACAGCCATGCAAAGCCATTCATCTGCATCCAATCCTGCTCCAGCCAGTGGCAGGTTCTCAACAGACTTCATTAGATACTAAATCACAATTACACAAAGGCTGTTAACAACCTGCCAGGATATGAAAGATGACGTTGCTGCTGTTTAATGTACAGTACAGTTTAATGCTGTTTAATTACATGTACAGTACCTTTAGTGTCCTAACAAACCTAGGTAGTGCATTTCAGTTTTTTAAAACTTACAAGAGTAAAAAAAGGATTAAATTAAATTAAAGGATTAAATTAAAATAACAATTTCTATTATTTTGTCAGTACCATTTCTTTAGCAGGAGGGCAGGAGAGGCTCAAATGTTAATGATCAAGATGGAGATCATCACTTCAGCCAAGAGACACCAAATAACAACAATCAAGTCTCCTTGCTAGATGGGTGGTGATATCTTTCCTCTCCACTATCTACTCTTATCCTTTTCTTCTCATTTTCTTTCCCTTATGAAGTGGTAACTTTATACTTTCTTACTGTGATATTACTACAGATAGATAATAACCAAAATGGCTACATACCTCCTTTCCATGGCAAGCGCGTTATTCTAAAATAATCCCTACATAAATATATATAAAATATTTCTAAAAACCAGTCATTCAGTGTAGTTTCATTCTGATCTGCCACAAGAGATCTATTCACAAGAACCTCAGCCCCTCTCGCCTCCAGGGGTGAGTCGTACCAAATAACAAAGAGAAAACACCATTAGATAACATGGTAAAATCCTAACCCTGTCCTTCAGCCAGGTCTGTTGATATTAACATATTTAACTGGGCTCTTACCCAAGAAGGCTGCCACACCTCCCTCCAAAAACTCTTTTTCAGTAAAATGGTGCAGAAGAAGGGACTCTTCAAATTTAAAAAAATCTTCCCCTTGCACCTGAGGTGCCTGATCACCTGAGATCAATGAATCAGGTCCAAGATGATTTTGAGTCACATCTGTGTCCTTTAATGACAGTAAAAGAATAGTACTAAGTGACACTTCCAGGTCTTGCCCTCCCATACAGAGAGCAGAAAGAACTTGGCAAAGAATACCAAATGAGTTGTGGTTTTGGCTGGACTCCCCCTCTCCTTTTTTTTTTTTTTTTTTTTAATAAAGATTCCTGGAACTCAGTAGCAAGTACTGCAGATAAAAGCCAAGTATCACTATAATCAAGTCAAGCAGCAAATAGAAAGGAAATAATTATAGTCAAGGAAGAAATTCTGTGTCTGTATTTCTCTCCCCAGCACTGCTTGGATTTACATATTCTTGATGTCTCTGAAGTCTGAGCAGGGAGTATTACTTCCAGAGAGAGAAATTCTGAGAATTTAAAGCTTTAGGGTCCTGCTTGAACAGAGATGCAACAGTTGCCTTCTGGCAGGAATTAAAGCTGGCATGGAAATTTCACAAAAGGAATTAAAAGATGTTCTGGAAAGTTGCCAAAAGGAAATCAAAGGAACTTTAGCAGTATAAAGACACATACCAGAAGCACATGAAAAGGAACTTCAAGACAGACCATTAGGTTTAAGAGTTAAGGTTACCCATCTGTTGCCTGGGTAGAAGGCTGTGTGAACCAGGGAAAAATGTTAATTATTCCTGTGAGATATTTTGTCCAAAAATATTCATGCTCTCTTACATAATTTCCAGTCCTGACCACATGTCAGATGTCTAGGGAAACAGATGTATTTTAGATTCAGCTCAAATTTTGAACTATAAGAACTGATCAACATAGCCTTCTTCCAGTTCTTCAAGTGTGGTATGTTACTGGATCTGAAAATCAGGCTGGGGAAAAAGACTATCTGACAGCTACCTGTGAGCTAAAAGATCTTAAATACAGATAAACTACAGCTCATGCCTTATATCACATACATTGTTGTAAATATTTAATATAGGCATGAGTAATCTGTTATTTTACAGAAACACAACATAAAAAGTGGACAGTTTTTAAAGCAGCTAGTTTTGAAAACGTAAATGGAAATCCATGGAAATTATCTGGGTAGCCCCACAGCTGAAGAGAAGAGCTCTGGAGGTTTTTATTTGTAGAAATGTTAAAGGGAACTGCTGCACTACTGCTTTTAAGAACTCTTACACTGAATAGGTGTTTCACCCCATCTCTACTTTAGCCCGGTGTGCTCCTATTGAACTCTTTCAATAAACTCTGTTCATGCTTCCATCAATACCTTGCAGTCTTTGAAAAATAAAACTGAAAAAAGGAAAAAATCTTTCTGTGCTCCATCAAAAGGTATCTCAGCAGGGCACAAAACAAGCAACAGGAAAAAAAAGGAAGACTCTTTACATAAACTCACAAGAACCACCACTTACAAGCTAAAACACAAGACTTTAACAAGTTCCTTGTCCAGGATGTGTAAGCTAGAGAAGCTATTGTTTTTATGTGAAAAAATTGTGCTCAGGTTTGCTTGAATTGTGCAGCAGCTCTCCTAGTGTCAGGTTCCACCTATAATGGCATGTCCTAGTTAAAATGTTTAGGTATCTCTTGCTGTCACGTGCAGTCAAATCTCATCTAGGTTCTTGTATTTATTTTAAACTTGCAGGTATTAGCACTTTTTCCCTAATATATCTTCCCCTGCAAAATCTTGTGGGGTTTCACTTACACCATAAAATCTCAGATTATGGAGTCACAATTTCTGGACTGCAGTGCAAAACCACTAAAGGCAAAGTATAGGAGACTCTGGTAGGCTCCTTTATTCTTTCCTCAGTTTCAATTATTTGGATTCTGTTACTGTGTTAGATTATGTCTGTGCCCATATGCACAAATTTCTCAATGAAGCTTTTTGGATCAAAGGTGACTTAGCAAGAGGGACATTAAAGGCTTCGAAATATTTGCAACATTTCAAAAAAGAAGACTGCCAAACTGAGTCATTTTTCAAGAAAATTATGTAAATTCAACTGCTAACAATAAAACAACCGAATTCAGTCATTAAAATGTAAAATATAGGAATAGTTTCTTGTGCTAACGTTCATATAACCACATCCATCAAGTCTCATCTGTAATAACCAGGCTGGTGTTTGCTCTGTGGAGTCCAGACTGCTAATTCTTCCCATTTACAACATCTCCCTGGCTTTCAGGAACAAAAATAATTTTCTGTCTAAATATACTTACACTTAACAATCAGAAACGAATCCCTCTGCAAACAACTCTCCACACTTGGCAATCACCTTTGTTAGTAATTATTTATAGTGCAGAAGCATCAAAGCTTTCTGCTTTCACAATTAATATTACTCCTGTTACTACCATTTCCCAGGTACATCCAGGATAGCTGTCAGACATTTTTCCAACATACTTATAGTTTGTATTTCCTCCCTTCCTTCCACTGTGGTATCCATGTCAATTTGAAACCAAATCCTCAATTTCAATTGCCTTGAAATTAATTTGAAGGTATGAAAAAGTAAAATATATTTTCAATATAACAATTTTAAACAAAAAATTGGGAAAAATCAACAGAACAAAGAGCTGGTTGTTTGTACAAATTACATTCAGCAGTAATTTCTGCACCACAGTTCAAAGATAAGGCAACTAAAACCCTTTACTTGGATGTAGCGTGAATTCTTGCAGCTAGTAAATCTTGAAGTTTTAATGTAATTGGCTGATTTACAATATCATAACTGCTAACAGATGCAACTCATTTGTTTTAAAAATAGCACCTTTTGTAAGATTTACATAGTAACACAGAAGGCCTGTGCTCTATTTTCCTCATTTTTCTGAAACGCATGTGGAAGCACAGAAATGTCTACTCTATCAAGTAAGGACACACTTAACCATGGAAAAAATCCACATTCAAGGAAACAGTTTTTCAGAAAGCTGCAGCTCATCACCACCACAGAGGAAAATCAGAAATTCAAGGACACTGCTTCTCACACCATGGTGTAGGGAAAGTTTTGCCCCAGTCATGTACAGGTCTCACTCCCCTAACCAGCTGTCACACGTAGACCAGAACAGTCTGTGAATCATATGGGACATTAAGGACAGTGCCCCATACACCAGCTCTTACTGTCTCCCAGTGCTGAAACTTCCCCATAGCCATTCCAGGACTTCTAGATTCACATTTCAAGCATAGCAGCTGGGAGGAATGCAGACACACCTGAAACATGCAGTAGCAGTCACCACAATATTCTGTGAGTGTAGCACAGACTTGTGTTACAAGTGCACACAATGTGCATAAAATTATATTCATATTGTACCTGAGCAATGAGAATAACCATCATCCATATGACTTTACTCTTAGTAAGGCATTCCAGGAAATTCTGTAAGATGTAATAATTCACATCTACCCATTTCAAAGAGATTGCATATGTGATTCTGCTTTGAGCTCCACTGTTGATTAAAGAGAATATACTTGACCTAAATCTTCCATTCAAAAGAAAACTATAGAATACACATCTGACTTCATCTTGTACTGGTTATTCCCATATCACAGATCTGCATGCAGCAATAAAAGACATCAAATCAAGCAGGGTGTCAAATTAATGTGTAGCATGACAGCCTCATGTGCTACCTTGGCAGTCAATTCAGGACTACACTCACCAGTCCACTGCACCTATCCGTGGAATTTTTCTAATAATTTATTATTATTATTATTATTATTATTTTATCATAGCACAATGTAGAAATAAAGACATTCTATCAGAAATTATTTATGAAATAATAACAGACAGTTCTGATTTACAACTATACATTTATTAAAGACCTCATGCCAGGTTCTATAATAAATTGAAACCCCTCCAAGAGTACAACATGATGTTTTGTTGACTAGATGAAAGTTTAGAAATAAATTATTGGTAATTTGTGACCAGCTCATTGCTTGAAAGCTATTTTTACTTTCTATTGTAAATGTTCATTTAACATCTTAGAATAAGGAGAAATAATATGGAATCATTAAAAACTGAGATAATGAAATAAACAATAATTTACTTTTAATTCAACTCTGATGATCTTTATTTCTACTAGAAACTGGCCCAGAAACTGGCAGAGCAGGTTATGGCTGTCTTTAATGGAACAGTACTATCACAGGCAGCATTAACCTCAGAATTTATGCAAATGATGTTCTTTTGTACATTCACTGACGATTTGCAACACCTGAGTCACACAAACCACAAAAGTACTGCCAACAGCAAGAAGTATGGTAACAGTAACTAAGTTCTAATCAGACTTGAGTTGAACTAGAGAATAATAAACCAACCCTTAGTCTTTTACTTTCTTCTGTACTCTAAGTAAAACACATAGATGTCATTATAATACAGATATTTGCATCCTTTTCCTCTCTTTTTTTGTAACAGATGAATGAGTGAATATGAAAGAAACAAACACTGCTAAATTTAACAATAGAGATCCCAAACCCTGTCATATTAGTAATTCACAAAAGTCACTGTACTGCATGGCATGTTGGGCTGAGATTTTATTAGGAATCAAATCCTTTAATGTACATTTTTATTATTTGTCTTTCACTGGCAAAATACAGTTTGCTTTTATTTGCATTAAACCAATAATAAGAACAGGAACAAGAGCTCTCCAGCAAGGTAACAGTCCTGAGAATAGGAACTCTCTTACCATGTATAAGGCTGCTTTGCTTGGTGGGGCTTTTGTTCTTGGTAAAGAATTGGGGAACTTTCACCAGGAACCAGTAAAATAGACCATATTCATGACTCGGGGAAAACTTAGCATTAACCTAAGAACTATGGAAATAGTTTGATCAGCACACTTCTAATGGTGTTGATCTCAACATGGCTAGAAGTTTATTTAAAACCCTTACTTGTATAAAAAAAATCCCAAAAGTCCCTATCATGACTTTATCTAATTTTCTGAGGTTATTACCTTTCCCTGGCCACAGGGAAATTCGCCTGAAATTACACTGAGATTAGCCAGCAAATACTTTGAGTTCTCTTAGCATGCAGTCCTTGAGACAAAGCCTTACAATGGTGATTAAATAAACTATGGATGGAAAGTTTCAAGAATACAACTAGCAATGATGTAGTAACACAACATAAACAGTAAGGATGGATTACCTTTTTATGGCTGTAATAAAAGATAGTCAGCTCTTCTTCATTATAAAATATTCAGTGTTATTGTATAGTGTTTCACATTTTAAACTGATGCAAGACCAACATCTACCATTCTCTAAATTCACCATTTAAATATATGATGTATTGCTGAAATGCCTGAGGTTTACATGGAAAACATATAGAAAATATACTAAGTACAGTTTTCATAGTGATACACTTAATAAACTACTCCATAGTGAACAATGACACTGACTCTACCTGCACAATGTTGTTTAGTTTTACACCATTCAATATTTTTAAACTGTCAGTTTCAATTAGAAAAAATCTGGCAGACAGAGCGAGCTTGCATGGATCATATTTCTATGCCAGCGTTTTACCTTATACACACTGCACAGTTCATGTCCTGAAGTTCTGTTTTTAAGGCTTATATGTAGCTCAGTCTATTACCTATAACAGTTCTATAGTTAAATACACTATAAACATTTCTATTTATAATGTTTCTAGTCTGCTGGCACCTGGAAAAGCTCCAGATTGCTGCAAGTATGTTCTTTTTCAGCTCCTTGTTGTCACTGTCATGGAAGGAGCTCAGCTTTAGCAAATATTCTACATGGTCCTTTCCTTTTGTTAATACATCTTATTCACTTCTCCAGGACCTCTGGCACTATACAGCAACCAAATACATTTATTATTTAGATAGTGAGTGCAAGATCATCTGCTGATTACATATGCATGCAAGGAGAGCCAAGGTTGCCATCAGTCCCTAAGGGCAATCCACCAAAACCACTGATCCAGCATCAGAGATTTATTCCTTTGCAAACAGGAAGATTGCAGCCCAGCCTAATCACACTTGGTAAAGCTTTAAAGGGTACATGTGGCACTGGTGTAAAACTGTCATGTGGAGAACATGACATTAAATGAACATCCAAACCAGGTTAATTGCATGCCTTTGAAACATGTCCTGCTTGAGTGGCTTTGAAGTGCCCTCTTAGGATGATCTAACAACCAGTCCTTAAAATAAACCTCCTCCTTGAAGAGGCAGGGCTTCTTTTGAGGAGGCAGTAACAAGTTAACACTGACATGCTCCTGCTCTTTGGGAATGCTGGGAACAGCAAACTAAGAAACTCCAAAGTCCCAGCCTAGGATCAACCATCCTTACCCCAATCCTGATTTATGATTTCTTCATCAAGTACATTTGGCAAGCAAAATAGAGACAACAAAATTATGAGCCTAATAAACGTAGCATGAATGGAGTCCTTTGAGCGTGTAGCTGCTACTGCATCACGACAGGAATTGCTGACAGTGTAATTCACTCTGGCTAAATCTCTACCGCCTTTTCTGGGCTTGTTGGGGTGAATTGCTGGCCCATGTCACCCATGTGGACATGGCCTTAAATATCTGTGCTGTGCAGATCCAAGCTTCAAGCAGCAGCAAGGTTTGATTTTCCTGGGTGCTGAACCCCACACCCAGCTGCAGGTTTGAGTGAGGGAGCAAACAGACGGGACTGCAGCGCAAGCCAGCGTGACAGCAACGCTCTGCCTCCGCGGCTTCACCCAGCTAAGCTGCATGAATAAAGATTACAAAGTCAGCAACATCTCTTGGATGGAATAAACCTTATTAATCTAAATCTTCAAGGCTACTCACAACACTCATCTGAGTATCACTGTGAATAAAAGAACCAAATCCGTGCACAGAAAGACAGAACTATATCCTGTTTAACAAGAGGCAAAGTTATGCTTTAACAAGGTTTACCCCTATTCACACTTGACTCAAGGGAAAAAATAAATAACACATGCAACTACACTAAGAATGAGCAATAATTTCCAGGATAATTCTAAAACTGTTTCTAAATGAGTTCTGTAAGAAGATTAAAATCAGCAATATTCACAACATAAATCCTATAATAAACATTTCACATAGTTATGATTCAATATGTTTATACCGCACTGCTAATTCTCATTATTCTTCAAATATCATATTTGAGGACATTAATACACCATTAACATGATTAACTTTTTCACAGAAGTTAAGCCATATGGAACCAAATGACACAATTTGGTTAAATAAATGTCTAGATAGTGCAGGTCACCTTCTGCCCCACTGCACCAGTGCAACTTCACTGCCTCCACTTGCATTTGCAGGCCTAGACCAAGGGAGGAACCTGTGTCTCTCCAGAAACTGGAGGTATAAACAACTTTTTATTCCTTCCCAAAACAGAGATATTCCATAAAAAGGCAGGGATCAGTTCATATGCCAGACTTGTCTGCATGTAACCTGCAATATGCCGTCACCCATCAGAGAAGCATTTCTCCAAATAAATTAGGGATCATGGAGGTGAAACACATCCTTTAACACAGTTTGGCAAGAATTTTGTTCATTATTTCTGTTAATTGTTAAATCGGTAAAATACAGAGTAACTGAATTAACCTGGCAGTTGAGTAAGAGAGGGGCACTATTGATTCCTGCAACTTCTTGTCCCTACCAGGAGTACAGCAACCATACCAGGCAATTCACTGCTCCAAATCAGATCCTGTGTGGTTGATCCCAAGGCCTGAGACAGCAAAGTGTATCAGCAGTGCTGTCAGTTTTACCATTAATCTTAAGCACACATAACATCAAGGGAGCTCTAGGACTGAAGGACATCCTCTGCCCACTAAAGCACAGAATCCTCTTTTCTCCCCCTCCCCCCAACTCACAATTTTCTTGCCCTGTCCCCAACAGACTCTGTCTGTACAGTAATGAAGGATCATGTTTCTCCCATCCAACCCATCTTCTCTCTCCTCAGTGCTCCTACAGTTGCTGTGGAAATAACACATTTTACTGACCCGACACTTCCTGGGCAACTGGTTCCCACAGCTGTGGTGCAAAAGGCAATTAAGATAAAACACAGCTCCTCAATGAATCACGAGCCTGAACAGATCTCAGAAGTCATCTAGTCCATTCCTCTGCCCCACGGGAGGATCAGCTATCCCCATGTCATTTCTTACAGACATCTATGTCACCTGCTTTTAAAAACTTCAGCGATAAAAATTACACAAGCTCCTTAGGCAATATATCCCAGTGTTCCACCACCCCTGGAAAGAAGTTCAATCTTTCCTCACAGCTCACATTTTTTAAGCCTCAGATATTTTTTCTCTCTTTCTTTACAAGTCTTACCAGATCTTTGCTATTTTCCTCATGCAAACAACTCCAATTAAAGCAGTTTGCTTCAAAAACTACTTTTTTAAGTGATCATTGAAAATTTGCTGTATATGGCAGCTGAAATTAAATCACCTTTTTCCATTGTGCAACCATAACAGAATTTTAAAGACTTTAAATGACAAAACTAATCAGGTTCTGATTGTTTTAATGCCATATTGTAGTTGTGCATATGCAACAGGAGAAACAAGGCCAGGTAGTCACTGTTGTCATATGTCTGCCTATAATGCCTATTCCCAGAAACACTATAACAACAAATCAAAAAATTGTTGAGATTTAAAAAACAATTCAATTTTCCATAGTCAAGCCACATTTGTTACAGATAATCCCAATGTTAGAAAACAATGACCTATCAAAGAGATGAAATTTGACTTTGCTCAAGCAAGCAGTTTTGCTAGAACACATTCAGTCCACTAGCGAGAGCAGAGCAAATCAGATTTGACTCACAGCTTTCCTATACCCTGAATTCACATGCCATCTGACTGTTTGGGCTTTTCTAAATGACTGAAAAAGTAAACCAGGAAGAAAAGTAAAGCAATGCTATAGTTAACCAACATCTTCATGATTATTGCTGACTTTACTTTCCTCAGTGAATAGTTAGAGGAAGGAAGTACATATAAGGGTTAGAAATACCTCCTTTTGTAAATTAATTTAGTCTGCTGCATGGAGTAGCAAGGACAGAGGACACCACTTACCAAGATTTTAATACTCTGAAAATGAGATAAAATTTTGGTTATTCACAAACAACAATGAATGAATAACTTCTCTAATACACTGGACACAACATAAAACATTTCTTCATTTTAAATGGTGGATTACAAAAGCCAAAGAAAAACTTGGATTGGACCCCCAAGAAGTATAACCAGGTAACACATTACTGCCTTTCTATTGTTGCTACATACTGCACTTAACATGTCACAGGACCAAATACAGGGCCTATGAAAGGACTACAGGCCTTTACAGATGAGAAGTCTTAAAGTTCTTTCATGGAGCCAAATCTTTAAACAAAAAAAATACAAAATCCCACAGAAGAACAAACAAAGCACATTTTAAGCACCAGTTTAACTAATGTATTCATTATGCATTTTAAACGAAGTGTATCAATGAGAAATTAAAATTCGTGATGCTCGTCTTTGAGCTGAAGGTGTCCTTGGAAAAATTTCACAGATAAATCCATTCCCTCATGATTTCCAAGATCTTTTAAAAGGTGTAGCACCGTCAGATATAACAGCTTTAAAGAATTCTATTACACCTGACAAACTCTGCTTTCCCAACAAGAATTCCACCAGTCTGAGATGAAAAACTAATACTTTGCTAATGAAGATTTCAAGAGCAGATGCCAGTATATCTCTTGATAACTTCTGATCACAGGAAGAATGTAATACAGGTCAGCATTGATATTCAAATCGTATTTTGACCCAATTCAGACAAGCCCCTCCATGTGCAGTGACAGAAGAACATCCAATCCTTATGATCCAAGTGTCAAGTGAAGATAAAACATGAGAAAAATCTAACACTTGCTCCAGCAGTGTCACAAAAAAACCACTAAAAATCTCCGTCTAATTTTTAGACCACTCATGACGTACAAAAGAGGAGAATATGGGTTTGCAAAATCTACCATTAATTATTTTCTTCAGATTACAAAACAGAGAGACTTGAAAATTCAATTTTTAACATAGCTGCATATCTGAAATTCACCATGTATCAAGTACACTGCAGTAATTATACTGTGCATTTTGCAGAATCCAAGGCATGAATTTACAAATTTAAACAAAGTTTCTTCAAACAGGTGACCACATCTCAAAACGTAAATCATCAATCTGAAAAAAAAATTAACCAAAACTTCAAAACAAATTTGAAAATGCATCAAAACATGAACCAGAGTGCAAAGAATGTTCTAGAGGTAAGATCAGCAAGCAATTACACCAGGCACTGGTAACAGTTACAGTACACAGCATTTTTAATTTTTGTTCTGAAAGATCTGCCTTGTGGTCCCGGTATGGCAAAATCATCCTACTGTTTTCTCCAGTCTAAAACAATTCAAATCATCAATAATCAAGACAGTGTCAGCTGATCACGTTTCAGGATGCAGCATGGGAGTATTAAGTGACTGAGCATTGATCAAATGACGACAGAATCTGGAGACTGTGTCTCAAGGAGTATTGGCTGACCCTGATGTTAAGTGTGTCCATATTATATAAGCCTACACTGAGTTACTGTTCCTGCTGCTGAAAAGTCCTGTTAAAACTGCACATACAAATACATTTACAAAGTCAAGCACCTACAAGCACATTTCTCCTGTTCAATCAATCTTAAAATGGCCTACTCCTAAACCAACTTTCTGGCAAGGAAATACAGACTAGTACCTGACCCAATCATTTCACATTCTCCAGGTAAATTCTCTCAGCATTTAATGTATGTCACCTGCAGGAAAATTCCTTTTTATGTAATACATACAAGTCACTGAATGATTTAAAATGAAAGTGCCTTTTCTCTTGTCATGTACCTTGCACAGACACAGGGGATGGAAAGAAGGCAGCAGCATTTCAAAAGATGATGCTTACATATCCCTTCTAAATGTATACAGTACTCCGGGGAACAATCAACTGAGCAATGTCTGTAATGCTCAGGATATAATTACCAAAATGAGATGCATAACCTTTATTACACCAGCAAACAGTTAACTTTACAGATTATTTCTTTTACTTTGGTGCTCTCAAACCTTTTATTTTTTTTAAGTAATCAAGCTCCAATATAGTAATAGCTAAGATTGGAGTAATAGCTCCAATCTTCTACATTGCAGCTACTGTGCATTCAATGCCAGGTGCTGCACATCTCACTAGCAGAAACTCAGCACAATGCAAGACCTTCTCCAGCCCGTGTAGTTTCATATACTGCTGTAGCATGACAGAATGTCTTTGGGATTTAGCAAATTCAGACAGATTCTGTTGCTACATCCCACAGAAAAACGCCCTGAAATTCCCCCTGTTTAAAAAAGGAAAAAAAGGAACAGCCTACATCTCCAAACATGACAGTGCATTCCTAGCATAGAATATGCATTGCAATAAGAGAAAAATGACAGTATTTACGTTACCTTCAGTCACATAGTTGTGGTCTCGCAGAAAGCTGTGGTTAATTTTCCGTGTGTCCGTGTCCTCGCCCATTTACAGCAGGATTACTCAGCATGCCTATCCGCAGTGGACTGATAGCATCAGCAGAGGTCGTCACAAGAGCACCATCCATGCTGCCACTGCCTAGCAGAGGCGGGGAACACACCGGGCCACTGAGCACAGCATAATGAGAGCTATTGAGGCAGCACAGATTGGGGCGGGGGGGCGAATAACGAGCGGGAAAATGAAAAAAAAAA